>CAMZMU010000033.1:6043404-6556021 GCA_947311845.1 Poa pratensis | reverse complement strand
GTCTCTTCATCTTTGTCACCTTGCCTCTTGAAACTTGAAGCTGCAGTGTTAACTTTTGTGTTTGTGCAGTGCCGCTAGCTTGGGAGATGACCTGGCTACACGCCGCGCCTTGCCCGAATCTTGAAAGTTGGCGAAATCGTCAACCAGATTCGCGCAGGCAAAGCATTTGCCGCCAAGTTCTACCCTGGGGAAGACGGCGATCCCGTCATCTTCGATGCTCTGCCGACGCTGGAGAATGCGCTGAACACGAACACGCACGCTACGCTCAGCAGCACGGGCGGCGCCAAGTTGGCATTGGCAATGACGGCGGCGTGGTACCCGGAGGCTGATATTCATCAAGTCACCGAGTACTTCCCCACCGAAGACGAAAACAACCAAGCCATCGTGATGCAGACGTGCTGCGTCTGTTCGCCTATGCGACCCGGTTGCCAACATGGTTGACATCCGCAAGTTCTACAAGGAACACCCGGACCCGCATGTTGCCGTAGCCGATCCCTCCTTGGCGGATCCTGAAGCTGCCGAGGAAGAAGGCGAAGCCGGACCGACAAGCGCAGCCCCAAGGATGGCGGAGCCAGCCCCAAGAATGCCGGCGTCAGCCCCAGGATCTCTCCACCAGCTCTACCAAGGCGGCAATCCCTTAGACTCCCTCCTGCAAAGGCAGCACAAAACACTGCGTTAATCTGTTAACGCATAAAACTTTATTTTGGGTTTAAATATTTATGGGCCAACTTTTATGCTACACTTGGCGTAGGCTTATTTAAGTGGCCCCCTTAATATGTATCTCGCCTGCATGTTTAGCTTTTTCATATGTTGGCGGAACCTCATCTTAGTTACTTTAGCTGAGCCAACCAGGTGCAATACCAACTAATTTAGACTCAGAGACCAAAGCCAGCATGTTGGTGCCAACGACATACTAGGCGACCCACACACAAACAGACAGATAAGCATATTAGGCGGTGCAAAGATTGTTTGCGTTTTTTAGCCGGCAGACGGCAAATGTCAAAAAGTTTGACCTTAGCACGGAGCAAAAACTTATTTTGTTTGGTAACTTTTATGACAACAGATATATGATTGCGAGAAAAGACAAAAGATGGCATGATCCCAAAACTGAATGAGCAAACCACAGACTTTTATTTCATAATCATATAGTACTTATTACAATGTGGAAATTGCTAAGTGTAAAAAGGACGTAGCTGCTCAATGTTCCATCGCTTGGTTTCTTCGTACTTGTCGTCAACCTTCCTTTTGCGCTTGCGACCTCGCTTCTTCTTGTATCCGTCTCGTGCTCACCAAGTAATAAGAACCATTGAGCAAACACCTTACTGACCACAAAAGGTCCTTCCCAAAGCGGGGATAATCTTAAGCCCTTCTATCTTGGATTAGGCGGAGAACCAGGTCACCAACTCTAAAACTCGTTGCCTCAACCCTTCTGCTGTGATAACGCCTCAAACTTTGCTGATAGATGGCGGATCGTCAAGGGCACATCTCGTTCTTCATCAAGTAGGTCAAGGCCATCCTGTCTTGCATCTTCTGCGTCTTCCTGGACGTAGGCTTGAATTCTGGGAGAACGTACATCATGTCGTTGGCAACACTGCTTCTGCGCCATAGACTAAGAAGAAAAGGAGTAAACTTGGTTGATCTGTTTGGAGTTGTGCGTAAACTCCAAAGGACAGATGCAATTCATCCACCCAAGCCCCAGGCTCTGTGCAATGTACTTCAAGACGTGGTTTGATTCCTTGTAGAACTAAACCATTTGTACGCTCTACTTGACCGTTTGCCTGCGGATGCGCTACTGAGCTAGATCCAAGGCGGATACCATGCTTATAACAGTATTCCTCGACTTCGCCTTGCGACAAGTTAGTGCCATTATCGGTGATAATGCTATGAGGCACCCCGAACCGAGAGATTATCCCCACAGAAAGTTTGCGGCTGTGGCGCCACTACTTTTTGATAGGCTTAGCTTCAACCCATTTGGTGAACTTGTCTACAGCCACAAGTAAAATGTGTGTAGCCACCAGGCCGTTTTAAACGGGCCAACCATGTCCAAGCCCCAGACTGCGAAAGGCCATGTGATGGGTATTGTTTTAAGCTCTTGAGCCGGCATGTGATTGTCTGGCATAAAGTTGGCAGCCCCTGCATCTTTTTAACAATGTCTTCTGCATCTTGCTTGGCTGTCAACCAATAGAAACCTTGTCGAACTTTTGAAACAAGGCGCGTGAGGAAGCATGATGTCCACATACCCGCATGTATCTCATCCAACAGTTCTCTGCCTTCTTCGGGCGAAATGCAGCGTTGGTAAACACCAGTGGTGCTACGCTTGTACAATTTCGCCTTTGATTATTGTAAATGCCTTGGCTCTTCTTATTATTTGCCTTTTCAAAACCATCATCATCCGGTAACTCCTATTGACAGGAAGTCCAAATATGGCGTCGTCCAATCCGGCTTTACCAAGTAGACGGCATAGCTCATATCAACTGGTTCTGCCGATTCTGGTCAAGGAGGTCTGCTCCTTAATTGACGGCTTGTGTAGGTGTTCCAGGAAAACATCTTTTGGTACCTTTTTGCGTTCAGACCCATTCTGGCAAGTGTATCTGCCGCCTCATTTTGAGCTCTTGGGATGTGGCGGACCTCGTAGCCTAGAAAACACTTGGCGAATTCGTCAACGGTAGCTCGATATGCCGCCATTGTCTCGCTCTTTGTGTCCCAAGTACCACGTATTTTCGCCACCAAGTCTGAATCTCCGTAGCAGAGGACACGCTGAACGCCAAGTTCTTTGGCAATGTGTAAACCATGAAGGAGAGCTTCGTATTCAGCAACATTATTAGTTGCCTTGAAGTGAATTTGTAACACATAACTAAGCTTGTCTCCTTGAGGGTTTCTTAAAACAATGCCAGCCCCCAGCCCTGAAGCATTTTTGATCCATCAAAGTGCATGATCCAGTATGCATCTTCAGGGAGAGGTACTTCGTCCATGGCCTCCGTCCAATCACTACAAAATCTGCTAAGGCTTGAGACTTAATGGCCGTTCTGGGCTTATACAATGTCGAAGGCGGCAAGTTCAATGCCCCATTTGGCAACGCGGCCTGTTGCATCTGTATTATTGATGATATCCCCCAGAGGTGCCTTGCTCACCACCGTTATTGAATGTTCCTGGAAATAGTGCCTTAACTTCCTGGCGGCGTAGAAAACACCGTAGACCAGCTTCTGGTAATGCGGATAACGCTGTTTTGAGGCGGAAAATACTTCACTGATGAAGTAAACCGGACGTTGTTCCGGCAAGTCTGAATTTCCGTCTTGCGTTCCACAACCAGTACCACGCTAACAACCAAGTTAGTTGCGGCAATATAGAGCAGCATTGGTTCCTGCGAACGAGGAGCTGCCAAAATTGGAGCAGACGTTAACGCGTCCTTGAGTTGCTGCAAGGCGGCGTCTGCTTCGTCTGTCCACTCAAGTTGTCGGATTTCTTCAGAAGCCGGTAGAGAGGCAGTGCCTTCTCACCAAGACGGCTAATGAAACGACTGACGGCAGCCGCCGAGCCGGCAAGTCGCTGCACGTCCTTCAGGTCCTTGGGCCTGGATATGTTTCGCTGATTTTACTTCTATCCCTCGTTCGGAAACGATAAAGCCAAGCAATTTGCCGGCAGGAACCCCGAAGACGCATTTTTTCGGGTTGAGTTTCATCCTATATACCCGGAGGCTATCAAAGGTTTCTCTCAAATCGTCAAGCAAATCTGCCTTCTTTCTTGACATGACGGCAATGTCGTCAACATAGACGTGAACATTGCGGCCAATTTGCTCGTGAAGGCATCTTTGCATACACCGCTGATACGTTGCGCCGGCATTTTTTAGACCGAAGGGCATCGTGATGTAGCAGAAGGTCCCATAGGGCGTAGTGAACGCTGTTTTGATTTGGTCGGATTCTCGCATTTTGATTTGGTGGTACCCGGAGTACGCATCCAAAAAGCACAGCAGCTCGGAGCCGGCTGTGGAGTCTATGACCTGATCTATACGAGGCAAAGCAAAGTGGTCCTTAGGACAGCACTTGTTCAAACCGGTATAATCAATGCACATTCTCATTTCCTTATTAGGTTTTGGAACCATTACAGGATTTGCCAACCAATCAGTGTGTACTACCTCCCTAATGAACTTGGCTTCTTGCAACTTGATGATCTCCTTCCCTATTGCTGTCCGCTTCTTCTCACCGTAGCGCTTATTCCTTGCTTCACTGGTTTGGCTCCTTCGTAGACGTTAAGAGAGTGCTCGCAAGTTCCCTCGGGACACCTGGCATGTCAGCTGATGACCATGCAAAGATGTCCTGATTCTCACGGAGGAACCTGACGAGCGCGCTTTCCTATTTGTCGTCCAAGCCAGCCCCTATGGTGACTTGCTTGGAGCTGTCACCTGGGACCAGATCCGCCTTCTTTGTGTCTTCGGACGCCTTGAAAGTGTTCTTTTGCTCAGCGGTCTTTACATGCTCCGGCAACTGTGATGTATCGAGCTCTTTCAACATGGCTAACTCCTCTGCGTGGAGGACTGCCTCAGCGAAGGCGGCGTTGCCACGCTCACACTCCTTTGCTTTCTTGAAGTTGCCACTGATGGTAATTGTACCATTGGGTCCCGGCATCTTCAGCTTGCTGTATATGTAACACGGGCGAGCCATGAATTTGGCGAAAGCTGGCCGTCCAAAAATGGCGTGGTAGGCACTTTTGAAGGGGACTACTTCGAACCTGAGATACTCCGAGCGGTAGTTTGTCTCAGGCCCAAAAGTAACCTCCAATCTGATGCTTCCCATTGACTTGGCTTGCTTTCCCGGAACAATGCCATGAAACTTGACCTTGCTATAGTCAAGCTGGCTTTCCGACAAGTTCATGCGCTTCAGAGTGTCCGCGTAGATGATGTTGAGGCTGCTGCCGCCATCCATCAACACCTTGGTGAGCCTGAAGTTATCGACAATTGGGTCGACGACAAGGGCGTATTTGCCGGGAGGAACGTGATCTGGATGATCATCTCTATCCCAGTTATTGGCTCCTCTGACCAGTCTAGATACTGGGGAACGTCTGGTACTGTGGCGTTTAGCTCGCGCATCTCCGCCTTTTCTTCTTTTGCCGAAGGAGTGCCCAGGAAGCACACCAATTGGCCATGTACCTTGGGATATTTCCTTTCTTTGCATCAGCTTGGGTTCCTCATCCTCGACATGGACATGCCCCATCATCGTCTTCCTTCTTTGTCTTCTCAGCCTTTTTGCTCTTTTTTGATTTCCAGCCAACCTCGGGGTCCTTCTTGAAGTCCTCCATGAACCGGCATTCCCCTAATGTGTGGTTGACTTTGCCTAAGGACGCGTGGATTGGGCAGGCAAGGCTTTCGCCTGATCGTACGTCAGGCGCTGCTTGCTGGAGCCGCCATCTTTACCCTTTCCTTTCCACTTGCGGTTGCCGCCTTTGCCTTCGAAGGCGGCGGCGACCTCGTTTGATGGTCCGGCTTTGTCATCCTGGGGAGCCTTGCGTTTGTGACTTGCTCGCCTGTTTGGCGCCATATCATGTGCGCCATCTCCATCGCGTGCATCATCATCCGCCTGTGCGTACATGGCTGCTACTTCGAGCATGACTCCGAGATCCTTGACTTGCATGCGTACGAGCTTATGTCTGAGACTTGAGCCCTTCAGGAGGCCCGTGTGAAGGCATGGATTGCTTGATTGTCGTCTACGTTCTCGCAGCTTGCCTTTGTTTGAATCCACCTTGCCAAGAAGCTTGTAGCTGTTTCATCTGGCTTTTGCACGCAACGAACCAAATCTGTGTATGTATTGGGTCGCTTGTACGTGCCTTGGAAGTGCTGCGTGAACACCTTTTCCATGTCATGCCAGCTATGAATGCTTTTCTCCGGCAAGTTTTCGATCCAGCTTCGGGCTGTCCCCTCCAGCATGAGGGGAAGGAAGCGTGCAGCGACGAGGCCATTGCCTCCGGCAATCTCAACTGCCAGCGCGTAGTCCGACAACCATGAGTTTGGCTTGTCCGCTCCATTGTACCTTTGATGAGTTTTTGACACTGAGTCATGTCTCTGGTACTTGAACGTTGCGGATGGCTGGGCCAAAGCACTCAGGTCCTAGATAGGCATCTTGCTTTCCAGCCTTGATGTCATTGAGACGATGTCTCGCGTCTTGCGGACTGAGCTGTTTGCCAGATCTATCAGCATGAGGCTCGTCCTGCGCTGCCCGGCTATGCCTAGGCTCATTGTTGTGTCCCCGGCTTCCGCCTTCGTGCCTGGCACTGGTGGGGACTTGCGTGCGGTCCCTGCTTCTTCTTGGCGGCGGGGCGTCGTCGCGGTTGCCGCCACTCCTTGGCGGCTGCTTGCTGCCCCTGCTTCCGCCTTCATCCCGCCTAGGCGGTGGAGGTGAGGCCTTGCGCCTGTTGCCGGTCCTGGATGCCTCGTCACGCTGCCTCTTGGAGGTGGTGATTTGCGTGGGTCTTTCTCCTTGTCCTTCCCTTTTCCGTGGCTACTGGAGCCACGGATCTTCTGGGTTGCCACCGCCGCCGCTTTGCAAGCGTTGGATTTTGATTCCAACTTTCCTCCCCTTGCGTCCGCCATGTCGGCGCGAGAATCAGCACGGGCCTGCTGCTCTAGAGCTTTGTGAGCAAGGATCGATGCGTAGTAGATCTTCTCGTCCTTGTCATAGTCATCATTGTTGAGGATGTCCAAGGCGGCTGCAGTGTTGAGACAGGGTTGCGAGGATGACGTCCCCGTTCTTGTCCTTACGCTGCGGCGCTGTAGCCCACTCGAAACCAAGCTTTTGGGCAGGGGATTTGAAGGTCATGATCCCTGCCTTTCCTACCTTTCTTCTCCGCCACTTGTCCTGCCGGCTTGGGCAATGGGGTGGTGGTGAAAAGATTGCGCTTGGGGTCGCACTTGGCGGATCTTGGCGTTTTCCTCCTTGGCTTCGTCGAGGAGGCTCTGGACCTCTGCTTGCTTGCTTTTGAGGTACTCAGTTTGCTCCACCAAGGTGTTCCGAAGTTTCTCCAAATCAGCCGGATTGGTTTTGTCGTTTACCGGCGTGTGAAGAACTTCCGCCAGAGCCGCCATGCTTCCTATCTTGCTGGGCTCGCCCTTCTCCAGAATTTTCTTCTTTGGAGCCCCAGGAGGCTCTGGAAACTGTGGATCGGTTGCCGGGTCCCCAGGTTGGCGGCGTCAGTTGCCGCCTTCTCTGAGCTGCACCGGTGACATCCGCCACAAAAACCTGCTGCATGTTGACGGAAGAGTCCCGTAGCCGCCTCAGATGGCGGAGGATCAGGTGTAATAAAACACTTCTTGACCCGTTGCTCGAACATGCTGGCAGAATCTTCGGAATCAGAATCTACGTTGACGTGAACGGTAGATCTGGATCCGGCATCCGACATCGCATCATCCTGGCGCAGGAAGAATAGATTCGGGATATTGACTGTTGGGCTGGGAGTCTGATCCCAGTCCCGTCATGCCGACAAAGTGTAGATCTGAATCTGCGGACTCCTCAGAGGAGGCAAACTCAGATCCGTCTTGATTGTAGGGCGGGTGGGATGGTGAATAAATTCGCGGCAACCCATACGCCTCAGAAGTGTAGCCGATGAAACATCGACGCCGCCAAACGGCACAAAACTCCGCATCCGACAATGTAGTCATCTGCGGGATGTAGGACTCGTCGCAGCTGATGTAGTGGTTGTCGCCGTAGCGAACACGCGGCCAAATGGCGATTGTTTCACCGATGCCGCCTAGGGTTCCCGCCTGGAACGTGACGCCGACGCCTTAGTCCCCACGGTGGGCGCCAACTGTCGTCGTATCGGCATCTTGGATAGGAGACGGGGTCCTGCTAGCCGAGGGTGAACGTAGGGCAAGAAGGTGGACGTCGTCAAGGTCGGGATTGTACACGGCGGTTTACCCAGCTTCAGGGCACCACGGCGGTGGCGGTGCCCTACGTGCTGCTATAACTCACTATATCAATATCGCCGTGAACAGGTTACAATGATTGGTTGTTTGAGTCGTATGAGTATCGTGCCCTAAAGGCGTCCCGTGGTCCAGCTTATATAGGCGACTGGACCTAGGTTACAAGTGATTACGTATCCAGCAAGTATACGGAGTCCTAAACCTAGCCGGCAAGTATGCCGCCTTCCATCTTGGTCTTGGTGGCTTCGTGGGTTTCAGTCTTGGGCCTCCTCCTTGCCGGCATCCGCCTTCCTTGGTCGTCAGCTATCTGGCCGCCCGGTAGGCACAGCCTTCACCACCACTTCGGGCCACCCTGGACTAGCCGGATTGATCCATGCTGGTGATACCCCTAGTAGGTATATCCCCAACAACAGAGGAGCGCGGCGATTTGGGATTTCCGAGATTTGGATATCCCCAACAACAGAGGAGCGCGGCGATTTGGGGATTTCCGGAGATTTGGAAGAGAAGGCAACGGCTCGTCCCCACACGGTTAAAAAGGTACCTCGTCCACTCCGCTGCCATGTGCAATTACCGCAGCACGTCCCACCTCCACTCCTCCTACACGCACGGGGATCGAGGACACGTTCCGCTTCGTGTGCTGCTGCCCGTTAGAGTGCTTCAACGGACAAAGGTGCGGCTTGCTCTGACTGGGCCTGACAAGATGACCCGGCGACAAGAAGTTGTCGGGGGAATACTTTGTGGAATAACCCGCGGCCATATTGATAAGTGTGACCTGCTTTACTCGCACGAGCAAAGGCCTACATGAAAGCAAGCCCAATATCGCACCACCACAAGGAGAAGAATCTGAAAGACATATCCTGGAAGACGTGAAGACTAATTAGTCTCCAAGTAGGTTCCAGTTGAGATATTCCTTGTGGAGGAAGTTTCCTTTGTAACCTGACGAGTCTCTGTGTATATAAAGAGGACTCGCAGGACTTAGACAGGGTCAAGCCCTAAAACCCTAGTTCATACGGGAGTATCGAGATCGGATCGTCTCCATTGTAACACCTCATATATCATATCAATACCAATCTAGGGTAGGCAGGAAGTAGGTCTTTACGTCACATTGAGGGGCCGAACCTGGGTAAATCTGTGTCGATCTTTGTTCCTGCGATCCCAAGCTCGGAGACAATTGACTCGTGCAATCCCACACCTACGAAGTCATCCATGACATCTGACGTGACAAACCCACGACAGTTGGCGCCCACCGTGGGGCCTGCGGTCAAGAGCGTCACGTTCCAGGCAGGATCGGAATCAGGGTTCAAGGACATCGCCATCGCCCAAGTTGAAAACATCAATGGTGTTCCTTTCATCGACTACTCAGAGTGGGGACCCGAGGCAGATCACGTCGAGTTCGGGTACATTATTCCCATTGGGTCTGTGAAAATTCTTCATCGAATCCATCAGTCGCAGATCTATGGACGCGACTCAAGGACGCGAATCAGGAGAGGAACTGCGGCCAGTCAGGGTCCGTGTGCTGGAAGAACTGCAGCAAGCCACACAGCAAGTCCGTCAGGCACCAATCAGCGACTCAAACATGAACCAATCAGGTGTTCAACCCCACTCCGCCAGGAGTATCAATTCGCAACCAAGTGCGATGAGTATCAAGTATGCATGACCTGTGAGGAACAGAAAACTCGCATTAAAGGGTCTGCATCGTCTTTGTCACACCCTGTAAGAAATTAAGTAATTATGAAATAAAGCCGGCGTCCTTGACATTCAAGGGTTCGTCGTTTCGCCTCAACTATCATTGAGTTGCTGAGCCTCTGGAATTTCATACATCACTCACCCTTGAGGGCTTTTTACAAGCACAGCGAGCACAGCTCGCTACCTCAACCTTTGCCAAACGAGTGGCATGATACGTCCAAAACGTATCTATAATTTTTGATTGTTTCATGCCATTTTTATGCTTTTAGCACTTGTTTTATATTAATTTATTATTTATTTGGACTAACCTACTAATAGTTGCAAAAGTGCACAATGTTCTTGTTTTACTCTTTGATGTGTAGAAATTATCAAGAATACAAGAGGAAACCTTGTTGGAGTCGAATTGGGACTTTCCTGAAATCTGTCTGAGAACTTTTTACGAAGATTGCCAGTTTGACCCTCGAAGATGACGTTATATGGAGACCTGGCTGTTACGAAAGTTGTCACAATTTTCCATACGAAGATTTTAAGCCCGAGATCAGCCCAATCGGAGTTCGGACGCGGCCTGTAGGCCCGTTTTGGTGGAACCCTAAAAGGGGGTGACGGAAATCCGAGAAGATATATAAAGGGAGGAAACCTAATTCGTGGAGGACTCCTCCACCCACGAATTTCAGCCACCAAAAGCCACGTTTTTGCCTCCCCCATGGATCCCATCTCCATGGGGGAGGGCTCCCAAGAAGCCATGAAGGAGGGAGGCTAAGGGGCGGCGCTCCCCAAGCTTGCCGGCGGCGGGGAAAGGAGTTCCCCGCACCGCCGCGCCGCCGCGCTGCCCCTCTCCGCCGTCTTCACCGCCATCTCCATCACCATCTCCTCCTTGTATTCAGTGGTTCATCCTCCCACAAACCTCTGTACCGTCCTATGTAAACATGGTGTTTGATGCTATAATATTTATCCTATGATTTACATCATGTTTCCGTAGTTTATTTGTCTTTTGATTGCTTAATTGAATGCATGAGGTTCATTAGAGTTGTATGTCTATATGGTGCTGTCCTTTGGTGTCCATTATATTTGTGCGCGCATGGATCAAACACCCTAGGGTTGGTAGTTTGTAACGAAGCGGGGAAGTTCTGCCGGAGTGACAGAAACCTGAGAACGCGAACCGATTAGTTGCACGTATGGGAGTAAGAGGACCTTGAACTTAAGGCTATGGTTGGGGAAACCTTAATGCATTGTTAGTATTTGCGGATGCTTTCTAACAATCCAATCATATAGTACTTGTAATCCCAAGTAGTGGAGTGCATGTATATTTAGCCTCTCCCACATAGAAAACTGCATCGAAGACAATGAACCAAGTACCTTCACTAATTAATCTTGGACAAAGCCACCACAATTACCACCACTTTTCCACACTCATGGTACTGTTAGTATATGGTTACTTAGTGTATTTTATTGCTGCAGCACTAACATTTACTTTCTTGTATTTATTATCTTGCAAAACTACCTCTCATACCCGTATTGCTACCGTAGTTTTATTTTCTAGATAATGCAAACGTTTAGTGTGCGTAGAGTTGTATCAGTGGTTGATAGAACTTGAGAGAATACTTATCCTACCTTTAGCTCCTCGTTGGGTTCGACACTCTTACTTATCGAAAAGGCTACACGCGATCCCCTATACTTGTGGGTTATCAAGACCTTTTCTGGCGCCGTTGCCGGGGAGCCATAGCGTAGGTTAATGTTCTTGTGTGCACTTGTTTGCTTTATCTCTAAGTAGTTTTTATTTTCAGTATAAGTTGTTCTTTATCTTACTATGGATAGGGAATGCGAATTACAAAAAAAATTAGGTGTAGTTGTTATCTAAAAACGTTTTCAAAAAGAAAAGTGATTGGAAAGATGAGTAATGGTTAAATGGGGGTCGACCTTGAACACTTGTGTTCATGCCTATGAAACCAAAACAAATCTTTCCATGGAAGCTTTTCATTAAAAACATGTAAATATTGTAAATATTGTGTATATACCTCTGTACATAAAAATAAAATGCTAATTATAGTCTTTAGTTAATTGAAAGTTGATAGTTTTACTTTGCTGTCCAGAAACAGATTTTCTGTGCTCCACCGTATTAAATGTTTAAAATCACCAGAACGTGATCTTGATCTGAAATTTCTTGAGTGCAAAGTGATGCTTATTAGCTTTCTTTCATTAGACTAACTTTTTCTGATTTAAGGTACGTAGATAGGTCGAAAAATTCGATCTTTACTGACTGTTCTGTTTAGACAGATTTTGTGCTTCTCTGTAAATAAAATCGTGATAAATCTCAGAATAGTATTTTGACTTGAAAATTTTTGTGCATAAACCTGAGATTATTATCTTTCTTTCATTAGACTAAAGTTTTTCGATTTGAGCTACTTAACTATCTCGTTGAATGCCATCTTTACGGACTGTTCAGTTTTGACAGATTTCTTTGTTTATTCAATATTGTACTTGGTGTTGTTAGTTTCATTAGTTTTTCGACGGACAACGGAAATCATGAACACCTTAGTATATACAGTGGCTAATGTTGAGTAAAATTATAAAACTTGTCAATGCTTGAACATGAGTGGATTTTATTTAATGAGTACTAACCCTACTAATGAGTTTTGTGAAGTTTTATGTGGATGTAGCTTATAAGATCTAATCAATATGGTGATATGAGATGAATAAGAAGACGCAAGAGCTCAAGCTTGGGGATGTGTAGGTGCATCCCAAGAACATATTCAAGAAGATACAATCATCTAAGCTTGGGGATGCCCGAGTCATCCCCCTATTCATCAACTAACATGAGGTTGTCTCGTTCATACTCTATATTACCCGTCCACATTATGTATTGTCTTAACTTGTATTATAATTGTTTTATATGTCTTGGTTTTACCTTCTTTAGTTTTATTAGGCTCTTATTGGTTTTTATTGCTTTTTACTTTCACTTATAAATTCAAAAAACAAAAATATTTTCTTTTGTTTTGCTTCTTTGTTTGGTTCTTTATTTTAATTTTATTTGGGTTTTACTTTTGATTTTTATTTAGAGTTTTCCTTGCTGTAGCTAGCATGTTTAGGTCTTGCTTAGCCTCTGGTTTCTTAGTTTATCAAAAATAAAGTACCAAGTTTTATCCATTTAGCTTAGTTGATACATATGTAAAAAGTGATTTTCTGTTTTCGGTATCTACTGCTTATTGCGCGATTTTTCATATTTTACTGGAAGCTCTAAAAATCACGAAAAAATTACTGATGTTGTAGCACCTAATCCTCTGCATGTACAAAAATTGGCTAAAATTTCGGGCATGTTTAAGTGCACCTAAAAATTGCGTTTTCCAGCTGCTGTTTTTCTGGACAGATTCTGACTTTTGTTGCAAGAGTGGCCTCTTTTCGTTTTCATTTGATTTTTAATGGTTCTTACCTTTCATTTATAAGTTGGCCATTTAAGCAACCTTTCTGTAACTTAAAAACAAAATTTTATTTGGTTTAATAGTAGCACTTGGGAAATATTATCTATTGTACTAATGTCTAACCGCAGAAAAGAATGGGAAAGTTTTTGTGTTGAAGTTTTTTCACAGAGAATGAAGGAACACCAAACTATGGAATATTGAAGAATTACCAAAGTCATAAGCTTGGGGATGTCCCCGCATCCCTCTTCATCAATAACCCCACGGTTTGCAAACCTTTAAACTTTGTTTTTTGAGCAACATAGGAACTTAACTAAACTTGAAGCGGCTGTATTTTATTATCTATTTATCTTAGCATCAAACACCAGTTACATTAATAAGTGGATCGTCACATATTTTATTTATCCTCTGTTTTCAATGTTTACTTGGTTAATGGATTACTTGTTGAAACTTAAAAATGATGTGTGAATAATACTGTTTAGTAGTTTATGTTTTCTTATGGTTAGTCTCAACTAGCTAATAGTGCATATTATGTTATTTTGATATCAACATGCATTGTCCTGTTCATAAGATGGTATGGTATTGTGGTATCCTCCTCTGAATAATTCACTTGAATCGACTTGGCACATGCTCACACATGTTATGACTGAAAAATAAAAGTCAATTAAGCCTTGATGATCTATTTTGCCTCAGAGTTTTAGTATCGTTTTTATGCCTCCGTTAATTTTATTTTGTCGCAAGCATGATTATGACCGTTATCGCTCTCGTGGTTGTCGCTTCCCAGTCTATTGCTAGCCTTCACTTGTACTGAGCGGGAATGCTGCTCGTGCATCCAAATCCTTAAAACCAAGTTATCCCAAAGAGTCCACCAAAAATTCCTATGCATGGTATTTCAAGCCATTCCAAGTAAATTTGCATGTGCTACCTTTAAAACCTTCAAAATATTTCTCTTTTTGTGTCAATGTTTACTAGCTCATGAGGAATTAGTGTGGTTATTCTTTATTCTATTTGTCAAATGGACTTTTACACCTGGACTAGTGGCATATACATCCGCTTATCCAATAACTTGCAAAAAGAGCTGGCAACGGGGTGCCCAGTCCCAATTAATTACAACTTTAACCAATTAATTCTCTTCACACTTTTGCCCTGATTCATCAGTAAGCAATGACAAACAGTGAAATACCTGAATGTGTGTAAACCAAAGAGAAAGGGGATGATCTGCCTTGCTGGTAGAAATAACGTCCTTCATGGGAGCCGCTCTTAAAAGTCCGTTTGACAGGTAGAATACTGTTCTCACCCGCTACCATTCGTTGACAATTAACAAACACCTCTCAAAACATTTTTACCTCTGTTTTTAAAACAAAAAGCTCTAGCACGTGTTAATCCCTGCTTCCCTCTGCGAAGGGCCAATCTTTTTTTTTATGTTGAGTCACCATCCTTTCTTTGAGCACTTCTTCGAGAGCATAGCTGTCGTTCTTAGTGTAATGTGCTTGTCCCAGAATACGATTAATTGAGGTATAACTATGATGCTTTTATCTTTGATATCTCTATATCTAGTCTTCACTTGAACTTCAGAGGTGCCTTGGCATTTATGTTTTGCTCCACAATTAAGGGCAAGCGAGATACCACTCTATCATGCTTTATTATGGTCATTACAATCTTGTTGATGTTTATAAATTTCATGTTATAAGCTCTTAGTTCGTTGATACTTTTCATTAGGAAACATGATTGCTAAGTTTTATTATCCATACATCATGCAATTGTTAAAGACCTGATCATAGCATTTACAATCAAAAATTATTTTGTTATCATTTACCTACTCGAGGACGAGCAGGAATTAAGCTTGGGGATGTTGATACGTCCAAAACGTATCTATAATTTTTGATTGTTTCATGCCATTTTTATGCTTTTAGCACTTGTTTTATATTAAGTTTATTATTTATTTGGACTAACCTACTAATAGTTGCAAAAGTGCACAATGTTCTTGTTTTACTCTTTGATGTGTAGAAATTATCAAGAATACAAGAGGAAACCTTGTTGGAGTCGAATTGGGACTTTCCTGAAATCTGTCTGAGAACTTTTTACGAAGATTGCCAGTTTGACCCTCGAAGATGACGTTATATGGAGACCTGGCTGTTACGAAAGTTGTCACAATTTTCCATACGAAGATTTTAAGCCCGAGATCAGCCCAATCGGAGTTCGGACGCGGCCTGTAGGCCCGTTTTGGTGGAACCCTAAAAGGGGGTGACGGAAATCCGAGAAGATATATAAAGGGAGGAAACCTAATTCGTGGAGGACTCCTCCACCCACGAATTTCAGCCACCAAAAGCCACGTTTTTGCCTCCCATGGAGCCATGAAGGAGGGAGGCTAAGGGGCGGCGCTCCCCAAGCTTGCCGGCGGCGGGGAAAGGAGTTCCCCGCCCGCCGGCGCCGCCCGCTGCCCCTCTCCGCCGTCTTCACCGCCATCTCCATCACCATCTCCTCCTTGTATTCAGTGGTTCATCCTCCCACAAACCTCTGTACCGTCCTATGTAAACATGGTGTTTGATGCTATAATATTTATCCTATGATTTACATCATGTTTCCGTAGTTTATTTGTCTTTTGATTGCTTAATTGAATGCATGAGGTTCATTAGAGTTGTATGTCTATATGGTGCTGTCCTTTGGTGTCCATTATATTTGTGCGCGCATGGATCAAACACCCTAGGGTTGGTAGTATTTGTAACGAAGCGGGGGAAGTTCTGCCGGAGTGACAGAAACCTGAGAACGCGAACCGATTAGTTGCACGTATGGGAGTAAGAGGACCTTGAACTTAAGGCTATGGTTGGGGAAACCTTAATGCATTGTTAGTATTTGCGGATGCTTTCTAACAATCCAATCATATAGTACTTGTAATCCCAAGTAGTGGAGTGCATGTATATTTAGCCTCTCCCACATAGAAAACTGCATCGAAGACAATGAACCAAGTACCTTCACTAATTAATCTTGGACAAAGCCACCACAATTACCACCACTTTTCCACACTCATGGTACTGTTAGTATATGGTTACTTAGTGTATTTTATTGCTGCAGCACTAACATTTACTTTCTTGTATTTATTATCTTGCAAAACTACCTCTCATACCCGTATTGCTACCGTAGTTTTATTTTCTAGATAATGCAAACGTTTAGTGTGCGTAGAGTTGTATCAGTGGTTGATAGAACTTGAGAGAATACTTATCCTACCTTTAGCTCCTCGTTGGGTTCGACACTCTTACTTATCGAAAAGGCTACACGCGATCCCCTATACTTGTGGGTTAATCATGGCACTTATCCAAAAGTTAGAAGAGCGAGTTGCATTATGCGGCCAAAGTACTGGGGGTGTGGCGTCAATCGAGTCTGAATGTCTATCATGGCCTTTCTCGACCTGAACACACATGTTCATAGAATTACTGAGCCGCGCGAGCGTCTACTTAATGGAAATATCATAAAAGAACCTGCTTATAGGTCACAAAAGTACTGCTTATAGTACACAAATGTTTTACAAACTAACGGGCACGTCGCTATTGACAAGTCCCACATTACTATTGGATATTTATTTCTGCTTCGGTTCACAGGAACAGGAGTCTGCGCGGTTTGTCTTGGGGTGGAGCGGCAGGTGTCCTTATACCAGGGCATACCAGACGAAGTAGAAGGACACACAGGTCCGATGATGGATTAGAAGCCCGGGATGAATCGGCCCAGTGGAATTTTTCCTTCGCAACTTTGCTGCCATCAGGATTGAACTTCCCTAGATAAGAGCCCAAGTCTAAGTTCCTAACAAACAGTGAGGCGTACCCACGCATCCCCTTCCAGATGTCGAATTACTCACTCATTGGAAGCTCAGTATCATCCGCGCGCTTCGCCCGGTCATGGCGAGCAATCTTGTCAATCTCTATTTCTGGATAATATGCCCGGAGTAATGTCAAAACATGAGCAGCTCCGGCGGCGAGCAGAAGACCCTTCCAATCAGAGACATAATGGGGAGCCTTAAATAGCCTGTTCAGCCATGCTCGCATGACACTGGAACATCAGACGTAGGGGCAATTTTTGTCATAACTTCCTTGGTTACCTTGAGGAGGCGCTGACTAAAATCCTGAAGATATTCTAGCTGGTCCTTCAGATTGTAGTGGCATATTGGAGCACCAGGCTCTGCGTCAAAAAAACAAGATAAGATCCAAATCAACAACTCATGGTGGTCACCCAAATATGCATGATCAAGAGACAAAGGACTAATGATGTACTGGCAAGTTGCAGGATGGCTGATTTAACAACAGATCCAAAACCCTCAAAAGCCTTGGGCAGCAAGTTATATTTTCATCTCGCGCGCGCGAGCTCCCTCGCATGATCTCCTTTCAGTCGATCAATCAATTAAGATTTAAGATTCAACCCCTCTCGCAAGGATTTTATGACCTCATCCTTCTCCATGAGCCGCTGCCCGGAATCTGCTTCGAGCTCTTTAAATTACTCTTCACAGGAGTCAAGATGACTTTTGAGTACCTTTATTTCTTGTGCTTGGTTTCTAATGATCTCGCTATGTTGCTCTAAGGCAGATCGCATTATTTCAGGCTAATCTAAGGACATACCCTTGCCTTTCATCGAATTAGAGGCATCAAGCGAGGAAAGCTCAAGCTGCAAACAAACAAGAGAGAAGACATGAGCAATTCATAAAGGCACTTGGGGGGCTCAAAACTTGGTGAAGAAAATAATCAACTCCCCGTTAGCTGACACAAGGTCTTGATCCTTGGGGGCTACGGTATGCGTACCTGGCGACTTGAAGAAAATTGCTCAACCAGTTCGCGCAATAAAGCGGCGTTCCTATCTCCAGCCGTGATTATGGCATCCGCGACTGATTTGGAACTATTAGCGCCTGGGAGATCAGCCGCTTCAGAAACCGGAGCTCTGACTTCAATTGGCACCTATAACATCAGGAGCCGCAGATGGCGCCGCGACTGGTGTCGGGGGAATACTTTCTGGATTAACCCGCGGCCCAGTGCGACTTAACTTACTCGCACGGACGAAGGCCCACTTGGGAGCAAGCCCAATATTGAACCGCCATAGGGAAAGATCTAGAAGACAAATCCCGGAGGACGTGAAGACCAAGTAGTCTCCGAGTAGGCCTCTGTGGATGTATTCCTTATGGGGAAGTTTCCTTTTGTAACCTAGCGAGCCTCTGTGTATATAAAGAGGACTCGCAGGACTTAGAGCGGGTCAAGCTATCAAGCCCCAAACCCTAGCTCATACGGCGAGTACCAGATCGGATCGCCTCCATTGTAACACCTCGATTATCATATCAATACCAATCTAGGGTAGGCAGGAAGTAGGTCTTTTACCTCACATTGAGGGGGCCGAACCTGGGTAAATCTGTGTTGATCTTTGTTCCTGCGATCCCAAGCTCGGAGATGCTTGACTCGCATAATCCCACACCTACGAAGTCATCTATGACACCTGACGTGACAAACCCACGACAGTTGGCGCCCACCGTGGGGCCTGCGGTCAAGAGCGTCACGTTCCGCGCAGGATCCATGAAGGGAGCTGAAGATCTTGTTGTTGGCCGTATCATCACGGTCAATGGCACACCCCTCATCGACGATTCAAGCTGGGGGCCGGAAGCAGATTATTTGGAGACCGGCCACGTCATCCCGTTCGGATCCATCAACGTCTTCGTCGGCTTCATCGGTGGCAGGTCCGTTAGATCGGTCCAGGAAGGCGATTCAGTAGAAGAAGTCGCCGATGACGGGGAAGAATCCGTGGAAAGCATGGACTCGCAAGAGTTTGGGTCCATCATACCTGCCTTTGAAGAAAGTTGCTGGGGTTACCCACCAGAAATCACATCATCACCAGATCAAGAGATGGCACAAGTCGCGGTTTACATGGCCGGAGGAGCAGGTGCATCAGGAACTGCTGGAGAAACCGAGGCATCGGCACCCCCAAGCAACCCACTTCTTGTCCCTGTGTCAGCCACGAACGCCGCCCTCCGTGCAACAGAAATTGAGGCCGCCAGGGCCGAGCTCCTGTATGAGGTTCGAAGGATGGAAGAAGAGCGCCGCAGGCTCGATCAGATAAACCAAGGAATCCAACAGGACGGCAGAGAGTAGCCGCGCTGGCTGCGACTCAACAACAGGTTGACCCGCAAACACAGCTGCGCGCGACTCAACCAACAGTGGAAATCCCGCTCACTCCAGCCGCGGGACGGGAATCCAGACGACTGCGGAAGGGTACCAACAAATCAAGAGACCCAGCAACAACCAAGGAGGTTTCACACCCCACAGGGCCATTACCAGAACCCTGTCGATAATATGTATGCTGCGGCTAATATCTTGACTCAGATGGTACCAACAGGCGATGACCCGGTCAATGCTGAGGCGCGGCGCGCGATTCAGATGCTAAGTACGGCAGTCCTGCAACAAGCCAATAGGGCGGAAGCCGAAGCACAGCTGCCCCTCGTACCAGCCAATCACAGGATTACAGCAGAAAGAAGCGTCCAGAGCAGGCCACCAGAGGACGTGTCAGGAGTCGCACAGAGGCAGCAGGAGCAAGTCGCAGAAGCGCAGGCGAATGCCCATTGATGCAAAAGCGGCCCGCAGATAACCCCGCAGGCGCGCCACAGCCCTGTCCTCGCGACTCAAGGGACCGGCGTGTTTCACTGAGAGATCAGATCGGAACCTTTTCCTGAAGATTTCAAAGGGCCACGCAAGGTGGCAAACTATAACGCCAGCATGGATCCAACCACTTGGCTCAACAATTACGAGATGGGCATGAGCATCCTAAACGCATCTGAAGAGATCTGCGCACGCTACCTAAACATGATGCTAGAAGGAGCAGCGCACATATGGCTGCAAAATTTGCCTCCCAACTCTATAAATACTTGGGAGGAACTGAAGGATGCCTTCATTAAGAACTTCCAAGGAACTTGCAAGCGACTCTGCAATATAGAAGATTTAGAGCGTTGTGTCCAGAAGGAAGGCGAGTCAAGTCGCCATTGGATGAAAAGGGTGGCAGAAATAATACACTCCTCAGATAATATACCACCAAGCTCAGCCGTCCTGGTGATGGAGAAAAACTGCAAGTTTGAGCCGCTGATTCATAAGCTGGGTCGCATGAAGGATAAAGTCAAGAGCCTCAGCGAGGTGATGGCTGCGGCTAACAAATATGCCAGCTCAGACAAAACCAGAGACGCGTCAGACGGAGAAGAAGAGGAGGTTGCTGCAAAAGGAAAGAAAAACTCCAACAAGCCCCAGCAGCAGCAAACGAGCCACAACAACACGAGTCAAAACAAACGCAAAAGCGAAGATGGTCACTCAGGGCTCGTCGCCAATACGCGTGGAGGATTCAGAGGCCAGCGTGGAAGGGGTCGAGGATACGGCTCCCGTCCAATCAATATGCAAGAAGTTTTCAACCGGCCATGCGACCTTCATGCGACAGGTGATGGACGGCCAGCGGACCATACCAAGGCGCAATGCCATTATTACAAAAAGTGGAAAGAAGAGAGCCAACACAACGGGGGGAATTCCCATGAAGGAAACCCTAGTGCGGCTCATAACACAAATATTGGGCAGCACGGCGCGAGTAACCCCAGGCAGACGGGGCAGTATCACACAATAGTTATCGATACCTCCAAAAGAGAAGAGAAATTGAGCCGGAGAAGTCAGCAGGTGAACGCCGTGATACCACAACACCCGCTTGGTTAAGGTGGTCAGAATACGCGGTAACCTGGAGTCGCGACACCCGCCACAGGTACGGGAACCTGGCAAGTTGGCACTGGTTGTGGCACCATACGTTGCAGGATACAAGCTGACCAAAGTGCTTATGGATGGAGGAAGCAGCATTAATATCTTGTACTACGATACTTTCCAGCGTCTAGGACTCAAGGATTCCAGCCTGCAGCCCACGTCAACAGTATTTCACGGCATTGTCCCAGGAAGGTCCGCACGGCCAGTGGGGAAAATAACCCTAGGGGTAACTTTTGGAACAGAAGAGAACTTTAGAAGTGAATTCCTAAGCTTCGAAGTGGTAAAATTCCAAAGCCCATATCACGCCTTGTTTGGAAGAACGGCCTTTGCTAAGTTTATGGCCAGGCCATGCTACGTGTACCTACAGTTGAAGATACCAGGACCAAAAGGGGTCATCACAGTGTACGGAGATAGAGAAAAAGCAATAGAATGTGAGAAAGGAGATGCGGCTTTCGCAGAATCCGCCTGTGCCGCGGAAGAACTAAAAGGTTATAAGTCGCAGGTGGACCCAAACGATATGAGTGTGGTTACCACGCCATCTGCCGAGCCACCAATGAAATTCAAAGCGGCCCAGGACACTAAGCAGATAAATCTTGTTCCTGGCGACTCATCCAAGCAAACTAGCATTGGAGCACACATGGAAGAAGAGCAGGAGAAGGCCCTCGTCGCTTTTCTCCAGGAAAATAAAGACATCTTCGCATGGAAGCCGTCAGATATGCCAGGGGTACCAAGAGAATTAGCAGAACATAGCCTCAAAGTGAACCCTGCGGCTAAACCAGTGAAGCAGCCACTACGGCGTTTTCATGATGACAGGAGAAAGGCAATAGGAGAGGAAATAGCTCGCTTGCTGGCTGCAGGATTCATCACAGAGGTATACCATCCGGAGTGGGTGGCAAATCCAGTATTGGTTATGAAAAAGAACGGTACGTGGCGAATGTGCGTTGATTACACCAGTCTTAACAAAGCTTGTCCAAAGGATCCATTTGCTTTGCCAAGAATCGACCAAGTAATTGATTCAACTGCTGGGTGCGAGCTGTTATGCTTTTTGGACGCCTATTCAGGCTACCATCAAATCAAGATGAAGAGGGAGGACCAAGAAAAGACGTCCTTCATCACACCCTTCGGAGCTTTTTGTTATGTCAGCATGCCCTTTGGGTTGAAGAACGCAGGTGCGACTTACCAAAGATGCATTCAGAATTGCTACATGAGCAAATAGGTCGCAACGTTCATGCCTACGTGGATGATATTGTGATTAATCGCAAGTTAGCCAGGATCTTATTGGTGATCTGGCAGAGACATTCACAAATCTCAGAAAATACAACATGAAGCTCAACCCCACAAAGTGCGTCTTCGGAGTACCAGCAGGAAAGCTATTGGGATTCATAGTATCAGAAAGAGGCATTGAGGCCAATCCTGACAAGATAAAGGCCGTGATGGATCTCCAAAAGCCAGAAAAGATAAAAGATGTACAGCGGCTTACTGGTTGCGTAGCAGCTTTGAGTCGCTTTATATCAAGATTGGGAGAGAAAGCACTACCTTTGTACAGACTGTTGAAAAAATCAGACACCTTCGTTTGGGACGCAGAGGCCGACGAAGCTCTGACAGCCTTGAAACATCAATTGACAAATGCTCCAGTTCTGGCGGCTCCAAAAGATAAAGAGCCAATGCTACTATACATAGCGGCAAATTCCCGCGCTGTGAGTGCTGTCATGGTTGTGGAGAGACAAGAAACGGAAAGGAATACCCTGTCCAGAGACCAGTATACTACGTGAGCGAAGTCCTCACAGCTTCCAAACAGCGTTACCCACAGTGGCAGAAGTTGGTGTTTGGAGTGTTCATGGCGAGTCGCAAGCTGAAGCACTACTTCCAAGAGCATCCAATAACTGTGGTGAGTTCAGCACCATTGGCAGATATCATTCGTAATCGAGAAGCTACTGGAAGAGTCGCTAAGTGGGCGATCGAGTTGGGACCACATCACATCAGTTACGAGCCGCGCACATCAATTAAGTCGCAAGCCCTTGCAGATTTTATTAACGATTGGACAGAAATCCAAGTTGCTCCTAGCATGGCAGAAACCAAATACTGGACCATGCATTTTGATGGGTCAAGACAGTTGCAAGGCTCGGGGGCTGGAGTTGTTCTGACATCTCCCAAGGGAGACAAGCTGCGGTATGTGTTACAGATACACTTCAACTGCACAAATAACGTGGCGGAGTACGAGGCACTGCTTCATGGTCTACGTATAGCAAAGGAGATGAACATCAGTCGCATACGCTGTTTTGGCGATTCAGACTTGGTGGCACAGCAGGTCTCCGGAACGTGGGACAGCAAGGATGCGAACATGGCTGCATATAGAGAGAGGTGGACAGAATTGCTGGACATTTCACTGGATACCAAGTTGAACATATTGATCGGAGACAAAATGAAGCTGCGGATGCCCTGTCTCGGCTTGGATCCAACAGACAGTCAGTCCCACCCAATGTTTTCCTGGATGAACTGCACAATCCATCAGTCAAACCTCCAGCAGAATTGACATTGCAGAGCCAGAGGATGATTCAACTTTAGTCGCAGCCCTGCATGAACAGCCAGGATGGACAGAGCCATACATGGCATATTTAAGTCGCGGAGTGCTGCCGGACGATGAAATTGAGGCGCGCAAAATCATACGACGATCAAAGGCCTATACAATCATCAACAACGAATTATACAAGCGCAGCGTATCAGGAGCATTCCAAAGATGTGTCTCACCAGAAGAGGGACGAAAAATCTTGCACGAAATTCATTCAGGCGATTGTGGCCATCATGCTTCGTCAAGATCTTTGGTGGCAAAGGCGTTCCGACATGGATTCTTCTGGTTAACAGCATTAGCAGATGCAGAGCAAATTGTCAGAGTGTGCGATGGATGTCAAAGATACGCTAGGCAAGATCATATGCCAGCCCAAGCACTTCGCACAATACCCATCACATGGCCTTTTGCCGTATGGGGTTTTGACATGGTAGGGCCTTTCAGACGGTCTTCAAACGGAAAAACTCACCTCTTAGTCATGGTGGACAAATTCACAAAGTGGATAGAAGCAGAACCTGTGGGAGATTGCGAGGCTGAAACAGCAGTCAAGTTCTTGAAGAAGGTCATATTCCGCTTCGGTTACCCCCATAGTATCATTACAGACAATGGGAGCAACACCTCTGAAGGGGCTACACAGATATTTTGCGCAGACAATGGGATAAGATTGGACCTCACGTCAGTAGCACACCCGCAGAGCAATGGACAAGCTGAGCGAGCTAACCAGGAAATTCTCCATGGAATTAAGCCGCGCCTTATTGAAAAGGTCGAAGCATCTCCAGGATGTTGGGTGGAAGAACTGCCAGCAGTACTGTGGAGCTTGAGAACAACCCCTAACAGATCCACAGGATTTACACCATATTTCATGGTCTATGGAGCAGAAGCAGTCATGCCCAGCGATATCATACATGATTCACCAAGAGTTGCGGCTTACATCGAGACAGATAATGAGATAGCTCGGCAAGACTCGGTGGACACATTAGAAGAGGTTAGAGACTTGGCAGCATCAAGGTCAGCAGTATATCAACAAGACTTGCGACGCTATCATGCCAGACGCATCAAAACCCGCACCTTTCAAGAAGGCGACCTAGTACTGCGACTTAAACAAGATCACAAGGGAATGCATAAGCTGTCCTCTCCATGGGAAGGACCCTACATCATCAGCAAGAAGCTAAACAATGGGTCGTACTACCTGCTGGATGTAAGGGAAGAAAGCAGCGAACGCCATGATTTCGAGGATCGTCTCGAGGCACCTCGCCCTTGGAACGTCGCACACCTGCGACCGTACTATACATAAGAAAAGGCTAATCAGAGCCAAGCATCATCCTTTCCAGCTTTATAGCTGAGTATCATCACAGCCACTCAGGGCTAGAACTTCAACTTTGGTCGCCACCTAGGCGCGACCTATGCAACATCTGATCGCCACCCAGGCGCGATCGACCCTTGTATCAGAAACCGGCTGCCACCTAGGCGCGGCCGTAAACTTTGTATCATCTCTGGTCGCCACCTAGGCGCGACCGACCCCATGTATCACCATGGATCGCCACCTACGCGCGATCCAACCCTATGTATAACACTCGGTTGCCACCTAGGCGCGACCTTATGTGTCATCATAATCAAAGCTTATCATAGCTTAGCCTATCATGGCAATATCATTATGTTTCTTGGGGTCTTTGTTACCCTGAAACAGCCGATTTATTGGCAATTATCAAATTTACCTTAAGTTGGATTGCTACTCGCATTATGTGGCCAAAGTACTGGGGTGTGGCGTCAATCGAGCTTGATTGCCTATCATGGCCGCTCTCGACCCTGAACACACATATTCCTAGGAAATACTGAGTCGCGCGAGTGCCCACTTAAGGATTCAGATGGCCTAACTAGAGGTCGATGTACTGCTTATAGTACGGCAACACCAATTACAATTACTTGTAACTTAACAATTGTTTTATTCATGATATCAAGTTACAGGTGATGACCTTCAGAGTTCTCTGAGAAGAATTGAGATGATTACCACATAACATCCTCTCAATCCTTGGGGGCTATATCATATTATCATCAAAAATTTGAAGATAGATCGTCATCAAGTTCTGAAGCTATCAGGATACTCTAAAGCTCACGAAGTCAGATGATCTTCCAGGTGCGAGTCAAGGCCAAACTTGTACAATTATAAGCCGCGAAACAAGGAAAAGCGCGGCCTAAGCATTCAAGATCAAGAAATACTATGAAGTTCAGGCCACGCTTGGGGGCTAATGTCGGGGGAATACTTTCTGGATTAACCCGCGGCCCAGTGCGACTTAACTTACTCGCACGGACGAAGGCCCACTTGGGAGCAAGCCCAATATTGAACCGCCATAAGGAGAAAGATCTAGAAGACATATCCCGGAGGACGTGAAGACCAAGTAGTCTCCGAGTAGGCCTCTGTGGATGTATTCCTTATGGGGAAGTTTCCTTTTGTAACCTAGCGAGCCTCTGTGTATATAAAGAGGACTCGCAGGACTTAGAGCGGGTCAAGCTATCAAGCCCCAAACCCTAGCTCATACGGCGAGTACCAGATCGGATCGCCTCCATTGTAACACCTCGATTATCATATCAATACCAATCTAGGGTAGGCAGGAAGTAGGTCTTTTACCTCACATTGAGGGGGCCGAACCTGGGTAAATCTGTGTTGATCTTTGTTCCTGCGATCCCAAGCTCGGAGATGCTTGACTCGCATAATCCCACACCTACGAAGTCATCTATGACACCTGACGTGACAAACCCACGACAACTGGAACCATGGTAGGAGCCGCATCGGCAATACCCTCCTCCAAGGAAGGCTTCAGATGAGTCGCGCCATCGCTAGACCCCATGTTTTCGTCAGCAACATCATCTTCGCTCATGGTTGGCTGAGAGAGAGCAGAGAAAGAGGCGGACTTTGTATCCCCTTCAATCGTGGCTCTGCAAGATATCGGCGGTTATGGATGAAAGTAGCAGTGTCACAGCCACAAGAGGGAGGCAAACCATACCCAGAGGCAATACGGATGCTCTTCATCAGGCAACCACAGGAAGGAGAAGATAATCTTGCAGATCTGAGCCTACAAGACAGGAAAAAACAGTAGTGATTAACAATTCTTTACGGAGACACATGAGTACAAAGAAAAGAGAATGTCGCAAGCAAATACCCGAACTTATCGAGAAGCAATTCTTCGCAACAGGCTCGAAGGTAAGGACAGCACTATCAGGCTCAGCAAGCTTCAAGGATTTGGCTGCTTTTATTTCTATGAGCAGCGCCAAGGCCTTGCGACGCTTCTCAGGTTGCGAGGGGTCTTCCGAGCTCTCGGATAAAAAGTGCTTGGATGACCTGCGAGGTACTTCAGGAAGCTCCAGGAAAGATGTGCCCGGAGCTGTGGACAGAAGAGCATCGGCCATCTGTTGCTCCTCTTCAGATGCACTACCCCCAGGCTCAGAAGCAGTGACATGCGTAATCGTTTCCTCACCAGGAGCAGCGACTTGTTCTGATGATTCGGCAGCGGCTTCTTGGCTTGAGTCGGCCTCCTCTGACGGGAGAGTCCAAAAATGGGGATCGATCTGAAAGAGAGCCAAGGTCAGAAATAATCAACTTTGAAGGTAGAATCCTAGAAGGGAAAAAGTTACAAGAAGAATTAACACAAAAGGCTTGTGCTCAGCCCAAAAAGTAGCAAGACCGACGTTATCGTACGAGTTAATGTCCTCGTCAGTCACTCGGCGAATGAAGTTTATCCATTCCCCTTTTTCCCAATCCTCAGGGCAAGTACGATCAACATCATCCGCGTGACAGGTGAAATCCACCATAAGTCGCAGACGGCGGCTCACGGGCTGAATTCGCCATTTGGTCCAGCAAGATATGAGATCTAACCCGGTAAGGCCGTGGAGCGTCAACAACCTCACCTTGTCCAAGAGGATCTTGATGGATGACATCGAAGAAGGATCGGGCTTGGAAGACAAAGCAGGGGTAGCCTCAAAGGGAAGTGGCGACCAAGGGGGAAGGCGAATTTCGCCCTCGGGAGAAGTGTCTCTGCAGTAAAACAATGTTCTCTGCCAACCCTTGACTTTATTAGCAAGGGCTAGCTTTGGGAAAATGCTACCCTTACGGCGTTGGAAAGATATGGCGCCGCATTGGAGGAAAGGAGCATCTGTCGCTTCTCTTTGACTATTACAGCCAAAGAGGGCAAGCCAGAAATCTATTGAAGGAGGGGCACCCAAATAATCTTCACAAAGAACATGGAAGTTACTCACTTGTAACATTGAATTGGGACCGATGTCATGGAGGCGAAGACCCAGCCGCTGCATCAGGGAGCGAAGAAGAGAGAGCCCGGGGGTTAGAATCCACGCTCGACGTGTTCCACAAAAATCACTACCTCTCCCGGTTGTGGATCAGGGATTACCTCCTCACCAGGGGCACGCCATTCACATTGATCTTTCGGTGGAAGAAGGCCGCGGGCGGCCAAAGACTCCAGAAATACCTCGTCGATCCACGAGCCTTCCCAATTGCAACTACGACGAGGCATTTTTTCCAATCGATGAAGATTTCCGCCTGAAGATTGCAAGCGCAAGAAGCGGAAGCAAAGGCGGCGGAGAAGAGTAGCAGAGGCACAACCCAAGTCTCGAAGCAGAGCGCCAGGAAGGCCGATGGGCCGAACTAAATAGCCCAGACACAGAGGACGTTCAGATCTGGAAACCAACAGGCACGGCCAGATGAGTCGCGCCTTGAGCCGCCAAAGGGGTTATAAGTCGCAAATGGCGACACAAGAACTGGAGTTCAGCTGGGACATCCATGTGTGCGGTTCAGTAGTCCATCAGGACAAAGAAGCCTTCATCTGAAGTCCAAACTGATCTTGGGGGCTAATGTCGGGGGAATACTTTGTGGAATAACCCACGGCCCATATTGATAAGTGTGACCTGCTTTACTCGCACGAGCAAAGGCCTACATAAAAGCAAGCCCAATATCGCACCGCCACAAGGAGAAGAATTTAGAAGACATATCCTGGAAGACGTGAAGACTAATTAGTCTCCAAGTAGGTTCCAGTTGAGATATTCCTTGTGGAGGAAGTTTCCTTTGTAACCTGACGAGTCTCTGTGTATATAAAGAGGACTCACAGGACTTAGACAGGGTCAAGCCCTAAAACCCTAGTTCATACGGCGAGTACCGAGATCGGATCGCCTCCATTGTAACACCTCATATATCATATCAATACAATTCTAGGGTAGGCAGGAAGTAGGTCTTTATCTCACATTGAGGGGCCGAACCTGGGTAAATCTGTGTCGATCTTTATTCCTGCGATCCCAAGCTCGGAGACGATTGACTCGCGCAATCCCACACCTACGAAGTCATCCATGACATCTGACGTGACAAACCCACGACAGAAGTGACACAAAGGTCCTACTTTGACTTTTTGGGCATAGCCCTGGCAACCGAGCGAGCGTTGCCGGACCCATGCCCAGGGGCTTCTGTCGCAACCGTGGAACCAGGGGTCTCCACGACTCCTGCCAAAGCGGGACCACAACCTATGGGCCCACCGTGAAGATGGACAAGACTCAACCTCGACAACCCGGCATGTGAGCCAGCATGCCCGTCAACGACAACCTGACCAAGGTGTTACCCGCCAAGAACTCCTTCGACAAGCTGGTGCTGAAGGAAACCTTCCCGGGAACCCACTCAGGGCAGTTCCCATGAACCCACGACTTCAACCCTGGAACGCTCTCTCCGGGGAACGGCTTGACTTGTTCCAAGACGCACCGTGGTCCAGCTGCCACCTTTGGCCTCGCCACGTCATCCGAGTAGGGACGCATTCCTCCTCAAGCAAAGGATGAGATCAACAGAAGACTTGGATGCCAAGGCCGGAGCAGACAAGATCATACCAAGATGGCGTCACCAGGGGATAGCTGGGGAGGGCCTGTCAGGCTCACCAACCCACTGCCAGCTCTGTCCCGCCAAAAGCGGGCGTGCTTTTGGCCCTCACCAGCTGACAAGGATATACATCTCGGGTACCCTACCATAAGGGTACCTGGTGCACGTGTCGACTAAAGGCCCAACTATCAAGAGCCTACATGAAGCCCATGACGAAAGGCCCAACAAGATGGAGTATCCTCCAAGATTAGACATAGGCATAGTCGGTTTAGGCTTTCCTTACATGTAATCTGGGTCGGTTACGAACTCCCGAGACCCAGCCTATTATATAAAGGTTGGGAGGGCCGCCGATCCAGGGGAGGCGATATTCGAACCACCAAAAGCCCTAGCGAGATCGACATCTCGCCGAAGCCTCCCTGTAAACGCATAATCTCACACGATCAATACCAGACAACAGGAAGTAGGGTGTTACTCTTCGGAGGCCTGAACCTGGGTAAATCTTTGCCTCTGCTTGTGAGCCGACGAAACTACCAGTACTACCACGTTCTCTCCCCATAATCTCAACCCTAGGTCCTTAACCATGGGATTTGATGAGTTAACCCCTCGTCAATTGGCGCCGTCTGTGGGAAAGAATAGTGCTGGACTCACGGTTTCTTCGGTTCCATCGGAAAACGGCGGCTCGCCGATCGGATCTACAAACGGCAACTCGTCGGCTGCATCAACAAACCAGAACTCGCCGACTCGGGCGGCACACGGCAACTCGCCGACTCACTCGACAAACGGCAGCACGCCAGCTTCACCTGCAAAAAGCACATCAGATCCTCTGATGGACTTCGAGCCACACTCGCCAGAATTCCAGAAGACGTTCGCTGATCTCGAGTCAGGTTTGGGTTTAACCGTTGGCTCGTTCAATTTTTTCGTAAACAAGCTTGGTGTGCAGGACCTGACAGATCCACGCCAACTCGCAACTTCCGCACCCGAGGCTCCATCGGTTGTGGCTCCTTTGACTGCGGATCCATCAACTGCGTCCATACCATCGTCGATCCTCCAAGCCTGCTCGTCAGCAACAACCATGACGACTCGAGAGATCAACGAGCTCATTGAAGAACTCCAAGGTGAGGAGGCCGAATCAGCATACCGCACAAATGATCCTGAGCTCGATCTCCCACTCGAGGATAGCTTCGACTGCGGGATCTCCCTCAGCGACTTCGACGAGCCCGAAACTCATATCGACAACCACGTCGACTCCGAGATCTGCACCAACAACAACCTCGACTTCGAGACCATAACAACTTCGCCGACGCCGAGATGAGCATAGGCGATGAAGACATCGACAGCGAGATCCGTCCAGACGGACCACTCGACGGGCATATCGACTCTGACATGAGCCTTGATGAAGACGTCGAGTCCATGACGGGACTGAAAACACATACACACACCCTCGGGTGATACCCCAGCAGGTCTACGTTGCCTTCGCCGCAGAATCATCTGATGCTGCAGCCAGTCGCAGGCCTACAGAATTCCCGTGCACAGTTACTATGCCGGATGGAGTCACAAATCTCACAATTACTGCTGAGATGGCGGCAAAAGCAGATAAAGTCATCAAGGAGTGCACAATGATGCCAGCGGACGCAACACGAGAGGAAATGTTGACCTTCCAGTACTTCAACTGGCAGGAATCACTTCGACTGCAGCAGATCAGAGCAACACTCGAAGAACGCAAAAAGCAGGCTAGCTTGTCGAGTGCGCACAGAAGACAGCTCTCCCTGAGCTCCACCGGGCGAGCAGACACAAGACCCAGATCAAGGCTATCACACCTCGCGGAAGATGAGAGGGCAGCACTCACCGCAACTTAGGCCACTCTTTCATGACATTCGACGAGGAGGGAGTGTCAGTACCCAAAACAGCTGAGGGTGCTCTCTTTACCGCTGCAACATACCTAGAGGCAATCAAGCCTCCAGCTGATGACCCCAATGCAAAACTACATCGCCAACAAATCAAATCACGCGCCTTAGCGGCGAAGGCCATACGCCAAATCCCAAAAACTCCAGGAGGGAGTCGAGATCATGCCATAGTAGACACGCATCGTGAAGAACATAATCGCAGTGGTCGCCGTTACCACTCGAAGGAAAGAAGCGGCTCACGCCGGCGCAGGTCCAGAAGCAGATCACGTAGATCTTACAGTAGCGACTCGTACTCTGATCAGGAGCCTGAGCCACACGGAGCTCTGTGCTTCACTCGACGCGTCCGTGAGACACGGATGCCCAAAGGGTTCAAACTCACATCTGAACAGCCCAAATACACGGGTCGACAGGAACCTTCAGGATGGCTGGAGACTACAGACTGGCTGTCGCTTGCCAGCGAGGCACGAACATCACAGCCATGCAATACATACGACTCATGCTCGAAGGCACAGCCCGCGACTGGCTCAAGGCTCTACCTCCATCAACATACGACTCGTGGGATCACTTCCGCGCGACTTCATCAAAAACTTCGAGCCTCTATGTGAGCGACCAAAAACGTTCGAAGAACTGAGAGCTTGCGTTCAACGGTCAGACGAAACGTTGAGGTCATACATCCGACGATGGACTGAGATACGCAACTCAGTTGGAGTAATTTCAGAAGATATGGCCATGGATGCTTTCATCATGGGCCTCGCCAGGCGAGATTTCAAAGAAGCACTTGGTCGCCAAAAGCCAACCTCTGTGGCTAACCTCCTAAAGATCGCGACTGAGTGGGCAGACGGAGAAGACATGGCGCGCACCACACGCGGGTCCTCACCCCGTGACAATCATGATAGCGATAGTCGAAGCCGCAGAGACTCATACAGAGACGACCGAAGGCGCAAACGTTCAAAACGTCACTACGACGACGACAGACCCGAATTCATGGCGGCTGGATTCTCACACCCCGCAATGACCAAGACAGAAGCGACCGACGATCAGAAGATCGACGAGACAGTCGAGATGATCGCCGGGACAGTCGAGACCGCGGCCAACGCAGCGACAGCTACAAGAAGAAAGACTGGCGCAAGTCACGCTCCGGCGCACAAACGAGCGATCATTCGATGAAAAGATGGATGCTGATTGCAGATTCCACCTGTACAAAGGGGAAGATGGAAAATTGCGCTCCAATCACTCGATGAGAAACTGCAGAGAATTCGACCAACTAGCATCTGAATACGTGCAACTCAGAAAGGCAACAGCCGCACACGCACCCCACCTGCACCGTGCCTCAGCCAAACAATGTGCCTGTTCTGATGGCACCACCTCCACCACCACAGCCTGCCGCAGGCGGAAAATCGCGGGTGCCATACAACCCGTACCTCGGGTGGATGAACCTCAGTACCCTCCGCCCCAAGGGCAGATGTACATGATACAGAAAGGTCGCCCTTCCAACAGGGAGCAAAAACTTCGCACTCGACAAGTAAACATGGCGGTCATGTCACCTCCTGCTGTAACTGAATTCTTGAAGGGATCCGAAACTGCAATAAGCTTCAGCAGAGAGGACCACCCACCATCGGTCGTTCGTCCAGGGCACTCTGCTCTGGTACTCGACGCACAAATTGGAGGCTACGCCATGTCCAAGGTCTTCATGGATGGTGGCAGCGGCATAAACATCATCTTCGCAGATACGCTCCGCAAAATGAACAGGTCAGTCGAAAACCTGCCAAAATCCTCAAATACCTTTCACGGTATCGTCCCAGGCAAAGCAATAAGCCCAGAAGGCACCATACAACTCGACGTACGTTCGGGGACAAAACCACTTCAGGAGAGTCGATTGAGTTCGAAGTTGTCGACTGGAAGTCACAATACCATGCCATACTTGGACGCCCGACGTTCGCTCGATTCATGGCGGTCCCACACTACGCATACCTCCAGCTAAAGATGCCTGGACCAAAAGGAGTAATCACAGTCAAAGGAAACTTCCAAAAGTCCGACTCTTGCGACCGAGAGTTTAGCAAAATCTCTGAGATGTTCGGCATGGAAGCAACACTCGCCGATCTAGCGGTCTCCAACGATCGAACACTTATGCCGGAGCACAAGAAGGTGGCAGTCGACAGAGCATTCAACGCCACCAATGACACAAGGTCGCATCAGGTGCACCCGACTGACCCGACCAAGACAGTCAATGTCTCTTCGAGTCTGCCTATCGCATAGGAAAGCGCGCTCGTCGAATTCCTCCGTGAGAACTGGGATATATTTGTGGTGTCCAGCCGACATGCCAGGTATTCCCAGGGAATTCGCCGAGCACTCTCTCCAATTATTTCCAGATGCTAAACCAGTCAAGCAAACAATGCGCCGCATATCCGGCCCGAAAAGAACCGCAGTCGAAGCCGAAGTCGACAGACTACTCGCAGCAGGTTTCATCAGAGAAATCAAGAAATCACAATGGGTGGCTAACCCCGTACTCGTAGAGAAGAAGCACACAGATATCCTTCGGATGTGCGTAGATTTCACAGCACTCAATAAATGCTGTCCAAAGGATCACTTTCCACTACCTCGAATCGACCAGATCGTCGACTCCACCGCCGGGTGCGCTCGCTTGTCCTTCCTGGATGCTTACTCAGGTTACCACCAGATAAGGATGAAGGAAGAGGATGAAGAGAAAACGGCGTTCATAACCCCACTCGGGGTCTACTGCTACACAACATGCCTTTGGGCTCAAGAACGCAGGCGCAACCTACCAGCGCATGATGCAAGACTGCCTCAAGAAGCAAATTGGGCGAAACGTCCAGGTCTACGTAGACGACATCGTCATCACAACAAGGGAGGAAAACACACTACTCGATGACTTGCGAGAGACGTTCGCAAACCTCAAACGCTTCCACATCAAGCTCAACCCGAAGAAGTGCACGTTCGGCGTGCCAGCCGGGCAGCTCCTGGGGTATCTAGTCTCGGCTCGTGGAATCGAGGCGGACCCGGAGAAAATACAGGCCATCTTGACGATGCAAAGGCCTTCAAAGCTCCATGACGTGCAAAAATTAGGGTCGAGTGGCAGCACTCAGTCGATTCATCAGCAAACTGGGCAAGAAAGCAGACAAATTCGAGTGGACGCCAGAAGCCGAAGCAGCCTTCACGGACCTCAAGCGAGTCCTCACAAGCCCTCCAATCCTCGTCGCACCAAGGGAACGAGAGCCACTATACCTGTATGTCTCCGCAACTAACAGGGTGGTAGCCGTACTGGTAGTCGAACGCAGGGAGGAGGGACACGCCCAAAGCATACAACGCCCAGTCTACTACTTGAGTGAAGTGCTCTCCATATCAAAGCAGCGGTACCCGCACTATCAAAAGCTGGCCTACGCCGTGTTCATGTCCTCAAGGAAGCTGACACACTACTTCGCAGAGCACCCGATCACTGTAATCAGCACCTCAGGGATCGGAGACATCCTCACAAACCCCAATGCAACTGGGCGAGTCGCAAAATGGCTCATCGAGCTAGGACCACGAGATATCAAGTATGATTACCCGAAGGCCATCAAAGCACAAGTCTTACCTGACTTCCATACCGAGTGGATCGAAGCTCAATTGCCAGGAGCACCAGATGTGTCCAACTCATGGACTATGTACTTCGACGGCTCAAAGAAGAACGAAGGCGCAGGTGTCATCCTCATATCACCAAAAGGCGACAAGCTTCGCTATATCCTGCAGATGGGATTCGAGTTACCATCCAATAACGAAGCTAAGTACGAGGCCCTGATCCATGGCATGCGGATGGCCAAAGCCCTCGGGTGCACTCGACTGATGATCTATGGTGACTCGAATCTTGTGGTGCAGCAAACAATGAAGGCCTGCGATGCAATCGCAGATAACATGATCGCCTACCGTGATCTGTACAACCTAATGGAGGGCAGCTTCGAAGGCTGCGAGTTGCGGCACATAGGCGCGAGAGCAACGAAGAAGCAGATAAGCTAGCCAACATTGGCGCGACCAAAGCACCAGTTCCACCTGGTGTCTTCCTCGAGCGCATCGAGCACAGGTCCATCAAGAAAAAGCGAACATCTCCTACATCAGCCGCACCAGCCAAGAGCAAAGCACCTAGCACAGAGGACCCGCCAGTCGAGGTACTCCTCATTGAGCCAACTTGGACTCAACCTTTCCTCGCATACATACTCCGCGGCGAGGTACCTGAAGACATAACAGAGTCAAGACGCGTCACTCGACGATCTAAAGCATACACCGTCATCAACGGCGAACTATACAAGCGCAGCGTATCAGGTATGTTCCAACGATGCATAGCATTTGAAGATGGCCAGGCCATCCTTCGTGATATTCATGCAGGTACCTGCGGGCATCACGCCAGCAGTCGATCACTCGTAGCCAAAGCCTTTCGCGCAGGCTTCTACTGGCCCACAGCACTCAAAGACGCAGAGGACATAGTCAAAAGGTGCATCGGCTGTCAAAAATTCGCCACAAAGCCGCACGCACCCGCATCGGCGTTGAAGACAATACCATTGGCCTGGCCCTTCGCCCAGTGGGGGCTCGATATGGTCGGGCCACTCAAAAAATCCTCCCATGGAGGGCATACTCACCTTCTGGTGGCGGTCGACAAGTTCACCAAGTGGATTGAAGCAGTCCCTATCACAAGTTCGACTGCCACTACAGCAGTCAATTTCATAAAATCCATCATATACCGCTTTGGTGTGCCAAGCAGCATCATCACTGATAACGGTACAAACTTCACGGCTGAAGAGTTCCGAACTTTCTGCAAAGAGCAAGACATCACGCTCAACTATGCATCCGTGGCACACCCGCAGTCCAATGGCCAAGTCGAAAAGCCAATGGACTCGTGACGAGTGGAATCAAGAAACGCCTCCTGGTGCCACTCAAAAGAGCCGCGGGTGCTTGGGTCGAAGAACTCTCATCTGTGCTATGGAGCCTACGCACAACTCCAACGCTTCAACACAATTCACCCCATTCTTTATGGTCTACGGCGCAGAGGCAATCCTGCCATCAGATGTAAGATTCAATGCACCAAGAGTCGAGGCATACAACGAAGAAGATGCAGATGAAGCACTCGAAGATGCAGTCGACTTGCTCGAAGAAGCACGCAACACGGCGCTAGCACGCACAGCTGTCTATCAGCAAGACCTCCGCAACTATCACAGCCGTCGACTGCGTACCAGGTCCTTTGAGGTTGGCGACCTGGTACTTCGACTGAAGCAAAAGAAGGTGCACAAACTCGCTTCTCCATGGGAAGGACCCTTCATCATCACCGAGGTCATTGGTGGTGGAGCATACAGACTGAAGCACGCGAAGACAGGCGAACTCTCGCACAATCCTTGGAACGTTGCGCAGCTGCGCCGTTTCTATGCTTAGTCGCACAATGTAATAGGCACATATGTCGGATGGCTGCAGGTTTCAGACGCGCTCTTTTCCTTACCAGGGTACCTACGGGACTGGAAGGTTTTTAATGAGGCGGCCTGCAGCTTAACATTCAAAAAGGAATATAATTAATGATTCCTCATATTTCCCCTCCTTATTACTCGCATAACTTATTCGCACAAACTTAGCCTCACCCGAATACTCGGGGGCTGCGCTATCTCAAAGCATGAGCTTTCGCTCCTTCTTCTTCAAACATAATACCCCAGCCGCACTCGAATACTCGGGGCTGGGTCATAAAAATCATACATAAACAAAAAGTTGCTCAAAATCATGAGTTGAAGCTTCAAACATCACAAAAATTCACAGCCTCACTCGAATACTCGGGGGCTGTGCAATTTATGTTCCACTCTAAGTGTTTTTCATAAACCCACTCGATACACTCGGGGGCTGTGCACATACACATAAACAAATATACACTACGTACAAGTGGCAAATTTACACTCGGGGGCTGTCCTCTATACAGAAATACGCTAATCTTCCGGTTCGTCCTTGACTGGTAGAACAGGGCCCATAAGTTGAGCGTGATAACACTCAACCATCACCCTCGCAGACTCGACTGTACCATCAAGTTGCGACTGTGACAAAGTCGATCCAGGCACGGGTGGATGTAGCTGCATATTTGGACGCTGACTCCGGATATACGCCATCGTTGCGTTGGCTCCATCCACAAGCTTCTGGGTGATAAAATCTCGAATAGGACCCGCACTCCGGAAAAGCCCGAGCAACGCATGGATTCCTTGAGGTTGCGGCCCCGTCGGGAAAAGAGTCTGGTTGATTCGACTGAAGGCCGACCTGCATAACTCGAGCAGCAGAGTGCTTCACCACACTCGATCATTTAGAGTTGCGAGTATGCGCGCTCGGTTCTTATCCAAGCGAAAGTGCTGACGGCCCGTCGTTGGTTCGTCAGTCGCATTGTTCAACTACTCATCAACACGAGCTTGCTCCGCCTGGAAGTCTGGAACAAAGCCTGCAACAACGCACGTTGGATCAACAAAAAGGACAGACTATGAACTCTTGAGATCAAGGCAGTCATGCTTACACTCGAGTTGTCTGTTCACGATCTCCATCTCGCCAAGCACATAGTCCTCTCGCTGAGTGGGTAAAGCAGGCCTCGCCCTCATCCTATCCAGCTCGCTCTGGGCACTTTTCAACTCTTGCTCCAGTTTTACGACTCGAGCCTTCATATAACGCATTATCGCGGCATCATTTGCCACCTGATCTCGAGATCGAGTGGAAGCACGATGCCGCGACAAGCCACATGAAGTAGCGGCTGCCCGTTTCTGTTCCAAACATCATAAAAATCTCATATCAGGTATGAGAGATTCATCACAAAGCTCAGGCGAGTAACAGCACATAGCCTTACAGGCGAAAACACAACAAGGAACCAAATCCATACAAGTGTAGCAAAAGTGTACGCATACTCGCGATGTCATAAAGCATAATTACAGTCCATAAAAAGGGTAGATGGCCATAAAGTCTATGATGCAGACTCTGACCTAGCTCTTACACAACACTCAGCGGCAACAGAAGTAAACAAAAAGTGGCAAATTTTACTAACCGCCCACGTCTCGGGTGAGGCTAGCCAGCCGCTCAGCATACTCTTTCTCGCGCAAGGCAGCGGAGTCCTTGGCATCATCCAAAGCCTTCTTCGACTCAACACGCTGCTTGGCGAGTGCATATTCTAGCTCTTTAACCCGATCCTCAGCTGATTTCTTGTCACCTGGATCCGGAAGGCACAACTCAAAATCAGTACAGCAAAAGACAGCAAAAGAGAGCTTCAGAGGCAGCAAATACACTTACGGGTGAGCTGGTCTAGGTCAGCGCGTAAAGTGTTTCTCTCCTGCTCTATCTGGACAAAAGCTTTGCCCGATTCTACCAGGTTGAGGTAGTAAGGCTACAAGCACATGAAACCAGCATAAGTTATACATAAACACGTACCGTATGTGGACTCGGCAAAAGACACTTACTGTTCAGTCCAAGGTGCAGGCTTCGAGGTAGATGTCCCAACCTCTGGAGTTGCAGCACTCGTAGCCTTGGCTATTTCAATAGCAGTAGCCGTAGCTGCTGATTGAATTACCTCTGGAGCCACATGAGAAACTTCTGGGTGCTCAAGGTCGTAATCTTCTCGGATAGAGGAGTCAGTGGACACACAGTCTCAGCACTGCGAGTGACAGAAGAAATACAACATAAACAAAAATATCGACAAACAAAAACTTTAGTACAAAAAGCTCAGGAGCATACCTGTGCTCTTCTTCCTCCTCACTATCAAGGTTGTCAAAGTTTGGACCTCCAAAAAGCAGCTCCTCACCCGACTGGAGAGCAGGAGCTGAGCTCAACGGGCTCACATTCAAAGGAGCAGCTGTGGCAGAAGGAGACGAGCCAGAGTCTCCGTCATCTTTCACATCTGACTCCTTCGCGGGTGAACTCGTGGAAGAAGACATACCTCGGGCCACCCGACGACGCTTGCGAGTGGGAACCTCGCTCACATGATCAGTCGTGGCGGGTTCCTCGGCCTGTACTTCCTCTGCCCCTTCCTCCTCGACCTCTTCCATCGGAGATGTGGTAGCCGAAGGTAGAGTCGATTCATCCCCTCCCTTCGTTTCTACCGTCTGCACCTCCGTTTCATGAGTTGGGCCATCTTCGGGAAGAGGAGGAAGGGTTGATGCAGTTGAATGGCCCTGCACACCAAATACAGCAGTCGAAAGTTACAAAGATGCACAACAAAATAGCAAAACCAGGAGATCATAAACTTGATCGTTCACTAACCTCCTCCAATGGCCTTTCAGCACCATAAGGAGTGACAGGGCAGTCGACTTTGCAGGGCTCGCTGGATTTCGTGCTGGTAATGGACCGCACATGTGACACCAGCTCGTTCTTCGACAGTTCCTCCTTGCTCATTCGGGTAGAGTCGACCGGCTTCAGGGCGAAGTAGCGGGTGTCGTTGCGCACCTGGATCCCGAAGCCGCCAACAGGATAGGTGCGGCCGCCTCGGTTGTTGGGCCGGACCATGAAAATCGACTTCCAGAGGGCCCAGCTGGGAGAAACTCCCAAGTAGCACTCGCACAAAACCATAAAGCAGGCAATGTGCATAATGTCATTCGGGGTGAAATCATGGATTTGCACCCCGTAAGCAAACATCAAACCACGAACAAAATCGTGGAGGGGAAACGAAAAACCCCTAGGTAGAAACTCCGCAAAACAAACGCGCTCGTTAGCGCGAGGCTCGGGGAGTACCTCCTTAGGCGACGACGCGCGGACGAACAGCTGGTCCGCGGGTGGCAGCATTCCCTCCTCGCGAAGCTTGTCCAGATGCGCCTCCTCAATGGTGGATTTCACCCAATCGCCGTCGCTCTTCTTGAGGTCGACGACGGGCGCAGAGAGTGGCCGCGTCAGTTGCGGGCGCGTCGGCAGCAGCAGCTTTTCTCTTTGGCGCCATGGCAGTGGTGGCTAAGGGGAACAACGGGAGCCCGGGCGCAAGAACAATGGGGAAGCGAGAGGAAGACGATGAAGCAGGGGCGGCGCGCAGAGCAAATGGCAAGTAAAAATAATGCCAGCGCCGTTTCCCCTATTTACCACAAATCAAAAGCAATCATAACCGTTCAGATCATAATCGTGCGTTCCGCACGCAACCCCACCGTACACGTGGCAACCGCGGAGGGCAACCGTCGCCGGCCACTCCGCCCACTACGCACGCAAAAAGAGGAGCCATCATCACGCCTCCGTCAAAAGTGGGCTAGCCCGGTCAAATCCAGTCCAAACGGCGCAGTTGTTCGGTCAGCGTTGCATAATGGGCCCACATACGTGTCACGTCCCATCCATCACAGCATAACGCACGCCACCGCGTGTCAGGCAGCGCAGTCGCCAAAAACGTCATCCCTGACGTCATTGCAAGCAATCTGTTCAGAAAATCATTCGAGTTCGCCCAACGCATATAAGTCACTCGATTGCCTCGCTTGATTCGGGTGTGAAAAAGCAACGTTAAGGCAAAAAAATGGTCACTCGACCGTTCCTTCGACTAAGTCATATTACTCCCATCGGAGCGTATCAAAAATTTCTTCGACTGAGAGTGTATGGGATAAAAAGATTTGAGATTATCCTCCATTGCAAGCAATAAAGACAATCTCGGGGGCTACTCCCATCGGGAGCGCTGTCGCGCACCCGATAGAATAACGACAAAGTGCCAGTCGACAAAAGGCTCGACTAAGTTCATATACAAAATCATACTCGAAACATTCCCGAGTTGCGTCCGCCGCAAATACCTCGGATGCTGCACGTATAGTGCAAAGGTAAGACCCGCCGAACTTTCGAGCTGGGCTAAGGAGCGTTCCAGCAACGTCAATCCTTATACTTTCCGTGTCAGCAGACATGATGAAAAATCCTAACGGACGCGTTGGGTAAATTTCAAAGTTATACTGCAGATCGATTCAGTAAGAACTTCGCGGCCTAGTCGAGTCTGACCAGTCTGTTCCAGATTCAAGTCCGGGAACTTGAGTTTGATTGAAAGCTAGTAAGGTTTTACCCGAATGTGTAGTTAACCGGTCCCGATCCGTCGAGTGTACCGGGCCTACTAAGCTATTATCACTTGATTATCATAAGCAAAAACCAAAGTCGATGAAATACTCGACATAGCCAACATGTGCTATTCATACAGGAATTCCAATTGCAACATACAAGTACAAAGCATATGATGTGCACTTACGAATGAGTCCATGCCCGATTCTTCGAGTCAGACAAGTACTCGGGGGCTACTGACAAGGATATACATCTCGGGTACCCTACCATAAGGGTACCTGGTGCACGTGTCGACTAAAGGCCCAACTATTAGGAGCCTACATGAAGCCCATGACGAAAGGTCCAACAAGATGGAGTATCCTCCAAGATTAGACATAGGCATAGTCGGTTTAGGCTTTCCTTACATGTAATCTGGGTCGGTTACGAACTCCCGAGACCCAGCCTATTATATAAAGGTTGGGAGGGCCGCCGATCCAGGGAGGCGATACTCGAACCACCAAAAGCCTAGCGAGATCGACATCTCGCCGGAGCCTCCCTGTAACCGCATAATCTCACACGATCAATACCAGACAAGCAGGAAGTAGGGTTTTACTCTCCGGAGGCCTGAACCTGGGTAAATCTTTGCCTCTGCTTGTCAGCCGACGAAATTACCAGTACTACCATGTTCTCTCCCCATAATCACAACCCTAGGTCCTTAACCATGGATTTGATGAGTTAACCCCTCGTCACCGGCCCGGAGCGCGCGAAGAGGGGAGGTGCCGGCACGCACCTCCCACCCACCTTTTCAGCCTTTGGGCGGTTCTCCCGCCAAGTTCCATAACATGTGCCTCTCACATGACCGCCTGTGGTGACCCCCTAGACTATAAAGGGAGGGCCAAGCCAACGGAGAGGGGGGAGGGGGATCAGATCATTCATAGCTAAGGCTAGGCTAGACCACCAGAGAAAGGAGAAGAAGGAAGAGAGGTGATCTCCCCCGGGAAGGATCTGCTCTTCTTCTTCCTCCTCGCAGCAGTCGGGCCTTCGACCCAGGAACCACCTTTGTAGCCAGTTCTTCATGGTGACATCTATTCAGACATGCAGGAATAGGGTTTACGCTTCCGAGCGGCCTGAACCTGGGTAGATCGTTGTGTCCTTGTTCTTCTCGTTGCGTCGTGCTCGCGTGTGTTCATCATCCCGAGAAGCCGATCGAAACCTCCTAGCGGCCCTTTGCCGAATCTACAAAGTGGTACCTCGTACTCCCGGTGATCGTGATACAGGACACGATAGTGCGTGTGAGTTTTCCTTTGATTCTAAATTCAAGTATCATTAATAATGAACATGGGATATAATAATAACATTTATTATTGCCTCTAGGGCATATCTCCAATAGAGAGAGTGTGGTTTTTGGTGCGGTACATGCGCTAGGCACGATGACCGGTTCTTTCCGTTATTTCCATTAGGCTAGATCGATCTGAAGGACGTGGTTGTGGGATGGCACGATAGAATCGAAACTCATCTTGTTTCGAGGACGTGGCATGATCATTTGTACTTTCCCCTTTTATTCAAAGAAGGACGGTGGAAAAGTGCAACCTTTATGCATCGCCAAAACCCTTGTGTTCATCGTGTTTGATCGTGAGCTGCGTGTGTGAGCGTGTGAGAGAGTTTGGCAACGACGGAGGATCGGCGAACAATCGGGGATATGATATATTTTATGGAGGAAACTTGACCGCCTAGACTGCTCGCAAGCAAGCCATAGTTTCTAGGTCGATCATAAAGTCTGAGTACAAAGCTCTTGCTAATGCTACAACAGAGCTTATCTGAGACCAGTCACTATTGCGAGAACTTTGTTTTCAACAAGTTCAACCTCCAGGATTATGTGACAACATTGGTGCGACGTATTGGTCATCTAACTCAGTATTTTATGCACGGACAAAAGCACATTGAGGTGTACTTTCACTTTCTTATTGAGCGTGTCTTTTAGAAGAAACTCCAGATTCGATTCATCTCTTCCAAAGATCGGATTGCTGACATCTTCGCTAAACTACTGCCATTACCACTGCATGAGCATTGTAAACACAATCTCAACACCCCAGAGCCGGTTGAGATTGAGAGAGGATGATAGAATTGGTTTTTTTACCTGGAGAGGCCCCGAAGGGCCTGGATGTCGTCTTAATTATCAGCGGTGCAGTTACAATTTATAACACGCCCCCAAACGATCGAACAATTACAACACAGTCTCTACCCTAAATGAATCCTGGAAAACGCAATCTGGTCCTCTGCTGCCGCCGGAATACTGCGAGGTCAAACCGCGGCCATCCTCGCCGGTGCCGGGACGAGACCACTTGGAACCCAAGGGTCATAGAATATGTCTACGGTATGTTAACACATGGGTGTGTTAGGTGTCTTGCTAACCAAGATTGCTATCCTACCTACCGCCATGTAAATCAATCTGTAATATGTTATATAGAGGAAAGCAATGCCGGCCCTTGTGTGCTGCGCACCCTTTCCCAATCTCTCCTTCGTCTCAAAGCTTTTCATTTGCGTGTGTTTTTTTTATCTTAGTGCAGTTCACACCGGAACATGTTTTTTTTGTCATGTAGTATATGGTGGACTGCATCTTTTCCAGTGACCGACTAGGAAAAAAAACAAAGATCAATTAACGGGAGTGCCTGTCCCGATCTGAGGTCCAGTCCCAGGCCGCCTAACTTCGAAGCGTCAAAAGTTAGTCAAAGTTGCCGGCTCGGCTGCTTGATATCTGGTCCAGAATTTTATATACAGAGATGGCAAAGCTCTGCCACATCCACATAATCTGCAGGAGATGGTCGGGTGGAGCCGTTCCACGAGACGAACGCGAGGTGGGAAGAGATAGCTCCCAGTTCGACGAGCGGCGCTCTCCTGGATTACAGAAGCGCCCCCGTTTGTAGTGGGATTGAGGATATCTTGGGATTCAGCAGATCTTCGATCGATCTCCTGAACTGCAGGTTAGGCCACAGTGTATGCAATTAAACTCTTGCTTAATTTTACCCACTAAGTTAAGCATTAATTATGACTATGTTTTTGAAGGTTGATATTTTTTTAAGGTTAATTATGACTATGTCAAATATCTTCCTTGTTGTTTAGGAGATGAGGTTTCCAAGCTAGTAAATCCTAGCTCTATCGCGAGGTACAACCGTACAAGATACAATGGCAGAGAAGTTTGAACAAACAAGTGACACAACAAGGGAGTTTACACTCGAGTTCTTGGAAAAAATTACAGATAATTTCTCTGATAAGCACATAATTGGTCGTGGTGGTTATGGAATAGTTTACAAGGTATATATATATATATATATATATATATATGATCATTACTTAAATCTTCTAATTTCAAATGATACTATTGTACATTCGTAAGTCGTAACTACTAGAACACATCTAACTTTTTAACAGGAGTACTCGACAGTGGGAAGAGATTGCTCTCAAAAAGCTTCATCACATGCCAGGGCTTGATGACACTCAGTTTAGGAATGAGTTTAATAACCTTATGAGGGTCCAACATCCAAATATTACCCGGTTGGTTGGCTACTGCTATAGTCTAGGGCATCAGCGCATTAAGTACGGTGGTGAATATATTTTTGCCCTTGTGGAAGAAAGAGTTCTCTGCTTTGAGTATTTGCCAGGTGGAAGCCTTGACAAGCATATTACTGGTATGGTGATGCCTTACTTAGATCACTAAATTTTTTTGTTTTCAAAATGATCTCTAGAGTTATTATTTTGGTAGAACCATCAGTTTACACCTTAGTAATACACTCCATGTTTACTCCAACAGATGAATCATGCGGACTAGATTGGCACACACGTTTCAACATTATTAAGGGAGTATGTGAGGGCTTAAATTACCTTCATAATGGATCCAAAGATCCTATTTACCATCTTGATTTGAAACCTGCGAATATATTGTTGGACAAGAACATGATCCCAAAAATAGGAGATTTTGGTTTGTCAAGACTCTTCCCTTCAACACAAACCTATGTCACCCTCAAAATTATCGGAACACCGTAAGTTGATACCTTCATAATAAATAATCGACTTATTCAGACATAAATTACAGAAATAACTTACTACATATATGTCATGCAGCGGATACATGCCACGAGAATACATCGAGAGATGTGAAATCACAGCAAAGTTTGATGTATTTAGTTTGGGTGTTATAATCATACGGATAATCGCAGGAGAAGAGGCCTACTCCAAAAGTGCACACATCTCTTCACAAGAATTTGTTGAGCATGTATGGAAGATAACCTCTATCGTGATCAAAAATGCATTTTGCAACATCGTGGTGTGCCTAACATTCCATGTCACCTTCCGCCATTGTGTTCAACTCCACAGGTACATGAAAACTGGGGTAAACGGTTGCAGAAAATGATGTCGTTCCAAACATCAAAGGAAATTAAGACATGCATCGAAGTAGCGTTAAGGTGTGTGGAGGTCGACCGTGAGAAAAGGCCTACCATAGCTGAGATTGTCGATCAACTGAACAAGGTTGACAGTGCAGAAAGTTCATTTGCAGGCCAGGTATTAGATGGGTTCTAGGCCAGTATTTCCATGGCATGAAGAAACTACATTCTCTGCCATATCTTCCAACCAACCGCTTATCAATGAAACGTGGTTCAAGTACGATCAAAATAAAATTATTATTTTTAGTTGGACTGATAAGCCTTTTAAAGAGTAAATTCCATTTTGTACACAACTGACAAGACGCTCTACAAACACGAACTAAACCTCTTAAGCTTTGTCTTTGCAGGCCACCAAGAACCAAAAGTGGAACTCAGGTGAACACCTCCATTAGAACTATGTAATATAATCCATCGTGAAAAAAAGTAGAATATTGCAAACTGTTGTTGCCCAACCACACTTATCGTCGATCTAAGTTAAATTAGTAGGTCAACTCTCGTCATTATCTCCCTAGAAAAGAAAAAGCTATCCTCATTAACAATATGGCAGTTGCATGAGCACAATATTGGTAACTCATCCGTGTAAACTGTGTGGGAGGGTCCCTAGCTAGCGTGCTAGTACTATGGTGTGAGCACAATATCTTTGGCAGCCTACAGGTTATCGGACGTGTCAATGCTGTAGCGAAGAAAGATCATTTTGAGCTACTTATCGGTACAAAATATGGATGAAAAGGGATTATTTTAACATTTAATATATGATTATATTTGTAATTGCATTAGATGTCAAGCTTAGAAAATTGGCATTTTGAATCTGATAGCCATGAAGGCCAAGGCTAAGGGTAAGTAGTATACTAGTATGTATGGATGTATTGATTTATTTATAGGAATGAAAGAGCCGTCTTCCGAGTTCACTTCGCTCCCGTTCCCCTCCCCTTCTACAGTAAGCTTGAGGAGAACCGGAAGGCGACCGCGTTTCCGCCGGCGATTCCGCTGCCCTCCTCCCGTCCGTCGGCCTCGGTGCCGTCGGAGGGGGGAGGGGGTTCGAATCGTCGGCAGGATCTGTGTACAGTAGAGTAGGGTTTTGCCTAGTCTAGCTGTTAGGGTTTCTGCTCGTCCGGCGCTTCGGTCTTCGACGGTGACGGCGGCAGCGTGGAATAAGGGGTCCCTTTCGGCTTCTGCTGGCCAGCTTGGCAGCGGCAGGTGGCGGATTGGTGAGCTGGCGTTCCAATCGTGATGGTTGCTCCGGCGGCGGCCAACACGAGTTGGATTTTGTGCTTGGTCCTCGCCGGCGCGGCGACGCGGGCTCCGGCGTCGACGCGAGGACATGGAGCTTGTATAGGGGCGTGTTTCTGGCTGCGGTGTGTCTGTTGCGGCCGGCGAGCCCGGGATCTTCCTCCCTCTCCGGTACTGGTGAGGGAGACGACAACTGCTGCTCGGCGTTCACTCGATTTGCAGGTCTGCAGGCGTGCTGGCACGTAGAGGCTGAAGACGACGACTTCCCTCCCGCGAATCGTCCGCATGCAACAAGGTCTTGCCGGCCTGGTGGGGGTGCGGCAGCAGCGGCGGCGAGGCGCGTCCTCGTCTCGCGCCTGTTTTCTCTGCTTTTTCTCTGCTTTTCGAGGTCCCAGGGACCATTCTGTAATTTATTTATTTTCTGGGGTGCGCTGTAATGTCAGTTGCTAATAGATCCAGTGTTCTTTTCGCAAAAAAAAGAGAGCCGTCTTCGGTTCCAGACTCCCAGTCACCTTGCCACGTATGACTTACATGTTTTGGTGGGCAAATACACCACTTTTGCTCCCTCAAAAAAACATACACCACTTTTGCTGCATGGAGCTATTGGATAATTAAATGTTCAAATACTGACTTACAGGTAGACAATTTACTTAGTTCCGTTAGATCAGACTGAATCTTAAATTCAGTTCATGGCCACTGCCTTAGGACGTCTACAGTGGTGATATCTTACGAGTTCCACATACGATAAACGCCGAGTTACACGAAAGAGAGTGGGAAAAATGGTTTGCTTTCTCTTAATTAAGAGATGATCTCTTAGCAACAATCTCTCTCACCACTATCTAGTGATGTCTGGTTACTAGAGATAATAATAAAAAATAACCCATTATAAATCATGTTTCATTGCTATATCTAAATTATGTGGCGTGATTAAAATAAGACTGATCTTATCAATCATTTTACATGCCCTTACATATCCGGCAGCCAACCAAATGTAAGAGTTTAACAGTGTATAAGCTGAGAACTTTCTCTTTTTATCTAGAAGTACCATCCTATCCAGTTTGGCTAGCACCCTCCAATATTCTTAATATAGTAGCAGTAAAGTTTTAAACGCTAAAAAATTCTTTAACTCTTGTGAATATTACTCCACTACATCATCTAACTCCTTTTTTTACTGGATGGCAGACCGCCGAGGTAGAATCGTTTTCTCTACCACGTGCAGACCCCTGGTGCCATTCGACATCTTCTCCTGCCCCTTGTTGTCGCCGTCGACTGATGACGAGCTCCACCTTACAGATGGTGTGTCCAGCAACTACAATGGCCGCCAGATCCCCCCCGCCGCGTTGAAGGCCCTCCTCAAGAACCCCGAGCTGGCAGACAAGGGTGGCGTTGTAACCGATGCGGACGTCGATGCCGGCCACGTCTCCGGCCTTGTGTTTGTCTCCGAGAGGGATGACGGTCTCGAGACGCTCTACATCGCCTTGCACTTCAATACCGACAGAAACGTCAAAGTCTTCTCCCTCGCGGACATCTTCGGTGCAACCGACTTCAGCGGTGCACGCTTGGAGGATAGTGGATGCTTTGGTTGTGGCTACAATGTTGGGTCTCGCACCATCGACCATTCTCTCATCTACGTCTCCACCAAGGAGCCGGTGCTAGAGCGCCGCAGCCCATGGACTGTCGTGTACAAAACCAACCTTACAAACGGAAAGACGTCACGCCTCACTCCACAAGGTATATATACTCCATCCATTCACAATGTAGTGTTCTGGGTTTAGTCAATTCGAATTTTGTAAATTTTTACCAAATATATAGAAAAAATATCAACACATACAATATAATATTATTAGAATTATTAAAAAATATATTTTCAAATTATATGCATTTTATATTATACTGAGTAGATGTTGATATTTTTTGTATATAATTGGTCAAACTTTTAAAAGTTTAACTTTGAAAAAGCTCAGAATGCGAAGCAAATAAAAGCGGAGGGAGTATATCCGCCATCCCTATTAATTGCGTACCTTTATTATATATGATTGACAGGTTCAGGGGTCTTTGATTTGAGCCCGGCCGTGTCACCGTCGGGCAAGATGGTAGCAGTGGCGTCGTTTGAAGGAAATAGTTGGAACGGCGAGGTCCAGAACCTCAAGACTGACATCTACGTGATGAACGTGGATAGCGAGGAGGGCTTGGGGCGCAAGCTACTCATCAAGGATGGCGGCTGGCCGTCCTGGGGCAGCGACAACATCATCTTCTTCCATCGAGCTGAAGGCACGGAGGACGATCGAACAATGAGTGTGATGCGGTACAAGATCAGTACCGAGGAGACTGTCAAGGTGACTCCGTCATGGTTGGTCGCCATGACTCCGGCAGCCATCAGCGAGACCAAGGTAGCTGTGGCGACCATCCGTCACGATCTTGAACATGAGTGGGAGCGATACCGACACATCGAGATCTTCGACATGGCTGGGCGAAATTTGAGGATCACAAGGAATATGAGTAGCCCAGAAAGCGACCACTACAACCCTTTCGTGCTGGATCGTGGTGGGCGCATTGGGTACCACCGCTGCAGGAGTGACGTGGAGCTCGGAGACCCTCGGAATTTGCACAAGCTGGAGTCCCCGGTGAAGGACGTCAGTCTGTTTCTGGTGTCTGGCATGTTCCCGACCATCTCCAAGGACGGATCCAAGTTGGCGTTCGTCGACCACGAGTTCAAGGCGTTGTGGATCGCCGACAGTCAAGGGCTGCGAATCGTCTTCGAGACATGGGGCTCCAACAGCTTCTTTTCCCCTGTGTGGAACCAAAACCATGACAAGGACGTGATCTACATATGTGTCGGTCCCTCCTTCAGCTCCCACGAGCCGGTGAACATCTACACAATCAACAATGCCTCCGGCCCCCCTGAAGGGGTAAATATCCGAAGGCTCACGGCTGGCATGTTTAACAACACCTTCCCGTCAAGCAGCCCTGAGGGTGACCGGTTTGTGTTCTCGTCGACGAGGGATGGAGGGGCGGAGAAACACAAGAACTTGTACATAATGCTGGACACAGAACACGGGGAATTTAGTGGAGGCTGGGAGACGCGGCTGACGAAAGGAGAGTGGACAGATACCCAATGCCAGTGGTCCCCGCACGGGGACTGGATCGTCTTCTCGTCTACGCGCAACCAGCCAGAGCGTCCTTATGAGCTTGACAACGGCCTAGTGACTTCTCGTCAACGCTCGTCTTCGGTGTTCCTAATGAAGGCGAGCGACCCGAGAGTGGTATCAGGGTGATGAGCAGCGGGGGCGACCTCAGCGGTCAAATAAACTACCCGGTGTTCAGCCCGGATAGGAGGAGCATCGCCGTGACCGCGGACCTCGCGGCGGTGTCCGTAGACCCGATCTCGTTGCCCGCATTCAGGCATCGGCCCTACGGCGACATCTTCGTCGTGGACATCGACCCAAATGACTTGAAGAAGAACAAAGACGTGAAGGGGTTCCGCCGGGTCACGCACAGCAGGTACGAGTACATGACACCGACCTGGGCACGTACCTTCGCCGCGACGAAGCCAAACGCGCCGTGGAACATGGTTCTGGACATGGAGCACCCGTACAAACCAGTGTGTCCAAGAGGGGCCGTTGATCAACTTCTGAACACGTTCAAGCCAAGCTGTATCATTCTATAAAAGACCGTAGAATGTTATATATTTCGCTTTTGCTAACTCTCGGACGATCCTTTTCACCGTGGGTTGGACTAGAAAAGGGAACCTTTCCGAAGGTCACCGTCTTGATCTGGAACGCGCGCGATGTGAGCGCGGCGGTGGACGCGTGGCAGACCTTCCGAAAGGTCCCGCGCTGGAAGGGACGCTCGCATGCGGAGCGCTCAGAAACAGCGCGTCGCAGATGCCGTACGCGGAACTTTTGGCTATTTTCTTTTTGTTTTTCCTTTTTCGCGTATGGGACATCTACAAAAGTACAAAAAATGTAACCGGGGTATAGATACACAGAAAGGTGGAGTACTGTCGGAGATAAGTGGGTTTAGGCCATATGCCCATATGAACATGCACCACTTCAGTCTACGACGTCTACGAAGCGACTCCCCCGGCCGGTGGCCCTCTTCCAGAAGCTTCTCCAACCTACTTAGACCTGTCGTGCTACAACAAGACTTCCAGGAGATCTCTCAAGACGGATTACATTGAAGGAAGGTTACGGATCAAGACATACATACAAGGCAGAAGGGAAACCCTAGACATGCGAGGCAAGGACATCTACACCGACCAAAGGACATATATATACCTGAAGACCTCCATTCGGGAGGACACGTTGAATCACATCCAATCTGCGCCCAAGAACCGCACCATTGTATTCTTTTCCACCTTAGCCTAGAAACCCTAGATACTAAAACCCTCCGGCCGAGTCGATCTGTCAACTCGCCGAGGCCAATCCTATACTGATCCGTAGCCACTTCATCAATAAAGTTCGAGAGATCTTCATATACATTGCCTACGACTCAAAACTGTTGACCCGCACCGCCTGCCGAACAAATAAACTTATTTTCGATCACCGGAAGTAAGATTGACGTGGGATCGTGAAAACCATCCTTCGACAGTTGGCGCGCAAGTAGGGGGTGTGCGCGTCATTCAGATCGGGTCCCACGACGCCCAGGTAAGGTATTCTGACGCGCAGGACGACTATCTGAAGAGCCTCCGCCAGGTCTCGCACAGCTCATCACCGTACGGATCTACACCGACGCTTCCGCACGGCGCGACCATGACCTGGCAAGAAGAACCACCAGCGATGCAAGGCGCATCCCTTCCGAGACCTCAATGGAGCACCGACGGGCCGTCGCTGGGAAGACCCAAACTCTGTGCATGGTCTGTGGGGCTCGGGAGCTGCACCGCTCTACACCAGCGCACGTATTTATGGCCTTAGAGCGCCAGATGACGACTGACGAGGTTATACTCTGCGGGTACCCCAGCATAAGGGTACCTGGTGCACGTGATGACCAAAGAAGCCCATGGATTAATTGAAGCCCATGAAGAAAGGCCCAAGACGAAGAGTGTTTTCCAAGCTAGATCAAATAATAGTCGGTTAAGACTTTCCATACATGTAACCTTGGTCGGTTGTGTTTCCCGAGACCTAGCCTCTTATATAAAGGCTGGGAGGGTGATCGATCAAGGACAAGCAATCCATAGCCACCAGAATCTCGACGAGATCAGTAGCTCGTCGAACCCTTGTAACCCTAATATTCATACCATAAACACAGACAAGCAGGAAGTAAGGGTTTTACCTCACTCGAGGGCCCTGAACCTGGGTAAATCCAGCTTGTCAGCCGTCGATTCCACCGATACTACGCGTTCTCTACCACATAATCAACCCTAGGTATAGCAACCATGGGAATTGCCGAGGGCACACCTCGACAATTGGCGCCGTCTGTGGGAATAGGTAGTATTGGGCTCACGGTTTCGCCGGTTTCATCATCAAGCGGCCACCCGATGATCGCATCTGCACAAGGTAACTCGCCTACTGCATCATCAAAAAGCAAGTCACCAACCACCGTTGCAAACTGCAGCTCGCCGGCAAGATCCACCAGCATCAATTCAAAAAGCGATCACTCGCCAAAATCTCCAAGGAGGCTCACGCCGCACTCGATGGAAGCCCAGCAAGCCTTCGCCGGACTCGAATCAGGTTTGGATATTACGGTTGGAAAATTTAACTTCTTTGTCGATAAAGATGGTGTGCAGGACCTGTTAGATCCACACGACGTGGAGACACTCGACATGGAACAATCGACAACGCTTCGACTGCAACACTATCCATCTTGGGCGCAACATCGTCACAGATCGTCCCGATCCAATTGCCAAGCGACTCCGCCACGTCCCTGACCTCGCAAGAGTTCCGTAACGAGGTGGCAAAAAGATTTGGAGAAGCGAGATCGAATCTGCGTACCGCCCAAACAACTCAATCGAGTCACTCGACGACATCGTCGACTGCAATGACGTCGCGGGGAACGAAGAGAACATAGACGACATCATATATCTCGCCGATCTAAACGGCCCAGAAATCCGTGCTAGCCACGAGATATTCACCTGCGACGCAGACGGCCTGGACAAAGCACTCGAAAACATACTCGATTGTGGCGGAAACCCAAACAAGCAAAGCAACTCCAACATGAGCCCGGACGACGACGCCGAATCCATAAAACGCATCAGCAGCACATGGATGGAGGATCGGGTGGTACCGTACCAGGTATATACCGCGAGTACAGCAGAAACATCAGCAGCCGCAACATGCCGTCGACCTACAGAATACCCTTGCACAGTCACCATGCCAGATGGAACAACCACGCTGACCTTCACCGCAGAGATGGCGGAGAAAGTGAGCAAAGTAATCGAGAGCTGCACGATGCTACCAGCAAACGCAACTCCAGAAGAGGTATTAACCTTACAATATTTCCAATGGCAAGAATCGATACGGTTAAAAAACTACCGAGCAGTACTCGAAGAACGCAAAAAGCAAGCCAGCATATCGAGTACCCGGCGAAGAGCATTGTCTACGAGTTCAACGGGCAGAAACGACCCCGCGAATAGGTCACGATTCATCAACCTCGGAGACGCAGATCGTGCAGCGGTCACTCGGAACCTAAACCCAGCCTTCATGGCAGTCGACGCGGAAGGAGTTCCCATACCTACTGAGCCAGCCGGGGCGCTGATGACGCTAGGCACCTACCTCAGAACAATCGAACCTCCTACAGGAGACCCAAAGAGGGATCAGCACCTCCAACTGTACAAACAACTTGCAATAGCAGCACAAGCCATACAGCATCCACAAGCAACTCCAAGGAGAGATACAGATCGGGATCGTCGCAGTCGAATCCCTCGGGAAGGAGCAGTCGAAAAAGCTCACGTCGTCATCGTTCCAGTAGGAGCCATTCGAGGAGGTCATACAGCAACAGCTCAGACTCGGAAGCAGAAATCGGGCCATGTGGAGCGCTATGCTTCACTCGACGGATCCGGGAGGCTCGTATGCCCAAGAAATTTTCGCTAGCTACCACGCCTAAGTTCAACTGCAAACAAGAGCCATCAGGCTGGCTAGAAGATTACAGGCTGGCAGTCGGATGTCAGCGCGGTACCACAACTACAGCTATGCAGTACATACAACTTATGATGGAAGGAACGGCTCGCGATTGGCTCAAATCGCTACCCGAATCATACTACGATTCGTGGGAACACTTCAAGGGTGATTTCATCAAATACTTCGAGCCTCTATGTGAGCGCCCCAAAACCTTTGAGGAGCTCCGGACCTGCAAGCAAAAGTCAGATGAATCTCTGAGATCGTACATACGGTGGTGGACCACCATCCGTAACTCAGTAGGCAACGTATCAGAAGATAGGCAATCGACGCCTTCAAAAACGGACTCTGGAGGGAAGACTTCAAAGAAACACTTGGTCGAGAAGACCCAAAAACAATGGCCGCACTCATGGTACTCGCAACAAAGTGGGCAGACGGAGAAGACTCCGTACGAGGCAATCGACCTGTAGCATCACATGAAAATCACGAGGGGGCAGTCAAGACTGCAGAGATAGCTACAGAGATGATCGAAGGCGCAAACAAGAATCGTTATCACGACGATGACCATCCAAACTTCATTGCAGCAGGCTTTGTCCAGTCAAGGGACAGTCGCGACCAAACTGACAGACGAGCCGACGATCATCGTGATAATCGAGATCATCATACAGACGATCGCCGAGGTAATCGAGACCACCGTACAGACGATCGACGTGACAGTCGAGAGCACAGACGCGACGACCGAGATAGCTACAGAAGGCCAGAGTGGCGCAGGCGAGCAGACAAAGATCCTGAGCGTTCAATCGAGGAGAAGATGGACGATTATTGCAGGTTCCATCTTTACAAAGGGGATGATGGTAAGCTTCGCTCTAACCACTCGCTGAGAAATTGCAGGGAATTTGATCAACTTGCGATTGAACATATACTGCGACTGCAAAGGATGGGCATGCACCTCCTCAACTAGTGCAGATTCCATCGACTACATCACAAGCACAACCTGCTCAGGCATATCCAGCACCGCAACAAGTACAACAAGCACAGGTATATTCCATACCACCGCAAACACAGTACTCAGGTGTATACTGCACCAGCACCAGCGCAATCGACACCAGTATACATGGTGCCAGCACAACCCGTTACGGGAACACAAATGGCAGCAGCCGTGCACCAGATGCAGCAGGGAGATGAACAAAAATATCCCGTAACTCGCGGGCAGATGAACATGATCCAGCGAGGACGTCCCTCCAATAGAGAGCAAAAATTACAACTCGACACGTCAATATGGCGGTCATGGCACCCCCAGCCATCACAAAATTTGAAAGGGTCAGAAACTCCGATTACCTTCATCGAGAGGACCACCCACCCGCAGTATATCGACCAGGGCATGCAGCCTTGGTGCTCGACGCTCAAATTGGAGGCTACGCCATGACCAAGGTCTTCATGGACGGAGGTAGCGGTCTCAACATAATATTTGCAGACACGCTGCGTAGAATGAACAAATCAGTCAAAATCTGCCAAAGTCCGCAAGTACCTTCCACGGCATCGTCCCAGGCAAAGCAGTGCTCCCAGAAGGCACCATACAACTCGATGTTACGTTTGGAGACCCTACTCACTTCAGAACCGAGTCGATTGAGTTTGAAGTGGTCGATTGGAAATCACAATACCATGCAATACTTGGGCGCCCCACTTTCGCTCGATTCATGGCCGTCCCACACTACGCCTACCTCAAGCTCAAAATGCCAGGGCCAAAAAGAGTCATCACGATCAACGGGAACTTTCAAAGGTCAGATTCATGTGACCGTGACTTCAGCAAAATCTCACAGATGTACGGGATGGAGCAATCACTCGCCGAGCTTGAAGTCTCCAATACACCTCTACCAGAAAGCAAGAAAAAGGCAATCGACAGAGGGCTCAAGGTCATCAACGACGCGATAAAGCACAAGGGGCAGGCGAGTGAAGGATCAGAGACGGTCAACATGTCGTCAAGTCACACTAGTATATAGAACGACGCATCTGCGTCAGTTCTATGAATAGATATGTAATAGGCGCATAATATCGGAAGAACCAGCAGGTTTCAGACGCACTCTTTTCCCTTACCAGGGTACCTAAGGGGACTGGAAGGTTTTAATGAGGCGGCTTGCTGGTCGAAAACACATTTCGAATAAAAGATACATTTTCCTCATATATGCCTTTTATTGTTTACAATATTCAAACACTCGGGGGCTCGAGCATCAAACCCAAGCCCTACTCGATATACTCGGGGGCTGGGTCAAGCAAAAGTACTACAAAACCCTACTCGATATACTCGGGGGCTGGGTCAAGCAAAAGTACTACAAAACCCTACTCGATATACTCGGGGGCTGGGTCAAGCAAAAGTACTACAAAACCCCACTCGATATACTGGGGCTGGGTCAAGCAAAAATACTACACAACCCACTCGATATACTCAAGGGCTGGCAAAACTACTCAAAAATCCACTCGATAGACTCGGGGGCTGTCATAAATATACGCATATAAATATTTCGCCACAAATACAAGATAACATATTTACAGTGGGAGAATGCCTAGGATTTCAAAAAGTTTACAAGTTAAGAATCTGGCTCATCCTTTGTATCCAGTACAGAAGCAAAAAGCTGCTCCTTGCAGCAATCGATGAGTTCCTCAGCAGCAGAACATGTCTCGATCAAATGTGCTTGAGATACAAGTGTACCAGTCGCAGGAGGTCGAATCGAAAAGTTTGGCTTACGGTCTCGGATGTAAGCCATAGTGGCGTTGGATCCAAGAATAGCAAGCTGCATCAAAAACTCTTTGACTGAGTCCATCACTCGAAAGATATCGATCAAGGAAACAAGCCTTGAGGTTGAGGCCCTGATGGGAAAAGCGCATAATTTAGGCGAGTGAAGATACGTCTGCACATCTCGAGCACTTGGGCGTTTCGCCATACTCGATCCTTCAAAGTAGCAAGTGTGCGAGCGTGCACCTTGTCCAAATAAAAATGCTGCCTGCCAGTAGTTGGTACATCAACAGCACTATCAAGGAGTCGGTTGACCCTCCTATTTTCTTGCTGGGCATCGGGAACAAAACCTGCAAAAGGCCAAAAAACTATTGGTCCAAAGCATAATGCAAGCAAAGGAAAACTTTTTAAGCACAAATGGTGTCATAAACTCACATTGGAGTTGCCTGTTTATGTGGTCCATCTCGCCAAGAGCATAATCCTCGCATTGGGTAGCAAAACTTGGCTTGGAACGTGGTAGCTCCAACTCAGATCGAGTGTTTTTGAGTTCTTGCTCTAGTTCATTCACTCGATTCTTTGCAAGAGCAAGTGCCCTCGTATCATCCCTTGCTCGACTAGATGTTCGAATATGAGAAGGAGAAGGTCCACCAAACTCGCACTCTTGTGGCTGGTTCATAAAATGCAACATTCAGAAGCCGGACACACGAAGTTGCAAAAATTCAGATGATTCAGCAAATTTCATTCAAACAATAGCACCCAAAAGCATATACTAGCATAAACAGAAGTAGCAAAAGCATACATGTCAGGTTCGAGTAATCAAATTACAGAATAAAAAGTTCCTAGGCCTGCGAGATGGATTCTGCCCTAGTTTTACGCGACTGAGCCCTAACAGCTTCAGCCCGGCGCTCCATAGTCGGTTACACCCCTGAATGATAGCGGCCTTAAATCAGGCTTTTTCGGATAGTCCGATAAAGCACTGTCGAAATCGGCCTCTACACCATTGCCTAACAAAAGCCTGAGGGTGTACTCCGAGCCACGTACCGTGAGTTCGCGGGCAAAATCCGCCACAATCGACGATCTTTCGCCAAAAGCTGCAGCCAGTCCTTCTGCAGTCGAGGGAGCGGCGGCTGTAGGACACATCCCCGCGTGCAAATTGCTAAGGGTGTTGGTCATTGTAGCCAGTTCGCCTTTGGTCTTGGACAACATAGACTCGAGTTCCGTTATTGCATCATCGAGTGATAGTGAGTCACTCGATGGCTTAGTGGAAGCCGAGGTCCCTTCGGAACCTTCAAAATTCAGAAAGCATAAGTTATGAGCAAAAGCTACTAAAATAACCAAAGAGCTACTCGCAAAAATAGTACATTCACCTTTGGCAGAACGGGCCAAGCCCAGCAGACGTGCAGCAAGCTCCTTATCCCGGCGAGTGGTTGCGTCCTGAGCATCAGCAAGTGCTTTCTTCGATTCAGACTGCTGGGTGGAGAGCTTGGTTTGCAAGTCCTGCACTTGTTTCTTCAGGCCTTCCACTTGCTCCTCAACTGACTTCTTGTTTTCTGCGGAGTTCAAAAACATTCTCGATTAGTATCATAACTTCAAAAGAAAGGAAAAGTTTTTAGCAAAAAACACTTACGCGCAAGCTCAGTCGAAGTTGACTGCAGGGAGTCCCTCTCTTGCTCCACCCGACCAAAGGACTGGACCCAAGGGGCCAGGGCGGCATACCTAGGCTGAAACAGAAGACGCATGTTATCGTCGAGTGCAGAAGAAACAAAAATTTCAAGTATAAGTGATAACAGAAGCACTCACGTGATCAGTCCAAGAGGCAGGCTTGAAGGAGGAAGCCATGGCATCCGCGGTTGGGGCAGCCTTCTCCTTGTTCAAATTGGCAACAATCAGCTCAGTTGCGTCCTTGGCCGCTTCAAGAACGGTGCCTTGTGCTGCCTCTGGAAGGGTGGATGGCTGCGCTACAATCGATGTGTCCGCGACTGGAGGGGGAGATGGCGATTTGCCACTAGTATCAAAAAGCAAAAGCACATGCAATCAAAAACAAAACCATAAAGGCGCGGCTGCAAAATATAAGAATATAACATTAAGCAAACCTTGGCTCATCTTCTTCATCGACTCAGGTTCGTCACCAAGAGAGAAAACACCTAGTCGAGAGGTGTTACTCGAAGTGGCAGGAGGGCGAGAGGCCAGAGGGGAGACAGTCAGGGGGTGGCTTTTGGCAGGAGAAGGGATACCCGAATTTCCGGTGTCCCCTTGCTCATCCTCTGTACTCGAAGACTCCGGAAGAACCAAACGCTGGCGTTTAGGCTTGCGAGGACCTTGCTCAGCATCTGATTCATCCGAAGCATCTGCTACAATATGTTCCACTTCTTCTCCTGTTTCTTCTTCAGGATTCTCCTGAGGAGTCGAGTGAGCAGAAGCAGGGTCAGCAATGGGCAGCTTCGTTTCCTCCTGTACTGCCGTCTCCACAGTAGGCCCGGCTTCGGGTAGAGGTGGGAGAGAGGTAGTAGTCGAGTGACCCTATACAGCAAGTACAATTCATAATCATAAGAACGGAAGCAAAAAGGATGCAAAGGCAGATGGTGAGGCATAAAAAAAGGGCAAAAGAGAATCACTCACTGCGGGTAAGGCCTTCTCTGGCCCGTAGGGAACGTGGGAGAAGTTGAAGTCGATTTTTGTGGAAGCTTTGATGCTCGTGATTTTCTTCACCTGAGCACTGAGCTCCTTTGGCGTCAACTCGGAGGCGCTCATCCTGGTGCTGTCGAGTGGACCCTTGGTGGCTCTAGGTTATAGTGCCAGAAACAATGCTTGTACGTCACACGTCAGTTGGGAACCCCAAGAGGAAGGTATGATGAGTGCAGCAGTAAGTTTTCCCTCAGTATGAAACCAAGGTTTAATCGACCAGTAGGAAAACGAGGTTTGCTTCGAAGGTGTTGGTGAGGAGTGTAGTGCGGCGCAACACCAGGGATTCCGGTGCCAACGTGGAACCTGCACAACACAACCAAATTACTTTGCCCCAACTTAACAGTGAGGTTGTCAATCTCACCGGCTTGCTGAAAACAAAGGGTTAAACGTATCGAATGGAAATGATGTTTGTTTGCATAAAACAGTAGAGAACAATGATTGCAGTAGATTGTATTTCAGATGTAAAAGAATGGACCGGGGTCCACAGTTCACTAGTGGTGTCTCTCCAATAAGATAACTAACATGCTGGGTAAACAAATTACAGCTGGGCAATTGACAATTGATAAGTGCATATAACATGCATGTGTGAGCTGTGGTGTCTACTATGAGATTCATTTGGGCATTACGACAAAGTACATAGACCGCTATCCAGCATGCATCTATGCCTAAATAGTCCACTTTCCGGTTAACATCCGTACCCCTTCCAGTATTAAGTTGCAAGCAACAGACAATTGCATTAAGTAATGTGCGTAATGTAAACAATACATTCATCCTTGAATAAAGCATTGCTGTTTTACCCCTAGTGGCAACAACACATCTACAACCTTAGAACTTGCTGTCACTATCCCAGGTTAAATAGAGGTTGAACCCAACTATCATGCATAAATACCCCCTCTTGGAGTTACAAGTATTCACGTGGCCAAGGCTTCAACAAGTAACGGAGAGCATGCAAGATCACAAATGACATAGACATGATAATATAATATTCAGCTCCACATAGGTATCAATATAAGTCAGATCCCAGCAAACACAACATGTAGCATTACAATAAGATGATCTTGATCATGATAGGCAGCTCACAAGATCTAAACATGATGGCACAAGTGGAGAAGACAACCATCTAGCTACTGCTATGGACCCATAGTCCAAGGATGAACTACTCACGCATCACTCCGGAGGCGGGCATGGCGATGTAGAGCCCTCCGGTGATGATTCCCCTCTCCGGCAGGGTGCCGGGAAGAGCTTCAGAACCCCCCGAGTTAGGGTTGACGACGGCGGCGGCAGCGAATATGTTCTGGATGAAAGGCTCGGTGTTTTAGGGTTTTCGCGTCTCGGGGAATAAATAGGCGAAGGGGCGATGTCGGCGGACCCCCGAGGGGCCCAAACCACACAGGCGCGGCTGGGCCCAGCCGCGCCAGGTGGTTTGGCCACCTCGTGGCTCTCTTCGTCTCTCCTTCGGACTCCGTGTACGTGCTGGAAAAATAGGGACTGGCCTTTTGTTTCGTGCAATTCCGAGAATATTTCCAGAAGTAACTTTCTGAAACCAAAAACAGCAGAAAACAGGGAACTGGCACTGTGGCATCTTGTTAATAGGTTAGTCCCAGAAAATGCATAAAAGTGATACGAAGTGTATATAAAACATGTAGCAAATGGTATAATATAAGCATGGAACAGCAGAAATTATGGATACGTTGGAGACGTATCAAGCATCCCCAAGCTTAGTTCTACTCGTCCTCGAGTAGGTAAAACGATAACAACAAATAATTTCTGAGGAGACATGCTTTCACACAATCTTGATCAATATATTGCAAGGCTCATGTCATGAATGAAGTGACTCAAAGCAATGATCTATAGTTTGCTAACAAATAGATAAAGAGTAAACAATGAATCATATAAGCAAAAACTTTTCATGAATAGTACTTTCAAGACAAGCATCAAAAAGTTTTGCATAAGAGGTAACTCATAAAGCAATAGATTCAAAGTAAAAGGCATTGAAGCAACACAAAGGATGATTAAGTTTCAGCATTTGCTTTCAACTTGTAACATGTATATCTCATGGATAGTTGTCAACATAAAGCAATATAACAAGTGCAATAAGTAAATATGTAAGAATCAATGCACACAAAGTTGACACAAGTGTTTGCTTCTAAGATAGAAAGGAGTAGGTAAACTGACTCAACATAAAGTAAAAGATAGGCCCTTCGCAGAGGGAAGCAGGGATTAAATCATGTGCTAGAGCTTTTTAAGTTTTCGAAAGCATATAGAGAGCACAAAATAAGTATTTGAGAGGTGTTTGTTGTTGTCAACGAATGGTAGTGGGCACTCTAACCCCCTTGTCAACCAGACTTTCAAAGAGCGGCTCCCATGAAGGACGTTATCTCTACCAGCAAGGTAGATCATCCCTCTTCTCTTTTGTTTACACATGTATTTTAGTTTCTTTATAGATGACACTCCTCCCAACCTTTTGCTTACACAAGCCATGGCTAACCGAATCCTCGGGTGCCTTCCAACATTCACATACCATGGAGGAGTGTCTATTGCAAAATTAAGTTGCTTACTGATAAATCAGGGCAAAACATGTGAAGAGAATTATTAATGAAAGTTGTAATTAATTGGGGCTGGGCACCCCGTTGCCAGCTCTTTTTGCAAATTATTGGATAAGCGGATGTATATGCCACTAGTCCAGGTGAAAGTCTGTCAGAAGTAAATGACAAGATTGAAAGATAAAACACCACATACTTCCTCATGAGCTATAAAACATTGACACAAATAAGGAGTAATAAAGTTTTGAATAGTTTAAAGGTAGCACATGAAATATTTACTTGGAATGGCAGGAAATACCACATAGTAGGTAGGTATGGTGGACACAAATGGCATGGGTTTTGGCTCAAGTTTTGGATGCACGAGAAGCATTCCCTCTCAGTACAGAGTTTAGGCTAGCAAGGTTGTTTGAAGCAAACACAAGTATAAACCGGTACAGCAAGAATCACATAAAAACATATTGCAAGTATTATAAGACTCTACACTGTCTTCCTTGTTGCTCAAACATTTTACCAGAAAATATCTAGACCTTAGAGAGAACAAATATGCATCCCAAGTCTCAACAAGCTCTACGGTAGTTCTCCACTACTAGGCTTTAACTACATGATGCAAGAGCTTAAACATGATCTACTTGAGAGCTCAAAACAATTGCAAAGCATCAAATCAAAACAAGACAATGATCTACAAGAATGCATATGTCTTTTCCAATACCAACTACTACATGTAGCATTTTCTTTCTTCCAAACAAACACCAATAATTTATTTAAACATAAACTCTCCAAATGATAATATAATGCAGCAAGAGAGTATTTATAAACAAGTGCTAACAGCTCGAAGAGATGCATGAAAAACAGGAGCTAAAAGCACTGCAGTAGCTAGTTAAGAATACTCAACAAATATAAGTGAAGAACATGAGTATTCACATGAAAAAGCGGAGCGTGTCTCTCTCCCACACAAGGATTGCTAGGATCCGAATTTATTCAAACAAAAACAAAAATAAAAACACACAGACGCTCCAAGTAAAGCGCATAAGATGTGAAAGAATTAAAATATAGTTTCACTAGAGATGACCTGATAAGTTTGTTGATGAAGAAGGGGATGCCTTGGGCATCCCCAAGCTTAGACGCTTGAGTCTCTCTGAATATGGTTGGGATGAACCACGGGGGCATCCCCAAGCTTAGGCTTTTCACTCTTCTTGATCACATAATATCACCCTTCTCGCTTGATCCTTGAAAACTTCCTTCACACCAAACTCAAGACAGTTCTCATTAGAGGGTTAGTGCATAATCAAAAATTCTCATATTCTGTAATGATACAATCAATCCCAAAGCTTCTGGACATTAGCTACAGCCACCAATGCTTTGTGGAGCAAAGAAATCCACACAAACACAGTAAAAGAGCGAATGCAAAACAAAAGGCAGAATCTGTCAAAAACAGAACAGTCTGGAATGACGAATTTTTTCGAGGCACTTAAGTTGCTCAGATGGATCTGGCCTAAAATAATGAAAGTTGCGTACATATCTCAGGAATATGCGTGATTTTTCTCAGAATTTTTTGAATTTTCTACAGGGAGATAAGCTCAAATCCGTGACAGCTAAAAATCTGTCACTGCGCAGAAATCCAAATCTTGCATCAACTTTCAATATAGAACTTTACTTGGCACAACATTGCGATAAAATAAAGATACAAAGGAGTTGCTACAGAAGTAACAAAACTCCTTGAGAAAAACTAAAAATAAAAGATAAAGGGTTGCCTCCCTAAAGCGCTTTCTTTAATGCCTTTAGCTAGGCTAAAAGATTTTAATGATGCTCTCATAGGAATAGAACTTGAAAAACAAAAGAGAGCATCAAGAGGCAAATATCAAACGCATTTAAGTCTAACCCACTTTCTATGCAAGGGAACCTTGTAACAAAATAAATTATTGAAGCATAAAGCAACTAGCATAGAAAGATGAAACAAGTACAACTTCAAAACTTTCAACATAAAGAGAGGTGTTTTAGTGACTTGAAAACTTTTAACCATATTTTCCTCTCTCATAATAACTTTCAGTAGCATCATGAACAAACTCAACTATATAACTATCACATAAAGCATGCTTTTCATGATCTACAAACACATAATTTTTATTAAGTTCAAAAACAGTGGGGTCATTAAACCCACTTTTGACAATAGTAGTATAATAAATATCATTAGGCAATATAGGACCATCATCAAGAGCATTATCATATATAGCATTAGGGAGCCATTGTTTTATTTCTGAAATTTCGTTTTCTTGAGTCAAGGAGCTTGTTACGTAAAATTTATCAAAAGGAGATATTTCAAAAGAATCATGGCATTCAACAATATAACACTCTTCCTCCTTAGGTAGGCATGGAGGGCAATTAAATAGTGTAAGAGTTGAAGAGTTACTGTCATTAGAAGGTAGATCCTCCTTTTGTTCTTCACTCTCCTCCTCTTTTTCATCCAATGAGATCACAGTTTCAGCAATTTCCTCTTCCTCAGGTTCCTGCAAGGCACAAGTTTCATCTTTTTGAGGAAACATCCTCTCAAGATGTTCAGTAATGTAAGAATTATTATCCTTGTAGGTATCACAACAATATTTAAGTATGGCAATACATTCAGATTTATAAGGGGCATCAGTTTTATGTTCAAGATAAGAACTAATTTCAAGGGCACCCTTAAAAACAATAAACTCTTCAATTTGTTCAAGATTACCAAAATCATAGTTTCCTTTAGCATAGGCAGCCAAGGTTTCATTATCAGTATACTCACATTGGAAAGGGAGATGTTTGTGCCTTCTATAGCAAAGAGATTCATTAAAGCAGTAGGATTCATCATATGTAGAACACAAGTTCTTAGCAAAACCATTCAATCTTCTTATTTGTTCCCATAGATGTTTTCCTTTTGGAGAGAAGCGGTAATTCTTATAACGAGACCCAGTTTCATAGAGATAAGACATTGAAAACAACTAGTCATAATAGTAATTCGAAATAAAAAGGAACTAATTTTTTTGTGTTTTTGATAAAGAGAGCAAACAAGACTAAATAAAAATAAACTAAGCAAGACAAATAACAAAGTAAAGAGATTGGGTGTGAGAGACTCCCCTTGCAGAAGCAATTCGGTTTTCCCCGGCAACGGCGCCAGAAAACGTGTTGGTGGCTCTAGGTTATAGTGCCAGAAACAATGCTTGTACGTCACACGTCAGTTGGGAACCCCAAGAGGAAGGTATGATGAGTGCAGCAGTAAGTTTTCCCTCAGTATGAAACCAAGGTTTAATCGACCAGTAGGAAAACGAGGTTTGCTTCGAAGGTGTTGGTGAAGGAGTGTAGTGCGGCGCAACACCAGGGATTCCGGTGCCAACGTGGAACCTGCACAACACAACAAATTACTTTGCCCCAACTTAACAGTGAGGTTGTCAATCTCACCGGCTTGCTGAAAACAAAGGGTTAAACGTATCGAATGGAAATGATGTTTGTTTGCATAAAACAGTAGAGAACAATGATTGCAGTAGATTGTATTTCAGATGTAAAAGAATGGACCGGGGTCCACAGTTCACTAGTGGTGTCTCTCCAATAAGATAACTAACATGCTGGGTAAACAAATTACAGCTGGGCAATTGACAATTGATAAGTGCATATAACATGCATGTGTGAGCTGTGGTGTCTACTATGAGATTCATTTGGGCATTACGACAAAGTACATAGACCGCTATCCAGCATGCATCTATGCCTAAATAGTCCACTTTCCGGTTAACATCCGTACCCCTTCCAGTATTAAGTTGCAAGCAACAGACAATTGCATTAAGTAATGTGCGTAATGTAAACAATACATTCATCCTTGAATAAAGCATTGCTGTTTTACCCCTAGTGGCAACAACACATCTACAACCTTAGAACTTGCTGTCACTATCCCAGGTTAAATAGAGGTTGAACCCAACTATCATGCATAAATACCCCCTCTTGGAGTTACAAGTATTCACGTGGCCAAGGCTTCAACAAGTAACGGAGAGCATGCAAGATCACAAATGACATAGACATGATAATATAATATTCAGCTCCACATAGGTATCAATATAAGTCAGATCCCAGCAAACACAACATGTAGCATTACAATAAGATGATCTTGATCATGATAGGCAGCTCACAAGATCTAAACATGATGGCACAAGTGGAGAAGACAACCATCTAGCTACTGCTATGGACCCATAGTCCAAGGATGAACTACTCACGCATCACTCCGGAGGCGGGCATGGCGATGTAGAGCCCTCCGGTGATGATTCCCCTCTCCGGCAGGGTGCCGGGAAGAGCTTCAGAACCCCCCGAGTTAGGGTTGACGACGGCGGCGGCAGCGAATATGTTCTGGATGAAAGGCTCGGTGTTTTAGGGTTTTCGCGTCTCGGGGAATAAATAGGCGAAGGGGCGATGTCGGCGGACCCCCGAGGGGCCCAAACCACACAGGCGCGGCTGGGCCCAGCCGCGCCAGGTGGTTTGGCCACCTCGTGGCTCTCTTCGTCTCTCCTTCGGACTCCGTGTACGTGCTGGAAAAATAGGGACCTGGCCTTTTGTTTCGTGCAATTCCGAGAATATTTCCAGAAGTAACTTTCTGAAACCAAAAACAGCAGAAAACAGGGAACTGGCACTGTGGCATCTTGTTAATAGGTTAGTCCCAGAAAATGCATAAAAGTGATACGAAGTGTATATAAAACATGTAGCAAATGGTATAATATAAGCATGGAACAGCAGAAATTATGGATACGTTGGAGACGTATCAACCCTCATACTGCCACATCGGGTGGGCACGAAGGCGCATGGGCCACACTCGCATCTTCAAAAAAGTGCTGATCAACTGAATACCAGAAACAGTCTTCAGCAAGTTTCCAATCTCATTCAGCAAAGGGGTGGCTTCTTTGGCTTCAGCAGGAGAGATGGGGTGGTCCCAGGCCACCGTCTTCTTCGGAGGATTCTCAATCGAAAAAACTGGGAGCACCACTTGGTCGACGGGCACATAGAACCATTTGGTCCGCCAACCTTGGGCAGAGTCGACTGTCTTCAAGCTAAAGTAATGCGAATCGCTTCGCACTTGTACTTGAAATCCACCCACTGGGCAAGGGCGTTTACCCCGGCAATTGTGGCGCACCTTGAAGATATGCTTCCATAATGCCCAGCTGGGGGACACTCCCAAGAAACACTCGCAAAGCACCATGAAACAGGCGATATGCATAATGCTGTTGGGAGTAAGATCATGAATCTGTAGGCCATAGGCGTATAGAAGCCCTCGCACAAAATCATGCAAAGGGAGAGAGAAGCCTCGGGGAAGGAATTCAGCGAAGCAGACGCGTTCGCCGTTGCGAGGATCAGGGCGTACCTCTAGACCTGGAGCACGCGCGGCCAGCTGGTCAGCTGGTGGCAGCCAACCCTTCTGACGATATTCAGAAAGGGTATCCTCGGTTACACTGGATCTGGTCCAGTCACCGGGGATCTTCAAAAGCGTATCGGCAGGCTCACTCGCCGTGGCTGCATCCTTCCCCTTGTCCGATGGATCGGTGGCGGAGGCAGTTGCAGCGGCACGCTTGATCTTCTTCGGCGCCATTGCGCAAGGAGCAAGCGGCAAGGAACTTGGGAGGCAGAGCAATGGTGTGCGGTGCGCGAGGAAGAAGAGAAACAGAGGAAGTGAATGGCAAGAAAATCAGAATCTTGCACAAATATTGCTACTTACCGCACAACGCAAAACCCATCGTAATCGTCCGTCCAAATGCACATAGCATCTGGCCGTACACGTGGCGGGCGCAGAGAGCAACCGTCGCATCCCACGTCGCCCACTACGCACAAAACCCTAGGATGTTATGATGGCGCGGCGAAAATTTCGCCACGTCCAGTCAAATCAAAGCTGAAACGGCGTCTTCTGCGGTCAAAACTCTGAGCATTGGGCCCACACAGACACGTCTTGTCAAATTGGCGGGCGCACGCCAAAGACGTCATGAATGACGTCAGGGGCAGTGATAACGTCCACATTCGAGTGGTGGGTTGAGACTACAATCGACGCAAGGATTCGACTAGCAAAGGTACTCCCATGGGAGCATATCAAAAATTTGTTGCGATTGATCAAAAAGGAGCAAAATTATTGAGATTATCCTCTACTTCAAACGAAATAAAGCATAATCTCGGGGGCTACTCCCATGGGAGCGCTGACGCGCTCCCATAGATTTCCAAACAAGGTAAGAAAAATTCACTCGAATACAGGCTCGATTGAAAGCATTAAGTACCTCACAAAGCAAAGAATCAAACTTCATAAATTCCCGAACTATGCCAATCGCAGATGTTTCGGATGCTGGATACGCAAATGTAAAGGTAAGACCCGCCGAGCAATCAAGATGGGCCGAGGGACGCTCCAACAGTGTTTTCCCTTGAAATTTTCCGTGTCAACAGATATGATGAAAATCCTGACGGACGCGTTAGGTATCAAAAGTTAACTGCAGAACGAATCAGTAAGACCTACAACGGCCTGAGTCGAGTCTGTCCAGTATGTTCCAGCTTCGAGTCCGGGGACTCGAACCTGATTGAAGGCTAGTATGGTTTGCCCGAATGCGCGGTTAACTGAGCTCGATTTTCGAGTGAATCAGGCCTACTATGTCAATATCCCTAGGCAAAAGTTTCAAAAGTGTTCCAGCTTCGCGTCCGGGGACTCGAACCCGATTGAAGGCTAGTATGGTTTCGCCCGAATGCACGGTTAACTGAGCTCGATTTTCGAGTGAATCAGGCCTACTATGTCAATATCCCTAGGCAAAAGTTTCAAAAGTGTTCCAGCTTCGGGTCCGGGGACTCGAACCCGATTGAAGGCTAGTATGGTTTCGCCCGAATGCGCGGTTAACTGAGCTCGATTTTCGAGTGAATCAGGCCTACTATGTCAATATCCCTAGGCAAAATCTTTCGATTGCATTCCAGGCTCGAGCCCGGGGACTCGAGTCTGACTGAAGACTAGTATGGTTTCGCCCAAATGTGCGGTTAACTGAGCTCGATATTCGAGTGAATCAGGCCTACTATGTCAGTATCTCTCGGTTAGCATACACATACAATTGAAACAAATTAGAGCTTGAAGAATTAAATCGGGTCAGAAGAACAAGCTAAGAAAACTATGACGTGCACGATGAAGGGAGCACATGCTCGACTCTTCGAGGCAAGCAAGTACTCGGGGGCTAATGACGAGGTTATACTCTGCGGGTACCCCAGCATAAGGGTACCTGGTGCACGTGATGACCAAAGAAGCCCATGGATTAATTGAAGCCCATGAAGAAAGGCCCAAGACGAAGAGTGTTTTCCAAGCTAGATCAAATAATAGTCGGTTAAGACTTTCCATACATGTAACCTTGGTCGGTTGTGTTTCCCGAGACCTAGCCTCTTATATAAAGGCTGGGAGGGTGATCGATCAAGGACAAGCAATCCATAGCCACCAGAATCTCGACGAGATCAGTAGCTCGTCGAACCCTTGTAACCCTAATATTCATACCATAAACACAGACAAGCAGGAACTAAGCGTTTTACCTCACTCGAGGGACCTGAACCTGGGTAAATCCAGCTTGCCAGCCGTCGATTCCACCGATACTACGCGTTCTCTACCACATAATCAACCCTAGGTATAGCAACCATGGGAATTGCCGAGGGCACACCTCGACAACGACCTAGTGCACGATCTGCGACCATACCCAACCAAGACATGACTTGTTCGGCACTGCGAGCCGACCATCCGGCAGGGCCCACTCGCCAGTCGCCGCCCGACGGAGGCCATCTCCTCCAACAACCACGCCAGCTGACCTGCTGCTTTGTCGACGCTGGATATACTCGAAACCCAGTCACCCCTCCAGCGCAACGAGAATACTACTGCCCGCCGGTCACGAATCAACGACCGCCGCCGGCGTGCGCCTACCACGACACTTCATCGACCAACTGCGATCGTAAGCCGATAGCGCCCGACTCACCGGATGACGAGCAGACATCTGAGCGAAGAAACCAGGATAACAAAGAAGCTAGGTTACGTGTCGTCCTACTCCTTTTTTGAGACCCCTCGATCTGTGTTACAGCTGTAGTATCTGAACTCATGCACTAACTCAACACCACACTCACACCACACCCCTAGTGCACAAGCTAGATCCTATAACTATACACACAGCACGCAAGTTTGCCCATGCGTGGGAGGGGATTTTTATTAAGGGGTCAAAAGCCACTGTGAGGCAACCCGAAAATTCATTCCCAGAGGGAATCGAACTTGGGCCGGTCGGTTGGCCACTGCCGAACCTGACCAACGCGCTACGACGCGTCCTTCACAGGGCCTGTCTGGACTCCATCAGCAACAAGCCACGCGCCATCCAGCGCAACGCACGACCAACTCCCAACCTATCACAAGGAAAGTGTACCGGCAAAGCAGCACCCGGGCCAGTTAAGCGTCCTAGGAAAACGAACCACCCATACATCGGAGAAGGACGGTGCAAAATCCACCCAACGGATTGCCGGGTACTACGGAACTGGATCCAGGACACGGTCGCTCCGGAGCAGCCAAGGAGAGACGAACTACTGACTAGGAAACCCCCGGAGCTCTCCAACCCACCTCCTTACGAGCTAAATCACCTCTGGACGAGGTCCATGACACAACAAGCAGACGAGGAGCCAGCAGGCGAAATGGACACGATTGACCACGTGGGCAAACTATTTCACAGAATGAATGTTCGGTGAAACTATTTCACCGGACTAACCATTTTGAGTAGCGCCTCTCAATCAGGCGCTACCCTCTGCATACTAGCGCCCTGCAATCAGGTGCTACACTTTCTGCCAGCGTGGCGGCTGCGTGGCCAGCCAGGGCCCACATTTGGAGACATAGCGCCCGATCACAAGGCGCTATGGTGCTGATTAAGTAGCGCCTTGTAATCAAGCGCTACTCCTCCTGTATAGTTACGTCGCGCGCGACGCCCTCTCCCCAACCCTAGCTCACTCCAACCCGACCTCGACCCTAGACAGAAGTAGAGATGGCGGCGTCCTACTACCGGTTACTTTCGGAGGAACCGGAAACTTCATCACCCGATTCTGCACGTTCCGAGCGGTCTTCGGCGCGGCACTACACCAGCATAACCGCGGGATCACCTTCACAGAACCAGCCAGGGATATGAAAATCCCAGAAGATCCCCCGTACACAGGGGACTGCGGACAAACGACAGCCGTCCGAGAACGTCCAGAATCGCCGCCGCGATCAACCCGATAAACAGTCTTCAGATTAATCAAGGTAGGCATCAACCTCACTACGCGCGCTGTCAGGTCGTACGCATCAAGAGACGCGGTTAGCCAACAGCCGTCCCAGGTCCCTCAGCTTGACGCTGCTAACCGAGAGCCTACACAAATGGGATGGCAGCCCGATGCATCTACTCCTCACTAGCACATGCGCCTTGAATACCACTCGCGAGGAAAGAGGCCTCGACCATCCGGCCTCAGATCACCACCTCCGCGGCCGAATGTACGCAGACGGCCGGAGCCAAGACTTCAGCGACACACTCACGTGCTATCTTCGGACTCTAGCTCGGGGGCTTCCGATTCCTCCTACGCAGAGAGGCGTGGTGCGAGGACCCCCGCCGTAGCAGTATTGACCACCGCAGGCGCAAATCCGGCAGTCAGAAGCCACTACCCCTCCACAGTATATGATCGGGATGATGGTTGACAACGTCGAACAGAACGACTATGCAAGGACATTGAACTATCCACTCTGGGATGTATAGAATTGTTGCACTAGCCATCTAGACCAAAAGTCCGAACTGATGGAAAGGGTTAGACAATATATTTATATTAACACTCCCCTCACGTCTAGAATATTTTAGTCCTTAGCATGGGATAAGAGCAGGCCGCAGGATCTTTTTTTTTTAAATCCGCGTGAGCGGGGTCTCGAACTCGAGACCTCTTGGCTCTGATACCATATAGAATTGTTGCACTAGCCATCTAGACCAAAAGTCCGAACTGATGGAAAGGGGTTAGACCATATATTTATATTAACACTCCCCCTCACGTCTAGGCTATTTTAGTTCTTAGCGTGGGATAGGAGCGGGCCGCAGGATCTTTTTTTCCTTTTTTTTAATCCGCGTGAGCGGGGTCTCGAACTCGAGACCTCTTGGCTCTGATACCATATAAAATTGCTGCACTAGCCATCTAAACCAAAAGTCCGAACTGATGGAAAGGGGCTAGGCAATATATTTATATTCAACACTCCCCCTCACGTCTAGGCTATTTTAGTCAGCGTGGGATAGGAGCGGGCCACAGGATCTTTTTTTCCTTTTTTTTTAAATCCGCGTGAGCGGGGTCTAGAACTCGGCTATTTATATTAACAGGATGGACCTTGCCGAGTGGAGCATATCGACGCACGAGGCCGGTACAAGCTCTCCATCAACGACACGCCACTACCAGGACTTTTCACCGCCAGTCAGCTCTGGAACTCGCAGCTCTTGCCCGATCAACAACACGACAGCCCCGACCGCAGCAAGACAACACGAAAACCAACAGCAGCGCGACGCCTCGACCTGGAGTAAGCAGGAACCGGAAGGTAATCGTGTGCCCACACATACTTAGGCTGCCCGCTCAAGTCACCAACACTTGATCGAACACCCGGGGGCTACACGTAGGGGCACACGACCTCAAACTCATCTTCATACCACTTTTCTCAGCTTAAATACACTGCATGCCACTTTGAATTGAGCATAAATCCCACCTTACTCCTTTTTACGCCGTTACTCTTTGGCTCGCAGGAAAGTGATGAACAAAAAGCCGTCACACACACCCGGGGGCTTCACGACTACTACCTCGTACGACCATAACGCTACTACAAAACTCGCCCAAGGAACGCGACTACTAAACTCGCCCAAGGAACGCGACTACTAAACTTGCGTGCTCTATAGTCTCTAAGGCCAAAAACCTGCTCGGAGTGTTCAGGATCCTGCCTTCGCCCAGGTCCTCCGGGATCGCCCATATCTATGTTCGGGTATGGGAACGGGTACTGTGGATGCCGCGAATGACGACAGGGCCGTGGATGGATCAATGCTCACTCCGACCCGCTTACGCCAGTGACCTCACAGTTTGGTCGGTACAAGCAAGCCAAAAATCAAGACAGAGGGCCTCAAAAACCCTCCGCCACAGGTGACTGGAACTCGGAGACCATCCACGGGGATTGCTATCGGGCCAACCCAAGACCAAAACGCCACTGCAGGGCACGGTGCAGGGAAATTATGAATCCCGATACAATCCACAACGGAGGTAATGGCCCAAGGAATGTCGCTAGCGGGATAGAGGCGGATGGCTTCCATACAAGCTTAGCACTCGGCTTGCCGAAACTCACACCCATCTTAAACACGACGACGATTGTACGAAAGTCACCGAAGGACTGATACGTTGCCCACGGCAGCACGTGTTGAGTGACCGCGACCTTAGACCTGTCTAAAGCTACCGCGACCTCAACAAAATTGTGAGCTGGGTACTTACACCCCGAAACACCATACATATTTTCTACGACCTCCGGAGCTACCATGGACGACATTACAGAAGCGCGGAACAGGGACGACTTGCAGAAGGCTCCCTTCTTGACCTACTGGACGGCTTCGTCTTCATCTTCATCACTGTCTTCATCAGATGCCGGGCGGAATTTGAGCATTTTCATGAAGTCTTTGGCAGGACGACGCCAGCTACCAACACGCGAGCTCCCTTCGCCTACCGGGAAGGTTGTCCAGAGGTGTCCCGGCAACAGCTGAGGGACACCGACCTGGCAGCGCGCCATGGCCATCGCCACAGACTCGAAAGCACGATTGTTGGTGACCTCCTCGCGATCATCTTCCAACCATTTCACGAAGCCAGAGATAGCGTTCTCCACCTTTCCAACAACAGAAAAAGCACTTCCGGGCCTCATCCCCTTCAAATCAGGCGCCGAGGGGAACCCGCTACGACCATGCCACCGGCCACGGCCTGAGCACACTGGATTGCAACCCTCTTTGGCATAGTGGTTTTCTCGTTCGCCTCCCGTATGGCAGAGTCCAGGGCCTTGGAAGTCCGGCGTTCCTCCTCAAGTGACCTCTCCAGAAGCGCAATCCGTGCCCGGGCATCCTCCATCGCCTTTCCTTCGTGGCTGTCGGCCTTCGCAGATTTCAGCAGGCCGTCCACCCTCTGCCACCAAGAAGGAGTCAGGATCAACAAGGGTCGAATGCAAAAGGACTCCATTATGAGTACCTAATAACTGTTAGCGGGATCACCTTTATCTCTACCAGTGCCTTGGATAGGCCCTCCTCTGCCTCCGGAAGCTGCTGGAGGAAAGATGAGCTCTCCCCTCCGGCAAAATGAACAATCGCGGAGCTGGCGGCTGCCTTTTTTCCCGGGTCTGTCAACGCAGCCCTTGTAAGGACCCAAGCTGCTACTCTCGTCTCACTTTTCCGGTGGACACACACACACGCAGCTAGCTCAACACACTCGTCGGCGGCGAGAACGCGAGACAGGGAAAACAGAGAAATCAAAGCACACTCAGTAGGATTTGGTCCAGCCCCCTTTGGCTTTGGGAGCCTTCCTCTTTTTTAGAATATTCAGAGTTGTGTTGCTACACGCTGCAACCTATCTCTTACATCTGTTGTCCGACCAGCAGTACACCAGGTCGTGCTTCTACAGTGCACCGACCATACACACTATCAGCTACACTAGTGCTGATCTAAGCCATGCTTCCACTATTCTGCTGCTTGACAAATAGCAGCACTGTAGATAACTGGATATACTACCGGTGCCTGTCACTACATCACGGTTGAGTTTTAGGGGCACTTAATAGTGCCCCTAAATGTCACTTTTTTGCCCCTAAAAGTATTTGGGGCACTTTTTTTAAGTGCCCAATTTACTTATGTCTCTAAAAGTTTTAGGGGCACTTTATATTGTGTCCCAAGAAGTGCCCCTAAAAGTACTCATTAGAGGCACTATGGAAAGTGCCCCTAAATATTTAGTGGCACTTTGATGAAATGCCCCTAAATACTTTTAGGGGCAGTCTGAGGAAATGCCTCTAAATACATTTAGGGGCAGTCTGAGGAAATGCCCCTAAATACATTTAGAGGCACTATCTGAAAATGCCCCTAAATGTATTTAGAGGCACTATCTCAAAATGCCCCTAAATGTATTTAGGGATAGTTTGATTATCTGCCCCTAAATCAATCTGAGGCCTTTCCTAGCAAATTCAAAATGTACTCTAAATCTGTTATTCAAATCACATCACTCAATTCAAATCACAGTCTACAAATTCGAATCATCAACTTGTAAACATCACAGCACATCACAGTACAGCAACAATTCGAATCAAATCTGTTATTACAGTACCAGTTTCTAAACAGTAATATTTTATTACAGGACCCGTTATCACAGTACAGCATCAATTCGAATCACAGTGCACTAATCATAACTTCACAGCACATCACAGCTGAAACCTGAAAAATCACTTCACAGCACCGAAAACTTCACTTCACAGTGTCATCTAAAGCTTCACTTCACTGTATCTGCAAAATGTCAGGTAAATGGACAACTGTTAACTTAATTCTAGAAGAAAGAGAAGATGCACAAAGCTGTTAGTGAGAAGATGCACAAAGCTGTTAGTTCTCTGGTCATTCCTCTTTCCAACGAAGAAGAATGAACCACAAAGATAAGAAGGTTAGGGCCCCAGTCGCTGCTCCAGGGCTCCCGGATGCAGGTCGACGAGGAGAGCTCTCCAGCTCTTGTCAGCTTCTCGCCGGCAGCAGCTTCACCTGAAGAACAAGAACCATGGTGGTTCCAAATCTGAACTTGATAACCCTGAAATAATACCGGCATCCGGGAAATATCTAGATAATAATCTTCAAGTTAAATTTCCGTGATAGTCTACTCTATAAATATTCAAGCGGCAAAGTACATGTTAATTCTATTTAGGCCCATTATGCAGGAAAAGGTCCATCGCTGAAATCCTTCAAGTAATCATCCTAACCGCCAGACCGGTCTATTGGCACTCCACCGGATCGCTGACGATACCAGCGGCGACCGCCCATGCTGAAATGCCATCGGCACAACATTAAAAAATATAGCTTAACTATCTATCAGATTTTGCACCACAATAATATTTAATGGAACATCCTGCATATGCTATTTGGTTGATGTAAATTCTAGCCAGCAAAGAATGTGGAATCACCAGAAAATGCAAGCTAATGACAAAATCTCCACTCCTTTCTTTCTTATAAGAAAATAGAAAATTGCACATTAACAGACCTATCTCTTCAATTTCAGTTCACAAACATAAAATTTATAAGTACAATATTCTAATGATCAGACCCCTTGCCATAAGCATCACCGTGGCCGAACCTCAGTCAGCATACAAGTCAATCCAAGGGAAGAAACACATTGGAAAACATATTACTTCTATGCTGTTCAGGGAATTCACAGCCCGCAATTTTTTTTAATAAAGACCTACTGAACGCATGGAACAAAGACGATGGTAAAACTAATATGACAATAGTTCTAGAGAAAAAATCTATACAGCAACTTCTTTCCACATTCTGAATAATTAACATGACAACAAAATAATGGTAAAACTAATATTACGATAGCTCTAGAAAAAAAATCTATACAGCAACTTCAAGTACATTGAATTCCAAACATGTTAATATTTTCCTTTAGAGCTAAAAGATCAACCAATTCATCCCATAGTTATTTTGTCAAAAGCTTATTGAAATAAAGGTGGCTCGTCTCTTCTTCATCTAATTCAAGTGTAAAGTTTATGCATTATCAATTTATTTATGCATGACTTTCAAACAAGAGAAAAATAGGACATCCTTCAAGAAAACATGCACCTTGACAGAGAAAGAAATCAGCATTTAACCTCATTATCTTGGTTGGACGTTCTTCTTCATCGACAACAACGATTGCTGGCTCGCAGGGGCAATGGCCTACTACCAGAGCATGATCAGAAACTGTACATAGGAGAAAGGTTACTACAGATATCTTATGAGCTCGTGAGAAAATGGTAGAGCTACTCAGCTTTGAACAACTTTTTGGTATAAAATTTAAAGCAAAGGCAGAATCCTCCAGTCTATCTCTTACTTAGGCTGTTATTATCAGGATTGCTAGACAGGATGCTTAGGCCATGTCAAGTTGTATCATTCATACTGTTAAAAATGTTCAGGCCCAGTTATTGTAGATTCCAGTTGGCAGAATGGGAAGTCAGCTCGTTGCAGCAATGAAACTATTTTCAGAATAGAGAATATAAACATGCAGCGACATATGCCAGCAGAAAGAAGTAAAGCAAACGTAAAATAAGGATGAAATATATTGGACTGAGCTATTAGAAAGAAAATTTGGAGAACTTCTATAGGCACTACTGGTGATGCCCAAACCAACAATCGACAGTCACAGCATGTACATCTTGACACTACTGACTACTGGTGATACCCAAACCAACATTACTGATTATGCTGCTTCAATATTACTATCAAGCCTTGTTTAATTACATGTGGTACATGCTGCAAATGTCTCAGCCCAAGCTCATATACCATCATTGGGTTCAGAGTGGCGAGCTTCATCTACATAAACTGAATCAAAGCAGTTTTAAATTCAGTTTAGCCTCCAAACACCATTGCAAAAATCGAGCGCTCAAGCAATATATAGGCACATCGATTCTAAATTTGAAAGTTTGTTGTTGCAGGCCCAAAACATCAGCAAGGACATATATATATATTTCTTACCTCAGCGTACTAATTCACTACATACTAACAGATTGGTCGCACGAAAACAATATGGTATATCAGCTATCTAGAGTACTTTCTCAAGTATAATTTATTCAGTTTACAACATCTGGAGGTGGGGGTGGGGGATAATGGTACCAAACCGTGATTGGCAAGAATATTGCAAAGTGCGATACAATTTTTTGGACTTAACCTTGAACATAATTTTACTTCATGGGTATATCTTCAGTGTAATGTAAATGTCGTGACAGGAAACTTCCACCCCACAGGAAAAACTAACAAGTGGACTACTGCATATAATCAAACCTGCCAAGCAGCTTGCTGGTTACGCAACTGTATGCTTTTCTTTCTCTGGATTCTCTCCATCACAGCATTAGTTGATGTCTGATTATCTTGCTGCTCATAGAAGCTTTCATCAGTCATAAAACTGTCTGTGCTGCTAGACCTTGAGAAGGCAGCATTAGGAAAGTTCCCACTGTCTGTTCTCTTCCGTGAAAGATAATCTGCGAGCAATGCATCAACTTCTCTTTGCTGCAAGCCAGAAGGTATAGATACCTATAAAGCAAATACTTTGGCCAATCAATTGCACAAGTCATACACACTAAAATATGTAAGCTACTGGGACAATCAGCAATTCAGTGTACCTCTCTTTGAGGTCTTTTGTCATCAAGGTCTGATCTATAATTCGGCAAGGGGACCTTACTAAACACAATCCATTTCCCGGTCGGACTCCTCCTCGGAGAAGTCGTCGTAGGCATACCGAGAGTAGCCAGCGCTCTGCTGACGCAGCGGCTGTGTCTGGGGCGGCGGCGGCGGCCGGGGCGGGAGAGCCGCGGAGCGCCGCTGGGTCTGAGGTGGAGGCGACGGCGGGCTGAGGGAGCGCCCATCCGCCCGCCACTCGGGCGTCCAGGCGGGCTGCACGGACGGCGGCGGCGCGAGGTTCCCGTTGGTGGAGGCGATGACGGAGCGGAGCCGGCGCATCGGCGGCACGTAGACGTTGCTGGAGCTGCTCATGGCCGCGGAGGCGCTGGCGCTGGGGTTAGGGTTTCGGGAGAGGAAGAGAGGGGAGGGCATGACGAGGGGCCGGGGCGCGCGGAGGGGGCGGAGGCGACCCCGCAGGACCGAGGAGGCCAGGAGCATCACCACCCGCGCCGCCGCAGCAGCAGGCTCGCGTATCTCATCAAACCCCCCGCCCCGCTTCCGCTTCCGCTGATCGCGGGGGGCTCGAGCCTCCGGGCGTGGGAGGGATCGCCGCCGCTGTTCCCGCGGGCGCTTATCGCGTGTAACGAGCTCCGGCTCCGGCGAGAGAGGCGGCGGCGGTGGTGGAGAGGCGTGGCGGCTGTGCAGGGGTGCGCGGAGGGGATGGGCTGGCTAGGGTGGAGCGGGTGCAAATGGCGGTGAGAAAAGTAAAAATGCAAAGCCGAAGCAGCGGGAGTGTTCTCTCACTGACACGTGGGGTACCATCGGACGGACGTGACTCTGTTCAGTGGGCCCCACGGTCGGCGCATCGTGACGAGGGCGACATGGCCGTAGCTGCGACGTTCGTAGATGGAAGGTTGTTTGCTGGACCCACGTGGCCGTGACTGGAACTGGGGTGCGGTGGGACCAGAAACAGTGCGTTCGTGAGATATTTGAGCGCGTTTCCACGGGCTCGTTGGGCAACCAATGGGCCAGACCATTCTTTCAAGTCACAGCCCAAGTTGTTCTCCCTCTGTTCCGTATTATAAACCGTTTTGGCAAACTAAATTAATAGCCAAAACGGCTTACAATACGTCAAGCTGGTCTCAGATTTAGCTCAAGTTTGTCCGGCCAAAATTTGTTTCAAGCTCCGGCCGCCATGAAGATGACCAATATGAGTTTCATTATTTTGTAGTGGTCGTGTTGTGTCGAGTTGCATCTCCTTTGTACCCGCTGTTTTACTCAATAAATATCCGATATAAGATGTGTTTGGGCGTCTTTTATTAAGAAAAAACTAGTAAAATACCGACTTTTCCAAATGAAGAAACCCTCCTCCTCCGCCGCCTAACTCTGTTCCTCTTCTTCCTCCCTCCTCGCTGCCTCAGTCTGACACCGTCAAGAGATTAGGAACGGCGGCGCAGCGGAGAGATGAACGGCGGGGAGGCGGACATGGGGGAGAAGGAGAAGGGCGGCGGCGGCGGCGTCTTTTGCGACACTACCAAGGCGGTGGCGAAGGCGGCGGTGAGCCTCGAGGAGCTGCGGAAGAGGATGGCGGACTTCGCCAGGGAAAGGGGCTGGGACCAGTTCCACTTCCCCAGGAACCTCCTCCTTGCTCTGGTCCGATTCAGATTTTTTTAATTTCCTGGTCAATTTCATTTGTCGTCCCATTTATTATTAGCGGGTTAATTTGGGGGTAAAGGATGGCGTGAAACATAGGGCGGAGAAATTTAGGGCAAGGAGGTGTTTAGGCCTTATCTTATTTTGCCAGAGGAAAAATAGACATTTATAGCTTATCGCTGATGGTGAACAAGGATTTGTATAAATGAATTATTGGCTTTGCTTATCTAGCACTAAAATGTTAGGATTAGTACTCGTTTCTTTCTTGGATCTGGTAGTTCCTGTGTTAGATCTGTGCCATGGCAGGTAGGATCTGGTTCTTTGATGAGTTACTCGTTTCTTTCTTGGATCTGGTAGTTCCTATGTTAGTAGTAACTTCCTTGGATGAATAGATTTAGGGTTAGAGTGAGTACGAATAGGGTTAGGGTTTATAGGCAGTACTTTTCTATTTCCATCTGTCACTTGCATTGCTTGCTTGAAGTAGATATAGTGTAGAATTTTTACAATAGATCTTGTTTATAGGCAGTAGTTTCTTTCTTGGATCTTGCTTTGCTTGCTTCATTTGCAGTATATCTTGTGTTTGTACAATTGCTTGTTGTTGCTGTAATCATGTATGCTCAGATAGTGGCAGAAGTAGTAGGATTTGATTTATGGTTTATTTGCTCTACTGTTTGTGACTTAGGTGTACTGTTTATGGTGTTTTTGTTGTACTGCTTTAATTATGGTGTATTTATTGTACCTAAAGCAGCTAGGAGGTTTAGGTTGAACGAGGGAGGGATCTACATGTTCGGCTTCATCGAATGTCCCCGCTATGGTCTCAATCTTATGATCTCGCCCTTGTGAAGAGGTTCTGAAGTCAGTAGTAATAACTATGTGGTAAGGAATGTAGTGTGTACTCCTTTTAAGTCAGTACTAGTAACTATGTGCTAAGGAATGTATATGTGGACTCGTTTTAAGACTAAGTTGTTGTAATATGGCTAGTGAACTGCTAAATTATGCACTGCTAAGTTATGGACTATACATAGTAACTATGTGCTAAGTTATGATGTGAACTTTGGTAGTAGTAATTTGATGTTAACTGCTAAGTTATGGACTGTAATATGTTGTTGTGATTTGAACTGTAGTAATTTGATGTGAACTGCTAAGTTTTTTTTGTATTTGCAATGATATGATTTCGGGTATTGAGCTTTAGGGGCACTTTGAGAATATGCCCCAAAAGATATGACATTTAGGGGCATTTCATTGAACTGCCCCAAAAGGTATGACATTTAGGGGCATTTCATCAAAGTGCCCCAAAAGCTATGCCATTTAGGGGCATTTCATCAAAGTGCCCCAAAAGCTATGTCATTTAGGGGCACTTTGCTAAAGTGCCCCAAAAGATATGACATTTAGAGTCACTTTGTCAAAATGCCCCTAATTATTAGCTTTTGAGGCACTTTGAAAATGCCCCTGTCAAAGTGCCCCTGAAACTATACCGTGGTGTAGTGTGTGCTTATACAATTGCAGCAAGCCCCGTATACTAAAGTGCAAATTAGACTTACAAATTTGCTTAAAGAACATCAGTCTACAAGGTCAGGTTCTAACATTCTCCCCCCTGATCTTGTAGTTTTGATCTTACCAGACGGAGACCAATCTTGCTTCTCATCTCCAGGAACTTTGGACGAGCCGGTGACTTTGTCAAGATGTCAGCAAGCTGTTCTTCTGTCCTGACATGTTCAACATTGATCTTCTTCTCCTCCACGCAATATCTGATGAAATGATATCATATGTCTATATGTTTGCTCCGATCATGGTGGACAGGATTCTTACTAAGTGATATTGCAGATTTGTTATCCACCAAGATCGTCACTTGCTCCGGTTCTTCAGATTTCAACTGAGCTAGTAATCTGCTCAACCATATGCCCTGGCAGGCCGCAGTGGCAGCAGCAATGTATTCTGCTTCACATGAGGACATTGCTACTAACTTTTGCTTCTGCGAAACCCATGTTACCAAGCTGGAACCCAAAAGAAACACTACTCCAGTTGTGCTTTTTCTGTCATTGATATCCCCAGCCAAATCACTATCACTATAACCAATCAGTTTGGCATTTGCATCCTCCTTCCTTTCATAGTGGCAGCCTAGACTCACAGAACCTTTGATGTACCTTAATATTTGCTTTACTGCTGCTAAGTGATGCACTGTAGGACATTCCATGTACCTACTCACTATGCCAACAGAATATGCAAGATCTGGTCTAGTGTTCACCAAGTATCTTAAGCGGCCAACAATGCTACGGTAGTAAGTAGCATCTACCTTTTCATCTTGATCTAACTTAGAGAGTTTCAAGCGTGGTTGCATTGGAATCTGACATGAATTGTAGTTAGACATGCCAGTTTTCTCCAAAATCTTTAGAGCATACGCCGCTTGACATAGGGAAATTCCATTCGCTGTTTGAGCTATCTCAATGCCCAGATAGTAAGACAATAATCCCAGATCACTCATTTCAAACAGTTCCATCATCTGCTTCTTAAAGCTGAATATTTCTTCATTGTTGGATCCAGTGATTACAAGGTCATCAACATAAACACTGACTAGTAATTGTGTTGTACCAGTTTTCCTCAGATAAACCCCGTGTTCTAATGGACACCTTTGAAACCCTAAGGTCAGCAGTGTAGCATCCAATTTTGCATTCCATGCTCTTGGGCTTGGCGCAACCCATACAATGCCTTGTTCAGTTTTAGGACCTTGTGTTCTTTCCCCTGTATCTCAAAGCCTGGAGGCTGACTAACATATACATCCTCTTCCAAGTCGCCATTCAAAAAGGCTGACTTTACATCCATGTGGTGGAGCTCCCACCCTTCTTGAGCAGCAAGTGCCACCATTAGTCTTACAGTCTCCAAGCGTGCAACAGGGGCAGACACTTGTTCAAAATCAACACCTTTTATTTGCACATACCCCTTGGCCACGATCCTGGCTTTATGTTTCACTATAGCACCGGATGTGTCTTTTTTCAATTTGAATACCCATTTTAAACCGATGGCTTTCTGTCCTGCAGGTTTGTCTGTAATTATCCAAGTGTCATTGTCATTTATTGATTTCATTTCTTCATTCATGGCTCGCTTCCAGCAAGCTTCCTTTTCAGCTTCAGCAAATGAAGTTGGTTCATTGGCACCAAGCAGGCATAAAGTATCATCTTCAAGCTCACACGGTGGCACTTCATCTAGCAGTTCTTGGATGTTTCCATAACCCTGTGGACCAACTGATTCAGGTGACAGATCTGGATTGGATCCAAGTGCATCATCTCCTCCTGCTAAATCAGATGCATGAGACACATTTGCACTTGCTTGTCGTGGTGAAGATTGTGGAGATGGCGCCGGAGTGCCGTATCCCACATCCTCATCTTCTCTTTCCTGCACCTGCGTAATCACTTCAGTTGTTAAGTCCAACTTATCTGAATCAGCGCAGTCTGTAATCTCAGGATATGCCGCTGTGAAGATCTCACTTGAGTCATCACTTTCTGCCATTTTTAAGCTGCTCCAGTCCCAATGTTTCTTTTCATCAAATACTACATCCCTTGACACAATTATCCTTTTGCTTGCAGGATCATATAACCTATAGGCCTTGGTTCGCGGCTCGTATCCAAGCATGACAGTTCGAACATTTCTGTCAGCAAGTTTAGGCATGTTTGGTTTTTGTTTCTTTTGCATAAGCAACACAGCCAAATGTTCTCAAGTGTTGTATGCATGGTTTCCTGTTGTTCCATGCTTCATAGGGAGTCTTCCCTTCGATACTTCTGGTCGGTGCCCTGTTGAGAAGATATACTGCAGTGCTCACTGCTTCTCTCCATAATGTTCCAGGCATTTCTTTGCTTTTGAGTAAGCTTCTGGCCATACTAACAATGGTTTGTTTTCTCCTTTCCACCACTCCATTGTGTTGAGGTGTATGTGTTGTGAGGTAGTGTTGTGTCTGAAAGTGCATGGTGCCCCCATGTGTGGTTTTGGTAATTAATGACAATCCTTATGGACTAATGTTTGCATTGAGATATCCTTATAGATCTTGTCCATAAGAAAAGCTTGGAGTTTATGTGTTGGACTCAAGAAGATAATATGATGACCAAAGTAATATTCAAGGTGTGATTCACACAAATGGTCATCTAGCGTTGAGCTTATTGCAAGTGTGGCTTGGAAAAGAAGATGAAGTGAAACTTGATCAAGGCAAAGATTCAAGTTGATCAACACAATTAGAAGAAGATGAAGTGCAAGGTTGATCAAGTCATTGTGCAAATAATGAAGTCAAGATTGATCAACACATTTAGAAGATTATGAAGTGCAAGTTCAATATGATCCCACTAGTACAGAACGACACATCGGAAACGGGCCAAAAACCCCTTCGGCAACGGAGAAAGGGTCCGTGTCCCCGCCTCTGTCACTGATGTGAAGCCTCACAATGGCAACGGAGATTTTTATCGTTTGCAATAAGTTTAGCAACGGGCATAATATATAACCGTTGCCTTTAGTCTTTACATCAGATACGGAGCTTAGTTTTTGACCGTTTGTAATGAGGGCTAAAGGAAACAAAAAAAAGCCGGTGACGCCTACTGCACCGTCGACGGAGCCCTGTGGTTCCTGCTTGACGGCCGCCGGTTCTTCACCTTCCTCTTCGCCCAGCTTCATTGCGTGGTCTTCTTCTACCTATTTAGTACTGCACAAAAGTCTTGCTCCTGGAGGCGCCGGCTTCAGTGGACCGTGTGGACGGAGCCCGCTCCTACGTCTTCACGGCCGCCGCATAGTCTCCATGTTTCCTCCTCGCCCTAAAGGAGATGAAAAAATCAAAATGTAAGCTCCTTCATCTCTATACACAAGACATATGCTTCTTCATCGGCATTACAGAAAATATAGAACTAATTACAACTAGAACATAGCCTAAACAATGCCTCATATATAGGTAGATTGGACACACAAATTCCAGAGATGGAGCAAGCGAGCCAAGTATGATGCACAAAATCGATGTGTATTTGTGCATATCACAAGGATCACTAGCGCCACCCCCGGATCACACGGTGTCACCTAATTTTAATCATCGGCATAACAGAAACAAAGCTAAAATCAGAGCAAATGCCTACTAAAACAGAGCAAATCCATGGATAAACAATTAGCTACTTACAACTAGAAAACAGCTAAAATCTATGTGTAAACAATGCCTACTAAAAACAGAGCAAATCCATGGATAAACAATTAGCTACTTACAACTAGAAAACAGCTAAAATCTATGTGTAAACAATGCCTAGTAAAAACAGAGCAAATCTATGGATAAACAATTAGCTACTTACAACTAGAAAACAGCTAAAATCTATGTGTAAACAATGCCTACTAAAAACAGAGCAAATCTATGGATAAACAATTAGCTACTTACAACTAGAAAACAGCTAAAATCTATGTGTAAACAATGCCTACTAAAAACAGAGCAAATCTATGGATAAACAATTAGCTACTTACAACTAGAAAACAACTAAAATCTATGTGTAAACAATGCCTACTAAAAACAGAGCAAATCTATGGATAAACAATTAGCTACTTACAACTAGAAAACAGCTAAAATCTATGTGTAAACAATGCCTACTAAAAACAGAGCAAATCTATGGATAAACAATTAGCTAATTACAACTAGAAAACAGCTAAAATCTATGTGTAAACAATGCCTACTAAAAACAGAGCAAATCTATGGATAAACAATTAGCTACTTACAACTAGAAAACAGCTAAAATCTATGTGTAAACAATGCCTACTAAAAACAGAGCAAATCTATGGATAAACAATTAGCTACTTACAACTAGAAAACAGCTATCCTACTGAACTAGGGTCTTACATTAGGCGAGGCGGGCTCGCTTAGCGTCGCCGCCGGCGACGGAGCTAGCGCCGGCCTCCCCTGGCGGCGCCTTGCCCTCGCCGTGGACCAAAGAGAGGGCTATGGCGGCCCGGAGGTCAGACTGGTAGACCGCCTCCTCGGCGCGTTCGACCTGGGTCGACGCCTCGGAGAGGAGGACCGCCGCCTCCAGATCGGCCTCGCCCTGACGACGCTTGGAGTCCTCGCACTCGAAATCGGCGCGGGAGAGTTGGCAAGCGATCTCCAGATCACGATCCTCCTCCTCTTCCTCTTCCTCTTCCTCCTCGTCGGAGGACGAGGACGAGGAGGAGGAGGAAGACGGATGGCGGCCGGGGTACATCGCCTGGCGGATCTCGCGGTAGCTGCAATGGTGGCCAAATGAGCAGGTGCGGCCGGAGCCTTCGCCGTGCGGACGAGCGCCAAGCCTGCGGGACCGGCCCGCGGGGGCCGGATCGGTGGCGGCCTGTTCCGCAAGCTCGTCCGCAATACCAGCTGACGCTGCTGCTGCCTGAAGGCCCGGAGGGTGGGGCGGCCACGGCCGCGGCCGCGGTCATGGCCGCGATGGCCGGATCTACCAGCGCCGACGGTGGAATCCATGCGAGAGAGTGGAGAGAGAGGAGACTGTGCGGCGGCTAGGGTTGGAAGTGAGTGAGAGTGAGAGTGAAGGGCATAGTAGGTTCTTATAGGCCGGCTATCGGGCTGCTTCTAATGGCAACGGAGATTACGAAACTGTCCGTGTGCGATGAGCACACATCGGTAACGGAGGTAACCTAACCTCCGTTGCCAACATATATTCCACTATTCACCCGTTGCCGATGTTGTGGGCCTGCTTTACGGCCCAGTGCGGGCACGCGGGGGATGTCGCGATTTACCGTCGCCTAACTCCTGCCGTTGCCATAGAGGGGTATCCGATGTGTCGTTCTGTACTAGTGTCCATCTTGGAAGATATCATTTGATTGAAGCTTGCAATGCATACATGAAGATGGAGCTAAGCGAGGCTCAAGCATGTGCTAGCAAGCATGATCAAGAGAGGTGTTCCAACTTGAGGGAGTCAAGATCATCATCATCTAGCTCAAGTGGAATGCGCAAGGCAAAGATATGATCTTGATAGGTTTTCTATTTTACCGGTCTCACGGTGTTAGTGGGAGACCGGGTTATAGGATAGATACCGTACTATCAAGAGAGGATCTCGAGTGAGTAACTTGATCGCATCTTTGTGGAGAGCTCAAACCTTTGCATACTTGGCATATCATCTTTCTTGGTTGTTATTTGGCTTTTATCCATGTGAGGATTTAGAGCTTGTGTTTATCTCCATGCCAAGCTCTAGTTCATCAAAAATGGATTTCATATGAATATCTTGTTGCATTTTTTATGTTGGAGTTTTACCGGTTTGTCTTTTCTAGAGAGGTCAATCTCTCTTCTTGTGGTTTCCTCCTCCCATGATGGACTATGATGTTTCTCTACATGATCTTGTAGAGCTATTCGTTGCGATTCCAACGAGCCCAAGATAATCAAAAACGGAGTCTGGATGCAATAGTTATTGCAGTTTTCATATTGCTTCTTAAGCCTAAAAACTGGATAATCCGGGGGCGGATTATTCAATAATCCGGCCCCCGCAGATTTTGGCTAAGGACCTATTTCAATCAAAGTATGCGAAGCTTTGACTAAACTGAATTATTTGGCCGGATATTTTGAGGGCACAGGATTATCCGGCCTCCCCCCCAGAATTTGGCTAAGGAAAAGTTTTCGACCAAGTGCGCGGCTCTTTGTATAGGGGGCGGATATTTTGGCCGGATATTTTTGTGGGAACCGGATATTTCCAAAACCGGAATATCCGGCCCCACTTAGGCCGGATAATCCGGCCCCCAGATTTCTGCAATGGCTACATTTTTGGAGGGGCTATAAATACCCCTCCCCTTCTTCAACCTTGGGGCAGCATGTTTTCCTCTCTCTGTCCCACCATTGTTGACCTTGGAAAGCTTGCCCATCTCTCAATCCCTCCCATGATTATTACATATCTTTGAGGGAAAAGTGATAGGAGATTTAGATCTACATTTCCACCAATCCATCTCTCCTCTTAGTGAGGGGAACATTGTGGATCTAGATCTTGGAGTTCTTTGTGATTCTCCTCATTTGTTCTTCCTCTCTTATTCCCTCATAAGCATTTGTTGCTTTGTTGGAATTTGAGAGTGAAGGATTTGAGCACTTGTGCTCTTGCCATTGCATTTGTTGCATTGGTTTGCTCTCTCCACGTGGATTCGTGGAAGTGAAAGTTGTGAGCTTGTTACTCTTGGATCTTTGGACCCTAGACGGCTTTGTGGTGATATTGGGAGCCTCCAATTCAGTTGTGGATATGTGCCCCGACCTTTGGGGTGTAAAGGCTCTGGATTCCGCCTTGAAGGATTCCGATAGTGGAAGTGAACTAGGCCCTTGTGGCGAAAGTTCACCGGAGAATAGGGTGAGGCCTTTGTGGCATTGAGCAGGCCTTGGTGGCGAGCTCACACCCCTCCAATGAGACGTACTCCCTCAAAAGGAGGAACTCGGGAATACATCATCGTCTTCGTGTGCCTCGGTTATTTCTATACTCGAGCTCTTTACTTATGCACTTTACATTATGATAGCCTTCGTGCTTGAAGTCTTATATCTTGCTATTACCTTGTTACTTGTCTTGTTTAGCATAAGTTCTTGGTGCACATAGTTGAGCCTAGTATAAACTTTAAGTTGTGGGCTTGATAAATTAAACACTAGTTTTATTTCCGCATTTGTTGAAGCCTAAACCGAAAAAGTTTATATCGCCTATTCACCCCCACCCCCCCCCCCCTCTAGGCGACATCGTTGTCCTTTCAATTGGTATCAGAGAGTAGGCTCTCATTAATTAGGCTTTACCGCCTAGAGAGTATGATGTCGACTAGGGGTCTAGGACTCAACCACACTTTCTTATTCGATGACACAAATTATGATATATGGAAAATTCACATGCTAAATCTTTTCTGGGTCATGGACCCAAATATAGAGCAATTTTTAGATATGGGTTTTTCTCCTCCAAAGGATCCCAAAGATTATCTTTAGAGGATGAGAAAAACTCTTATCTCAATGCTCAAGGTAGTGATGTGTTGTTCAATGTTGTGAGCAATGCAGTTTTTGGATCAATCATGCCGGTTCGGAATGCTCATGAGTTATGGATAGAACTTCAAGATAAATTTGATGTGTCCAAGATTATTCCGGATGATTGTCCTCCTTCCACCTCCGGCTGTGATGAGTTCTCATCTTTTTCCACTTCTCCAACATGTGATTTGTCACAAGGTAATGATATGGTGAGTGGTGATAGAAATTGCATTGTTGATGGTGAATCTACTATTGACTATACTTCATCTCTATCTCATTGCTATGTTCTCTCTTTGGACTTAAACTCTTCTAGCACTCCAAATGTTTTACATTCTAGTGTTGATAGTCCTTGTATATCATGTAATAGTTGCTTAACTAAATCTCATGATGATATACTTCCTATGTCTTGTTGCCATGATAAAAATGCTTCTATTTCCTCTAGTTTTTGTTTGACTAACAATGTAGAGTAAACCGAACACCCCATGGAACAAGATATGGATTTAAATGGTGCTTCAAGTATTTCTTCATCATCTTCATCCATTACTCATGTTTGCCTTATGGCTAAGGCTTCAGAGGTACATCCTACCTTGAATCCCAAAATATCTGATGATGATGATGATGCTTTCTTTCATGAGAAGGGTCTAATGGTTCTTCATTCTCTTTCGAAAAATGAAAATGCTTGTGCTAACCTCTTTGAAATCATGAATACCCTTGTTGAGCGCGGGCTTACAATTGAGGCTTTGGAAACTCGCCTTGAAGAAAAAGGAAGAATCAAAAGAGAGGACGCTCTTGAAATTGCCTCTTTGACCGTTACTCTTGAGGAAGAGCAAGAGCTCCGAGTTTCTCTTGAGGAGAAACTCGAATCTATTGAGGAGTCTCATAATGAAATATTTTCTAAACTCACTAAAGAACGTGACCATGCTCATGCAAAAATAAAAGTGCTTGAAAAGGAATCTCTTGAGGAGACCTTTACTAATGGAAACCCGTGATAGAGCTCTTGAGGTGGCAATTGAACTCAAAATAAAATATATTGAGCTTGCCACATTGTATTCTTCCATTGCCAATGTTAATAATGCTTGTGCTACTAACTCCACTTCATGTGAAGCATCTATTTTGAAGGAGAATGTTGAGCTAAAGGCTCAACTTGAGTTGTTAACTAGCAAGTATGGGAAATTGGAAGAAAGTCATGAAAAGTTCTCTAGCTCTAATGAGGATCTTCTAGCATCCCATGTTAGGCTAAATTTAGCTCATGAGGCTATCACTTCAAAGGTAACATCTTGTGAGTCTCATGTGGTCACTAGCACAATCTCTACTAAAAATGCTATATTTCCATGTGCTAATCCTAGTAATTCTTCATCTCATACTATTGCTAAATCTTGTGATGAATTACTTTTCGTAGCTTGTTGCTCTAACAATGAAGCTTCAACTTCCTCTAGTACTTTTGTTGATACTAACCATGTAGAGGAATTAAAAGAGCTCAAGGCCCAAGTCACTTCTTTGAAGAAAGACTTGGAAAAGCGTCATGTTGGGAAGTTCACACTTGACGATATGTTGAGTGTGCAAAAATCCCCCAATGACAAGAGTGGAGTTGGATTCAACTCCAATAACAAGACCAAGTCCAAGTATAACAAGAAGAACAAGGGCCAAGAACAAGTCAAGAATTCGGCCAAGATTGTTTGCTTCAAGTGCAAAGTTGAAGGGCACCATGTTAAATCTTGCACTTTGAAGAAGAAGTCTCTTAGTGAGAAGCAACAAGGGAAGAGACCTCAAGTTCAAACTCAAGTTCCCCAAGTTGAAGAATGGCCACTTCCCAAGAAGAATCAAGCTATTCCTTCTCAAGTTGAGATTTCAACTAAGAAGAAAGGAGGAAGCCAATGTTGCTACTTGTGCCGTGAGAAGGGTCACTTTGCTTCTTCATGCACTAGTGGTACCTTATCCAACCCTATCATAATTGATAATGTTTATTCTCTTAGGAAGGATAAGGTTGGCAATGTGTTTGCCAAATATGTTGGCATTCAAAGTGGTGTCAAGAAAAGAACCATTTGGGTTGCCAAGCCTATTGTGACTAACCTCTTAGGACCCAACTTGGTTGGGGACCAACAAGCTAAAACTTGATCAATAGGTGTTGTCGGAGGCCATTAGAGACTTGGCTACATCATGAAGAATTAAGGGATCTTCATACATTATATTCTCCAAGTCATTTGAATTATATTGTTCTATCTCATATCCAATGTTCCTCCATGCGGTAACTTGTATTTAAATCATATATACATTGAAAATTGCCTGCCCCTTGCATGTGTTTTGTTTTGTACCTTGCATGTGTTTGTATATGATGTGCTTACTACTTACTTATCTTGAGTAATCTAGTATGTATATGTTGGTTTGCACACCATGTACGTGTGAGTTAGTATTGAGCTTTATTGCTTTTATTTGATATCTTATCTTGTTGGATCTCTTTTGAGAGATTAATGGACTATCCCATTTTGGGGGAGTGAAATGCTTCGTGCACTTCACAATCCTAAAAATGTGTGTACATGAGGAATACCACCTAGTATTGATATTTCAATATTATCTAGTCACTATGTGGTACGTCATGCTCATGAGAAATTCAAATTCTGCAATGTCCATTAATTATCTCTAGTTGATTTTGTTTGCCTCTTGTTAACAAGAAATGGATTATCACATTATGGGGGAGTAATAAGCTTTGTGCATATTACAAGCCTAGAAAATGTGAACATATGAGGTATTGCCACTTAGTATTGATATTTTAAATTATCATGTTCCTATGTGGCATGTTGCTCAAACTAAGTTCCATCTTACTTAAAAATGCTTTGTTGCTCATCTTTTGGATCTAGTTTGTGAGAGAGTTCCTTGGTGCGTTTTTCCTCAAATATGCACTAGTATGTATCATTTGGGAAACCGGTTGCTTCAAAATACTTTAATCATTGCTTTGCATGATCGCTCATCTATTTGAAGCCACCAAGAATCTCTACCTAAGCATGGCCTTTAAATCTTATCCTTTGCCATATGCTTATTTGTTGTGAAGTTGGATTTGAATATCATTCCTATATACCACCGAGAAATATCTCTATATACTCCTTGTCCATGACAAGTGATACTCATAATTGTGGTAGAATTTGTAGACCATCTTCATATTGGCTCTTGCATTGAATTGCCTTATTTATTGCCAAGGTTTTGTTTTGAGTTAACTCCCGCTGTCTTCATTGTACCTTTTTGGATTCCCTTTGATCTACTCAATTTGTTTTGTGTTTTCTTTAAAACTAGCTGGATGGCCCGTGCAAATGCGCGGCAAGCAATGTGAGTTTTTCCATTTGACATGTAATGTATATTTTGTTTGATACCATCTATTGAGACCATTTAAGAGAAATAAGAATTTAATATAGATTCCAATCATTTATCACACTTTAGTTTGTAAAGCGTTTCTACTGCTCTCATGTTTATAATCGGTGGTGATCGTTTTGCACATGATCACCCGAGTAACCTAATTAGTTTTGCACATTTGCGCGGCTAGATGTATTTGATATTACCTGTTTTCACCGTAGAAAACGAAATGACATTCTATCGTTCTTACCGAAATACTACTGAGTTATTCATGTGATAGCATTCATCAGTTAATCATTTGTTTATGGAATTACACTCGAGTACGTATGAAGGCTAAGTTACAAAAATTCGTGCTATTTAAAGACTATATTATTTAATATTGCAACTACTAAACTTCACATAAATTTATTTAGACATTACCCATATATGGACTTCATGTGCGTTACACGTTGGCTTTTGTTTTGTATATTCCTCTATTTTTTTTGAAATGTGTGTATGTAATCAATATTTTTTTCTAAATTGGACATCCAATTGTGTTTCTATCTTATTTCCAGATTTATCTATGCACGCAATTCTATGGCCTTTAACTGGAGTTCATATGAAAATTGTTTTTTTTTCCAATTTTTTATCCTACGATTCATATATGAACTTGAAGTGTCATATTTGTTTTGTTCTTGACTTTGCTACTCAACTGTTTTTTTAACTATATTTTAGAATTCTTATTAATTTTTTAATCCTGCTCAACGACATGTGTATATGGTTTCTTGATTTCCTAACCACCCAATGAGTTCTTAACTGTATGCATTATTTCACGGGAAGTCATTGTCTCGTAGATCAGTGTTCCACAATATATCTATATGGTCTTGCGCCCTTTTGGCCCGAGTATTTGTAGAAAACCAAAATTATCTTGTGAGGAGAACCAAAATTTATATGTTGACTGATTTGGTATCAATTATGATAATGATGAAGGATCAATTGATCAACCTCTAAACATTAGTGGTAAAAGAAGGTTTCTGTAGTCTCACTTGAAAATATCCGTTGACTATCCAGTCAAAGTAACAGAGTTGATTTTTCTGCTCCATGTAACGAAACAACTTACATTCACCTTGAGTCAACTATGGAATTTCACTATCTTGCTCGCCACATGGACACTGCGCCATCCACCACATCTTCCACTTTGAATTACTCGTGCGGTTCTTGGGCTTCCTTTTGAGATATTTAACTCAATTACAGATGTATGCATTCAATTATGTTAGTGCTGCAAATTAAACGACATTCAGTTAGTGTTGTTCATTAGTATCACTAATCCACGAAGAACTTATGTCACCACACTGAGTAAAAGTATTTGGTCAGCTCATTTTACCAAAATCTTGACTTGATATGTACTTTGAACAAAACTAATGAACATGATGGAACATTAGTATTTCTATGGCTGATCCTTTAATCTTTTATGTTTAGTTCAATGGAAGAGACGAAGATTTTAAAAAATCATACTGATATGTTTTTTCAGTGTCCAAATCTCCGAAGACCACCCCAGAAATTCCTGCACCATAATGGCCTCGAGCTTCAACCTGAGTCTCAATATTTGTGTCGGACAATACGTAATGAATTGATTTCTACAATTTAAAAATTCAGCTCATGCGTTGTAAATGAAGCCCAAATATTTTAACAACCAAACCTAGGATGTGTAAGAAAAATAGGTGCAGTTTGAACAAATCATCAAAACATTGAATCCAAACCTGTTGCGGGTCACCACCATCTGTGAATAGAGCCCATGCCTTTGTGCCATCAGTCGCTGGACATGCAGCTATTATGTGATGACTTCCACCGTCTAGTCCAGTGCTCCACACCGATGGGCTTCTCTTAAGTTCGTGCTGCAAGCATATGATGCAGATCGACGTTTTCCATCTTGTCGCGGTGCTCCACGCTGACGGCCTCCTCTCCCATGCCTTCCGCGAGCAAAGACGGCAGATCGCCGCGCTTCGTCTCCTAGTTGAGGAAAAGCATAGGCGTCCATAGGAGATTCTTAGATGGCCTAGTGTAATCCTTTTGGTAGAATACAAAAGAATCGATCAAAGAGTCCAGATAGGGTTCAGCATAGTCTGCGGATTAGATTAATTAGTTCATGAAGAAACATACATGAAGGATGTTGGAGAAATACAATGCTCACACGCCATAGATTAGAGACCATGACACCAACATGTGGGAACCAAGATGGACACCCGATGCTTTGTTTTGCATGCATGCCTAGATCAGATTATTGGCAGCTCAGTAATCGATTGGATGACATATTGGATGTTGGTTTCCCTAGCAAAACTAATTGGTGATGAGAGATATGATTTTCATCCAAGTACGTAGTAATATCCTGGCTAAGTTGCAGCCGTTGGAAATATTTGTGCCAGCTTCCCTTGCTTAAATGATTTTGTACCAAAACAATGAGAGACTGCATTGTAATCTACAATATCTTCTCGATCAGGCTGAGTTGAGATGGGGACCGAGTAGACACTCTTCCATACCTGTGGAGTGACGCCACGATAACATGGAGAAGCCACGGCACATGCTGAAGAAACAATACTCATTTATATTTACACATATATCGCAGAGTTCGGCACTTCGGCCCTCGCTGCCACGCGGAGACGGATGAGCATGGGAAGACCGGAGAAGATATGGCAGCAATGGATTACGGCCTTGTACCGGCTGGCGATTCTCTGTTCAAGGGGACGCGACGATTAGATGAGACTGTGTTCTGCAAGTTGTGCTTCGCGCCTTTGCGGGCTCGGTGATGTTCATGTCTATTATCCGAAGAACAAATCTGCCGTCAGTTGTGCTGCCGCTCACTGCCGGATATGATCCTGGATCCATGTATATGTTCTCCGCTAGTTAATTGTGCTACGACGACGATCAATCAATCTGATTTTTTTTAGCCGATCGATGCTATATTGTTCCTCGCATCCATCAGGGGATAGGATCCTTGAAGTTGCTGGTGATGATGCTTGGGTGCATGATGACGGCACCGACGGTGATCCATCAATCTAAAACTCTCCGGCCGATTCAGATACATCGTGTACCATCCAAACTGCGGGAACCACCGGAGGCCGAGCTCCTTGATGCTCCGTCGCCGCCGACGGTGATCCATCAATCTACAAAATCTCCGGCCGATCGAGATACATCGAGTACCATCCGAAGTGCCGGAACCCCTAGAGGCGGAACGACTCCATCGATAAGAGCTGTTGGGCTCCTTCGTGATCCTACGCTCCGTCTTGTGGTCGCCGGAAACATTGGCGTCGTGAGGTCGCCATCAGGTTCCGTCTTTTGATCGCCAGATACGTCGCCGGCCGGCGTTGTCCCACGTACAGCTCGGCTTCGATCGGTCGCCATGCCTTCTATTTGCCTTACGTCGTCGTATTTGGTGGTGTCAAGGCGTGCATGTTCTTTCGTTTCTATGGTCAGTATATGTGCTTAAATATTACATGAGGAATATTGAATCCTATTGTCCGTTTGCTTCGATAGAACCACGTACGTGGTCAGGCCAAACACCTACGGTGTAGTTTCCTAAACTTAGCCTTTTTCTTTCCAGATTCTCTAACGTGCTGAGGTGGGACATATATCCGCACATTTTAATTTCCATGCGGAATAACGTGAGCTGTCTCTTATGCCGGTAAATCTCCACCGTTTATAGGTCATAGTTATATCATGACAAATCTCCACCGTTGATTGTCTTGTGTTTTAATTATATAATAGATAGGAAAAGTGGTGATCCCATTCATGTTCATTTATATTCCAAGTCATACTTCTAGATAATGCACTATTCTTGGGGGAGCTATCCTATATTGAGTAGAACACCATCTTTTGAATTGGTATTGGATCTTATTGCTTTTCTAGAACATGATTAGTGTTTGATAATATATATGGCGAGTGATGATCTCATTCGTGTGCATTTTGTATTCAAATGCAAAACCATAAATAATGCACAAATCTTGGACGAGCTATCCTATATGCGCTTAAATGCTATTTGTGTTCAATTGGTTTTTTATCTATTCTTAATTGGTATTTAATCCCGATGACGTGTCTTTGTGAAAGAAAAACCTTTTCGTCTTGGTACTTTGTGCCATCATGAAAAGTGTAGAGGGTTTCGTTTATTTGTTCAAATCTTGCTCTCTTGGGAGTTAGCTATCTTACCTCTTGACTTATTTTATTTTGTATATTTTTCAATCGGTATCTTATCAATCATGCATTGATTTGATTTGGTATCAATTGGCATCTCTAAATCATGTGTTGATTTTGGTTTTTGATATAATTTGGACAATTCTTTTTCTTGCAACACTTTTGTGTGCTTTCTTGGTTTAATTGGTTTTTTGTCCAAATTGTATCTCGTTTGGTTCTTGAAAGTCTTGTGCATGCATATTTACTATATGTATATCTTATGGCATGCTTACTTTCGTTGATCCAATATATTGTATAAACTCCATCAAATCCTAAATGGCTAAGATGTGCATGAAATTCAATTTCATATCAATATGCACATATTTATGTGGAGTTTGTCCTATGTATTATAGTTGTTCTAACTACCTTGGACCCAATGAGTTTGGGTACCATGTTGTACTTGAATTTGTTTTAGGTACATTGCAGATGCATTGGAAGCTTGTCTCATTTACAAGGAAGGTGTTATCACCATGTGATGGCTACGTGTTGGTGAACCCCAAGAGGAAGGTTATGATGTAGACAGCAGAAGTTTTCCCTTGAGAAATCTACCCAAGGTTATCAATCCAGTAGGACTTGACGATCTATCGGAAGGTTGTTGATGTTGACTCCCCCTGGCGCTAGGGAGCTTGCACCAACGTGGAATCTGCACAGACACAAACCAGAACTTTGCCCAACACGAAACAGAGAGGTTGTCAATCTCTCCGGTCTTGCAGAAACAAAGAGTTAAACGTATGGTGTGGAAAACAGCAGGAAAAACAGCAAGTAACAGGAAACAGATGATTGCAGCAGGTTGTGTAAACAGTATGAGGAAATTGGACCAGGGTCCACAGTTCACTAGTGGTGTCTCTCTCAGAACAGATAACTAGCATGTTGGGTAAACAAATTACAGCTGGGCAATTGACAAATAGAGAGGGCATAACAATGCAATACATGCCAAGATGTCTACTATGAAATCTAGTTGGGCATTACAACAAAGTACATAGACCGTTATTCCAACCGCATCTATGCCTAAATAATCCACCTTCAAGGCAGCATCCGCATCCTGTTCAGTATTAAGTTGCTAACAACAGATTATTGCATGAAGTAAAGTGTGTAATGTAATCAATACAAGTGCCCTTGGACACTGCACCAATGTTTTATCCCTAGTAGCAACAGCACATCTACCATCTTAGACCTTTCTGTCACTGATCCAGATATCTAGAGACTGAACCCACTATCGAGCATAAATACCCCCTCTTGGAGTCACAAGCATCTACTTGGCCAAAGCATCTACTAGCAACGGAGAGCATGCAAGATCAAGAGCACATAGATAAACAACTTGAATAAACATGGTATCAATATTCATCGGATCCCAGCAAACACAACATCTAGCATTACAATAAGATGATCTTGATCATGTTAGGCAGCTCACAAGATCTAAACATGGAGGCACAAGGTAGAGAGACAACCATCTAGCTACTGCTATGGACCCGTAGTCCAGGGGTGGACTACTCACGCATCACTCCGGAGGCAGGCATGGTGATGTAGAGCCCTCCGGTGATGATCTCCCCTCCGGCAGGGTGCCGGGAAGAGCTTCAGAACTCCTCCGATCTGAGATTGACGATGACGGCCGCGACGGAACTTTTCGTGGAATATGATCGACCGTAATAGGGTTTTCGCGTCGCGGAGAATATATAGGCGAAGAGGCGGCGTCGGTGGCCGAGGGGGGCCACCACGCCATAGGGGGGCGCGGGCCCACCCTGGGCCGCGCCCTAGTGTGGCGTGGCCCCCTGGTGGGTCTGCTCCGACTCCCCTTTGGACTCCGTGATCTCCTCGTGATATTATTGACGATGTCTTTTGTTTCGTCCAATTCCGAGAATATTTCCTTAATAGATTTTCTGAAACCAAAAACAGCAGAAAACAGGGAACTGGCACTGTGGCATCTTGTTAATAGGTTAGTCCCAGAAAATGCATAAAAATGATATAAAGTGTAACCAAAACATGTAGCAATTGATATAATAACAGCATGGAACATCAAAAATTATAGATACGTTTGAGACGTATCAAGCATCCCCAAGCTTAGTTCCTGCTCGTCCTCGAGTAGGTAAACGATAAAAACAGATAATTTTTGAAGTGACATGCTACCAACACAATCTTTGATCAAATAACAATGTAATGCACATGATCTGAATGAAGTGATCCAAGCCAATGGTCTATAGTTTGCAAGCAAGTAAATAAAGAGTAAACATAAGTGATCACACAAGTGCAAACTTTCATGAATAATACTATAAAACATTTAGAGATATAATAGTCTAACATAATAGTTAGTTCACAGCAGCAATAATTCTCAACATGAAAGTGTTTGTATCAACACAAAGGAAGATAATAGCTTCATTTGCTTCAACTTTCAACATGTATATCATATAGATAATGTCAATGCAAAGAATATGATCAACCAAACACAAAGTTATGTAAAAACTGTTATACTGGAGTTGACAATGATGTTTGCTTAAGTAGACAGAAAGAAGTGGGAAAACTGACTCAACATAAAAGTAAAAGAATGGCCCTTCGCAGAGGGAAGCAGGGATTAACATCATGTGCTAGAGCTGTAGTTCCCGAAGGCATATAGAGAGCATAAAATATTGTTTTGTAAGGTAATGGTGTATACAGGTGTCAACAAATCAAATAGCAGGTACTTGTCATCTTCCATGGCTAACTAACTTTTAGAGCGGTTCCGAGAGTTTTTAGGACTGCACTTGTAACAAGCACTTATTGGTGACACTCCTCCCAACCATTTACTTTCCACAAACCATGGCTAACCGAATCCTCGGGTGCCCACCAACATTCACCATGGAGGAGTGTCTATTTATTTATTTATAGGGTGGACTAACCAGCTCTTTAATGCAAAATAAAAGGTGGAGAAGCAGATGAAGCTGCCAATCCTTGTAAATTAATTAGCATGGAAGATGACAAATCTCACTACTACGTCCTTATGAGCTTTTCAAGTAGTGACACAAAAAGGATAATTGTTTTGAGTAGTTAGTAGATAGCACATGAAGAAATTTACTTGGAATGGTGAAAACACCACATAATAGGTAGGTATGGTGGACACAGGTGGCATGGATTTGGCTCAAGGTTTTGGATGTACAAGAAGCATTCCCTCTTAGTACAGAGTTTAGGCTAGCAAGGTTATTATAAGCAAACATCATTATCAACTGGAATAGCAAGAGTGTACATAAAACACAAGGTTTGACGAACCATAGACTCCCACTGTCTTCCTTGTTAACACATAGCCTTCATCCAAAAATTATCTAGACTACTATGGACTTCCAATTATGCAACAGATTATTATAGCAGAAAATCCTTATAGTAGTTCTTCATTAATAGCCATTACTTACATGATGCACAAGCTTAAACATTAATTACTTGACAGCTCAAAACAATTGGCAAGCATCAAATTACTCAAGACAACGATCTAAAAAGATTCATGTAAGCATTTTATACCACTACCACATGCATAGCATTTTTCTGGTCCAACCAAACACCAATCAACTTATTTGACAACTCTCCAAACAGATATAAGTGAAGCAAGAGAGTACTTTCTTCAAAAGAAACTGAAAGCTCTAACAAGAGATGTATGAAAAACTGAGAGCTAACAGCAATAACAGCAACTAGACAGGAATACTCAACAAGTATAAGTGAAGCACAAGAGTATTCTAATGAAAAAGTGGAGCGTGTCTCTCTCCCAAACATGAATACTAGGATCCAACAAGTATAGCACAGCAAACAAAACAAAACAAACTGAAAACAAAAACACACTGACGCTCCAAGGAAGAGTACACTAGCATGAAGCAATAAAAATATAGCACCATTAGAGATGACCTGATAATTTGTAGATGAAGAAGGGGATGCCTTGGGCATCCCCAAGCTTAGATGCTTGAGTCTTCTTGAAATATGCTGGGGAGGTAAGCCTCCCCAAGCTTAAGCTCTTCACTCTTCTTGATCATGTAATATCATTCTCCTCTATCAACACTTGAAAACTTCCTTCACACCAAAACTTAACAGCTTTTCTCATTAGCAGGTTAGTGCACTAAAAGATAATACTTCAAAGTTCTAGCAAAGACAAAACTCACAAGCCAACTATTTTAAACATTAGCCACTGTTACTAGGCTCAAGTGGGCACTTTTACACGAAAAGAAACCACTTAAAAACTTGTAAAAGAGAGAATGCAAAATAAAAGACAGAATCTGTCAAACCAGAACAGTCTGTAATGACGAATTTTTTCGAGGCACTTACGATGCTCAGATGAAAACTTTTGAAATAATGAAAGTTGCGTAACATCATCAGGAACATGCACAAAAAGTTTCAGCATTTTTCGATTTTTTCTGATTTTCTACTGAATTAAACGGTGACGAACAGCAATCTGTCCCAATGCAGTCCCGAAAATAAAACCAACTTTGCATTAGTAACTCTCCTTGGCACAACAAAACAGCAAATAAAAGATACAAAGGAGTTGCTACAGAGGTAAACAAGCATCCTTGACTCAAGAAAACAAAAATAAAACAGCAAATAAAAACATGGGTTATCTCCCAGAAGTGCTTTTCTTTAATGCCTTTGAGCTAGGCATGAAGAGATGCATCAAGTATTGTCAAGACCAGAAAATCCAAAACCATAATTTGTCTTGACACTAGTATCATGTGAGTATTTCATCTTCTTCCTAGGGAAGTGTTCCATACCTTTCTTGAGTGGGAATTGAAATTTTATATTCCCCTCTCTCATATCAATAACAGCACCAACAGTTCTCAGAAAAGGTCTTCCCAAAACAATAGGACAAGAAGGATTGCATTCAATATCCAAAACCACAAAATCAACAGGGACAAGATTGTTATTAACCATTATCAAAACATCATCAACTTTTCCTAAAGGTTTCTTCATAGAAGAATCAGCAAAGTGAACATCCAAATGACATTTTTCCAAAGGTGCAAGCTTGAGAATATCATATAAATTTTTAGGCATAACCGAAATACAAGAACCAAGGTCACACAAAGCATTGCATTCAAACTCACTCAGTTTCATTTTAATAACAGGTTCCCAATTATCATCTAACTTCCTAGGGATAGAAGCTTCAAGTTTTAATTTTTCTTCCCTAGCATGCATGAGAGCTTTGATAATATGTTCAGTAAAAGCCATATTTATTTTACTAGCATTAGGACTCTTAGCTAGCTTTTGCAAGAACATGATGACTTCAGTTATGTTACAATTTTCGAAATTGAAGTTGTTGTCATCAAAAACAATGGAGCAATTATCACCAACACCTCTAAAAATTTCAGCACTTTTACTAGGAACAAAAGTAGTGCTATCAGGCAATTTAAAACTTTTTGTAGAGGTAGTAGAGACATTTCCAACACTTATTATCTTTTCACTAACAGTAGGGGGCGCATTAGCATGTGAGGCATCATTTGTTTCATTAGTAAAAATAGTGCAAACTCTAACAACACTATTTTGTTCAGCAATTTCAGCTTCTCTTTCTTCTCTCTCCCATCTTTCATGAAGTTCAGCAAGCATCCTAATGTTATTATCAATTTTAATTTGGATAGCATTGAGTGTTTTACTCTCTCTAATATCACTAGGAATAGCTTTTATTTTCAGCATTTCAACATCATGAGCAAGACTATCAACTTTAGCAGCAAGAGTATCAATTTTTCCTAGCTTTTCCTCAACAGTTTTATTAAAAGTAGTTTGTGTGCTAATAAAATCCTTAAGCATGACTTCAAGATCAGAGGGCACACTTCTATTGTTACTGTAGGAATTGCCATAAGAATTACCATAAGAGTTGCTACCATTAGCAGGATATGGCCTATAATTGTTGCTACCAAAATTATTCCTATAGCATTGTTGTTGAAGTTGTTATTTTTAATGAAGTTTACATCAACATTTTTCTCATCATGAGCAACCAAAGAAGCAAGAGGAATATTATTTGGATCCACAACACCATGTCCATTCGAAAGCATAGTCATAATAGCATCAACTTTATCACTCAAGGAGGAAATTTCCTCAACAGAATTTACCTTCTTACCAGTTGGAGCCCTTTCAGTGTGCCATTCAGAATAATTTACCATCATATCATCAAGAAGCTTTGTAGCAGCACCCAAAGTGATGGACATAAAGGTCCCTCCAGCAGCCGAGTCCAATAATTCCTTGAGAAAAATTTAGTCCTGCATAAAAGGTTTGGATGATCATCCAAGTAGTCAGTCCATGAGTGGGCAATTTTTAACCAAAGACTTCATTCTTTCCCAAGCTTGGGCAACATGCTCATTATCAAGTTGCCTAAAGTTCATAATACCACTTCTCAAGAGATAATTTTAGCAGGAGGATAATATTTTCCAATGAAAGCATCTTTGCATTTAGTCCAGGAATCAATACTATTTCTAGGCAAAGATAGCAACCAATCTTTAGCTCTTCCTCTTAAGAGAAAGGAAACAATTTCAGCTTAATAATATCACTCTCTACCTCCTTATACTTTTGCATATCACAAAGTTCAACAAAGTTGTTTAAGTGGGCAGCAGCATCATCAGTACTAACACCAGAAAATTGCTCTTTCATAACCAGATTTAACAGTGCAGGCTTAATCTCATAAAATTCTGCTTTAGAAGCAGGTGGAGCAATGGGTGTACAGATAAAATCATTGTTGTTTGTGCTAGTAAAGTCACACAACTTAGTATTTTCAGGATTACTCATTTTAGCAAGCCTAAAACAAGCAACAGGGCAACTCGAAATTAAAAACTAGATGCAGGAATTTAATTTTTTTGGGTTTTTGATTTTTAACAGCAAGCAAAACAAAACTAAAACAAGACAAAAACAAAGTAAAGAGATTGGAACTGAGAGACTCCCCTTTCCAATAGCCTCCAAGTCCCCGGCAACGGCGCCAGAAAACAGCTTGATGGCTACGTGTTGGTGAACCCCAAGAGGAAGGTTATGATGTAGACAGCAGAAGTTTTCCCTTGAGAAATCTACCCAAGGTTATCAATCCAGTAGGACTTGACGATCTATCGGAAGGTTGTTGATGTTGACTCCCCCTGGCGCTAGGGAGCTTGCACCAACGTGGAATCTGCACAGACACAAACCAGAACTTTGCCCAACACGAAACAGAGAGGTTGTCAATCTCTCCGGTCTTGCAGAAACAAAGAGTTAAACGTATGGTGTGGAAAACAGCAGGAAAAACAGCAAGTAACAGGAAACAGATGATTGCAGCAGGTTGTGTAAACAGTATGAGGAAATTGGACCAGGGTCCACAGTTCACTAGTGGTGTCTCTCTCAGAACAGATAACTAGCATGTTGGGTAAACAAATTACAGCTGGGCAATTGACAAATAGAGAGGGCATAACAATGCAATACATGCCAAGATGTCTACTATGAAATCTAGTTGGGCATTACAACAAAGTACATAGACCGTTATTCCAACCGCATCTATGCCTAAATAATCCACCTTCAAGGCAGCATCCGCATCCTGTTCAGTATTAAGTTGCTAACAACAGATTATTGCATGAAGTAAAGTGTGTAATGTAATCAATACAAGTGCCCTTGGACACTGCACCAATGTTTTATCCCTAGTAGCAACAGCACATCTACCATCTTAGACCTTTCTGTCACTGATCCAGATATCTAGAGACTGAACCCACTATCGAGCATAAATACCCCCTCTTGGAGTCACAAGCATCTACTTGGCCAAAGCATCTACTAGCAACGGAGAGCATGCAAGATCAAGAGCACATAGATAAACAACTTGAATAAACATGGTATCAATATTCATCGGATCCCAGCAAACACAACATCTAGCATTACAATAAGATGATCTTGATCATGTTAGGCAGCTCACAAGATCTAAACATGGAGGCACAAGGTAGAGAGACAACCATCTAGCTACTGCTATGGACCCGTAGTCCAGGGGTGGACTACTCACGCATCACTCCGGAGGCAGGCATGGTGATGTAGAGCCCTCCGGTGATGATCTCCCCTCCGGCAGGGTGCCGGGAAGAGCTTCAGAACTCCTCCGATCTGAGATTGACGATGACGGCCGCGACGGAACTTTTCGTGGAATATGATCGACCGTAATAGGGTTTTCGCGTCGCGGAGAATATATAGGCGAAGAGGCGGCGTCGGTGGCCGAGGGGGGCCACCACGCCATAGGGGGGCGCGGGCCCACCCTGGGCCGCGCCCTAGTGTGGCGTGGCCCCCTGGTGGGTCTGCTCCGACTCCCCTTTGGACTCCGTGATCTCCTCGTGATATTATTGACGATGTCTTTTGTTTCGTCCAATTCCGAGAATATTTCCTTAATAGATTTTCTGAAACCAAAAACAGCAGAAAACAGGGAACTGGCACTGTGGCATCTTGTTAATAGGTTAGTCCCAGAAAATGCATAAAAATGATATAAGTGTAACCAAAACATGTAGCAATTGATATAATAACAGCATGGAACATCAAAAATTATAGATACGTTTGAGACGTATCACCATGTGCTTCTTGGAGCCAGGCTCGGATGATCGTAAACTCTTATCTTTTACATCACCAATGCTATCTCGGTAACTAGTATCTACCTCATGCATATATTTCTAGCTTCCAACCTTGTGTAGGTTGCTTATTGGCATGAAACTCTTTCTTTGTAAATCTTGTGTCTCTTGCCAATTGATGGCTCTATTTTATATGTGATTTATCTTTGCCATTTCCTCAGTTTTGATTTGGTTTTTAAGTGGATTTTGCTCTAACACTTACCCAAATATTATTATGTTTGGAGAATCTTTGTTTCTTGTTGTGAGTTTCAGGATCTATTCAATACAGGAAGGAAATGACGTGAATTGATGATAATTGGAGCAAAACTAGGAAACCCATTAAACAGAAGATCAGATTCCAAACCCTGGGACACGTAACGAGCGGCGGTACGGTCACAAGCGACCATACCCGCCACCGTACCAAGCGCCGCCACCTTCAGCACATTAAAAGGGACAACTTTCGTGAAGGAGGCAGGCAGAAAAACAGAGAAGAAAACATCGCACCAAAGTCAGAAGAGAAGAAGAGATCCGGAGAGGGGACCGTCTGCCAGATCCATCCGGTGATCAACTTCTTCATCAACAATCATTCCACCGCCATTCCCCCGCATATTGAGAGAGAGAAATCCATTGTAATATTCTAGATTGGAGAAACCTTTTCTAGATTGAACTCAAGGTTTGGTTATTGTTGATCTATAACTTATTGTGGCTTGCTACGGTAATTTAGTGATGAACTTGTTACTTTCAACTATTGAGTTTATGCCTATTAAGTCTCTCATATGCGAGTAAATCCCTGAGGCATAGGAGATGTAGGGGATTGGTGAGATGTGTTTGTGCCTTTATTATCTATTATATTTGTGAAAGTCTTTTCGATATTGTTTATAGGATTACTTGTCTATGGTTTGCCTAATGCTTGTTATCTAGGGCCCAGGTAACATGATCTATAGAACTACATAGACATTTACTTGTTGTTTAGGAAATCCGCGACCTCTAAGGTGACAGGTGGAGGAATCAACGAGAAATGAAGACAACAAGAGGATCACGGGAAACCAAAGAACTTAATGCATTATTCCAACCTAACGGTTTTAATTGCTAAACTGACCATGGCATGAGGAACAGGGATGCAGGACAATAGTGATAAACAAATCCAGGCATGGAAAGGTTTAACTACACAAGGGTGACTCGCCTACCTATTACTCAATAGACAGAATATGTATCACATATCCGCCTCCATCATTTGGCACATTCACACGAACCATGAACTGAATTCTCCAGCGCCTACTTCTTCCATAAGCAGTAAACCAAATACTTTCCCGCATTTTATTACTTGTTATTTATTTCCGTTGTTTACTTTAAGTATTAAAAAAGAAGCTTTATTTCCACATATTTAATCCTTGTTCTTCTTTAGGCCTTAAGAGTTTCAAACCTGTTAATAAATTTACACGAGTCTGACACCTCGTGTGTGACAGAAGCAGCCATTAAAAACACTTTGCCAGATCAGCTCCCTGTGGGATCGATATAAATCGGGAGATCATACTTCCACGAATTGTGCAATAACGAACCTGTGCAATTGCAGGTATCAAGCTATTTTCGGGCGCCATTGCCGGGGAGCTAAGTGCCGAGTGTTTTGTCTTTTGACATATTTCAGGTTTGACCCTTTTAATGTTTTCTATTGAGGACCGAGAATCAACACGGTCAGGTAAACTTTATCCACCAAATTACGTAGAGAGATTCCCTATAGAAAGAGTTCCAGGACTTATAGAAAAAATAAAAAAACTCAGAATATTGATATCACCACGATGTTTGACAACATGGCTATTACCCCCTCGAAAGGAAAAGACTTTGAGGGAGTATAGTGCTCCATCTAGGGACTACATAAGAAATCCTATTATTAATCTAGGTTCTGAGTATGCTTCTTATAATATTAGTGTTGAACTGATTAGCTATGTTATGAAGAATACTTTTTCAGGATATAACAATGAAGATCCAGAGCTACACTTGTGGATGCTAGAGCAAATATGTGATATTCTTAAGCCAATGGAACTATCCAAAGAATTTGTTATCTTAAAAGTGTTTAATTTCTCTTTGGCAGGAAAAGCAAAGGAGTGGTTCAAAACTCTTCCAAACAAATCCATAATGGACTGGAAAGAACTTATTAGGATATTCATGCATAAGTTCTCTCCCAATTCTAAAAGAATTAAAGTCACTAAAGAAGTTATGAGTTTTTCCCAGTATAACACTGAGAGTTTAGCTCAAACTGCTGAAAGATATTTTAATCTTATTAGAAAGAACACAGTGCAAGGGATTAGTGAAGAAACAACCCATCATATCTTTTATAATGGATTAAATGATCAGTCTAAACAAACTCTTGATTCTTGTGCAGGAGGATGCTATATGAATTTAACCAAAGAAGAAGGCAAAAAACTCCTTGATGACATAGTTACCAATGAACACCAGTGGAGATTCCCCACTGATACAAACATTGAAGCAATTCAAGTTAATTTCTTAGAAGAAACAGCTTTAGAGAAAGGGATCCATTAGCTAAGCGATGATCAGAAGAAACAGTTTGATGAAACAATGAAGGGAAATGGTATCCCAACTGAAGAACTTAAAGGTAAAGAGATAGATACTTTTCATATTTATTAGAAAGAGGATGAAATTTTGAAAACTCTATACTCTTTTAGATATCAGCAAAACAAGATTAATGGAGAACTTATGAGTTATGTTAGAAATCATGAAAAAATAGTAGCACGTATTACAGAAGAGCTGGATGACATGGGTAATGCTGCTAGACAACTAGACAAACATGCTCGTATGATAAATATACAATGTGAAAAAATAGCTAAAACCCAGTCTCCTATACTTGAACAAGCTTGCTTTACAGAGAACTTATCAGCTAATGTTGTTACAAGACGTAATACAGTAACGGAGGGTGCAAAAGGACCAGAATGGTTTGAAGAGGAGCAAGATAGGAAAAAGAATCGAAGAAAAAGAGATGGCTCAAGAGGAAGAAAATTTGATAGACCCTCAGGATCTAGAGGAATTGAATGCAAAAAAGGCAAAAGGATCAACTGTCAAAGAAAGGTAACGAAAAAGCTTTATATCCTTTTAACTCTGACAGTGAAAGTGAAGAAGAAGGAGAAGAACAAGAACTTGGTCGGGAGAAAGAGGAAGAATTAGCTAAATCAAAAAAGGTTAAGATCAAAGCTAAGAACAAACCATTAGATAAGCCGGAACCTCCACAAAAAGGTAATGAAAAACCAAAAGTAAGAAAACCTCTTCCTTTCGCTCCTAGGAGACAGTTACAAAGTGATGATGAATTATACAAATCTTTCACATAAGCTTTAAGTAAATTAATTCTTGAAGTTCCTATGCCTGAAGCTATTCAAGTTCCAACTTATAAGAAATTCTTGATAGATATTCTTAACAGGAAAATAGCTGTGTCTCCGGTGAAGACTGTAGCAGTTATAGAGAGCTATCCGGTGGAAAGAAAGTACCCACCTAAACAAGAAGATCCAGGTACACCTATTATAACTTGTGCTATAGGAGGTACTGAAATTAAGAATGCTCTTTGCGATCTAGGAGCAGGGTAAGTGTTATGCCATATTCTTTATATAAAAAATTAAATTTGGGAGAATACTCTCCAACAACTATAACTTTGCAAATGGCAGACAAGACTACGAAGCAACCTGTGGGAATGATTGAGGATGTTTTACTCAGGATTGATAAGCATTTCATACCGACTGATTTTATTATACTTGATATGCCTAAGGATGATAAATTATCTATCATATTAGGAAGACCATTTTTATGTACTGCAGGAGCTTCAGTTGATTGTGTAAATGGGAAAATTGTGTTTAACCTTTATGACGAAGAAATTATTCGATATTTTCCCAAGAAAAGTGAAGAAAGATATGTCACACCAGCACGAAGAGCAAATTCGGTGAGTGTTCTTCCTACAGAACACCCGAAGGTAAGCAGTGAAAACTAAGTTCAGAAAAGGTTAAGCTAGACAACCTTAAAAACAAGCGCTTAATGGGAGGCAACCCATCATGTTTAAAAACTAAAGTGTTTTTGTAAGATTTATTTTACCACGGTCATTATTTAGGTGTTCTATGCTTTAAGAATGCAGGGAGAAACAAGATCATTTTTACACGAATAATAAAAGAAGGTAAAATTTTTATTTTGAAATTTTGATGCCTAACGAGTCGTGGTACGGTGGCACTCCACCGTACCCGCGACCGTACCTGCTTGTATTCACAGATTCCTCGATGCAACTTTTTTCGGGACGCTTAACGAGTCATGGTACGGTGGCAAGCCACCGTACCAGCGACCGTATCACCCTACGACCACGAAGCCGTGACGCAACTTTTATCGGGGCGTTTAACGAGTGGCGGTACGGTGGCGAGCGACCGTACCCGCCACAGTACTCAAGATTTTTCACACAAACGTCCGAGGAACGAAACCTACAGAAACTTTAACGAGTGGCCCGTACCAAGTCGACATCCAGGTACGCAAACCCTGAACCTTAAAATTAAACGTGTAACGACTGCCGGTACGGTGGCGACCGACCGTACCCGCCACCGTACCGACTCGTTTCGACTCTAAAATAGGATGGCTGCGGGTTTGGAGATTAAATCAACCTCCAACCCGAGCCTCTCTCTCTCCAAACCCTATCAAACTCCATCTCAAATCCTCCCAAACCTTTGATTCTTCGCGGATTTTGCTAGTTTGATTCGGCAAAGCTTCAAATCAGTAAGTTTCTCCTCCAATCCATGGTTTATTTTCTCCGATCCGTGGTTGTTTGTGTAACATTGCCATTGTTAGAGAGTTCATACCCTAGATTATTTTAGAAATTTCTACACGTTATGATTCAATTTGTTTACGTAGAATCGTCTGTTATTCACTATAGAATCATATGCCCAATCTTATTTCATAAAATTTCGCAGGCAATGTCAAGCATCTTTAGGAAGAAGTCCAAGGCCAAGGATGGTGCGGGTTCGTCTTTAGGGCCTCGAGGCAAGAGGGCAAGAGAGAACCCCGAGCCCGAGGTGGTGCGGGGCAACAACGAGGAGGTGTACCAGGCACTGGCAGAGCGCAAGATCGTCCCCACGAAGTGGGCGTGTAACCACTTTCTTAGGAACAGTGGTCTCGCCACCGACTTTGAGTGGATGGCGGCAAACGCCGGGCTCAGCACCTTCATCACGCTCAACGAGCCAACCTACAAGAGGCTCACGCTCGACTTCCTCTCCACCTTCGACAGCAACATCATGGTGCCCGACGCAGAACACTACTGCTCTTGCACCATAGGTGGACGCCCCGAGCGCGTCTCCCTCGCGAGGTTCTGTGAGTTCTTCGGCTTCCGCAACGAAGGTATAACATCCTTTCACGATGCTGACGTTGAACTAGTCAAGATGGCTGGTACTTGGGAGCTTATCTCCCTTCATAATAACATGGATTATCTTAAGAAAAAGATGGGCACAATTCAGAACACCACTATTCGTTATTTTGCATTATTTGCGGGGAATGCTTTATTTGCTAGAGAAAACGTGGGAGCAATGGCACACCACGACATGGCAACCATTGAGGCCGTTTGAATCCAAATGTGGGTTCAACTTTTAACTTTGGTGCCCTCCTTATGGCACATTTTATCCGCCAACGCAACCAAATATTGGGACAAATTCGTTGTGGCGGTGTTATTACTCATATATGCAGGACTTTAAACCTGCCAATACAAGAAACTAGGACGGTTGTAGGGCCTAGTAAAATAGATTTGAGATACTTAATTTATGCTGGTTACATGGGGGTTGATTTATTAAACCCCAATAGGCACAGTTATCGGTGCCGTTTTTCTGCTGTACAGGAGGACGACGTAGAACTCGTCCCCCTGCCTTTTCCACATGGTTTTGCTTTGCAGGGTCATGATTGGAAGATGGACCGGCTGGGTCTTCAAGCCGCACGTGTTGAGGCAGGTCTTCTTCCTCCTAACCATGAAGGAGATGATGCTTGGAACGAGGCAGCGGCAGCTCAAGGAGCTCAGCAGGGGCAGCCACCACAGTGGGGAGACTGGGGCTACCAGGCACCTCCACCACCACCTCCTGGAGCCAGCAACTACGTCCCTCGTGCAGAATTCGATCAACTCGTTCAGCGCGTAGGTGGGGTTGAGCAAGCACTTCAAAGTGTTAGCACCAACTTCACTTACCTCTCAACGAGAGTGACCAACTTCATGGGACAATGGGATCCATGCCCCACGCAATGACGACGAGAACGACGACTGACCAGTTAGGCCAAAAGCCTAAGCTTGGGGGAGGTTAAAATCCTCCACACCTTTGCATTCATATTTATTCTTCTTATTTATTTTTCTTTTAGCATGTTTAATTTCAAGTATTGCATTATTATTGGAAAAAAAAAACCAAAAAATAGAATAGATTATTTTTGTTTTATTTCATTTGGATCTTTCTATTTCTCTATGTTTTCTATTTTTGAGCTTTGACAGATGCCTCGATCAGTGTGAGATAGCAATGAGAAGAAACTAGAAGACGGATTAACAAGGCACCAAACTAGTGAAAAATGGTATATCACATCCTACCTTCTTTATTTCTTGCAAGCTTTTATAAGATGACAATATTATTCGTTTGGTTGCACTTAGGACTTGTTCCCCGTCTAGTTCGTTATCTTGAGAATTTTTATCCCGATGCTAGTCTCACCAATTTAGTTTTGATCTATGATGCACTGTTTAAGAGTTTGAAAAATTCAATGAATTTATTTTTACAAAAGTCTGAGCTGATAAAAGAAAATGATGTTTTATCTTTGTTAAAGTATGGCCTTGATTTATCCTCCACACCGTGATATTCAGAGATTAAGTTGTTTTTGCTAAACTGGCACAAATATTTTGTGAACCGCTTGGTGTTGTAATATGAAAAGTCTACTTTAACAAATGAATCCGTGAGAGCCCTTGGGTACTCACTTTAATTTTGCTCAGACCACCACTCCGCTGACCTACGAGCAATGTACCACGAGTAATGATCGTTGACTACTCCTCTGGCCAATGAATGATCTACCCGGGGCAAATCCTGGATTTCGGCTACGACTGGAGGGATGCTTGTAACGGAAACGTTATAGACTCTCACATCTCGGTTATGAGTGGAAAGATGATTGTAGCTCTACCATTACATCATGCAAGATAAAGGTCTAAACAACTTGAGTATGATAACACCAAGCGGAGTTCATCTTTTAATTTTGAAAACCAGTTAGCAAGACATTGAAATCTCATTTTGAAACTTAAAGTGGAGGGAAGAATTAAAAAACATACTTTGCGTCGATAAAATTATTAACAAGTAAACACAAGAACTGAAAATGATTTTACTCTCACATAAGAGAGGAACTTTTTGACTTTACTTCGCAGACTAGCTAAATTTCTAAGACTTTTATTGTGAAAATTATTTTCTTGATCGATGAGCTATTGAGCGGTTAGGCAGCGAGTACCTAAGTTGCAACCAAAGAAATATTGTTATTATCTTATCTAAGGTTGTAGGAAATATGAAGACAAGAAATGGCATGACATTTTAAACTATTTAAGTAGCTTATTTGATCCATCTCCCCGTTTGTTTTCGTTGCTAAGTTACTCGGGACGAGCAACATCTAAGCTTGGGGGAGTTTGATGGCTCTATTTTATATGTGATTTATCTTTGCCATTTCCTCGGTTTTGATTTGGTTTTTAAGTGGATTTTGCTCTAACACTTACCCAAATATTATTATGTTTGGAGAATCTTTGTTTCCTATTGTGAGTTTCAGGATCTATTCAATACAGGAAGGAAATGACGTGAATTGATGATAATTGGAGCAAAACAATGAAGCCCATTAAACAGAAGATCATATTCCAAACCCTGGGACACGTAACGAGCGGCGGTATGGTCGCAAGCGACCGTACCCGCCACCGTACCAAGCGCCGCCGCTTCCAGCACATTAAAAGGGACAACTTTCGTGAAGGAGGCAGGCAGAAAAACAGAGAAGAAAACATTGCATCGAAGTCAGAAGAGAAGAAGAAGAGATCCGGAGAGGGGACCGTCTGCCAGATCCTTCCGGTGATCAACTTCTTCATCAACAATCATTCCACCGCCATTCCCCCGCATATTGAGAGAGAGAGATCCATTGTAATATTCTAGATTGGAGAAACCTTTTCTAGATTGAACTCAAGGTTTGTTTATTGTTGATCTATAACTTATTGTGGCTTGCTACGGTAATTTAGTGATGAACTTGTTACTTTCAACTATTGAGTTTATGCCTATTAAGTCTCTCATATGCGAGTAAATCCCTGAGGCGTAGGAGATGTAGGGGATTGGTGAGATGTGTTTGTGCCTTTATTATCCACTAGTAAACATGCACGTGCAACACACGTATAATAATCTCTAATAACAACATCTGTTTTGAATCTTATTTCTTTCTTAGTGAGTTTTTTTACCGAGCCATTTAAATATGTCTCATGCCCAACGATGTATACTGTACCGGTAAAATGTCTCTCAATTACAATGTCACAAGAGTGATTTGTTAGAACACAAAATAAAATTAATAAGGGTGGTTTACTCCAGTACAGAGACATCATCAACCATATTGATGCACAAGCAAAGTTCATTTATTGAGTCGAGTCATTGTTTGTTGGGTTGCCAAATGGTGAAAGGAGAAATGATTGCGAGAGGCATAGTGTGTGCATCTACATTTATAAGTCAAGTAAACGTGTAATATTAGGATATGTATCAATAAATTCAATGAAGAAGTTTAATATAATTATCCAAGTGAAAACCAACTGTTATCTAAATGTGAAATCAACTACTATGCAACAAAATCGTCACACATATGCGCACATATATAATAATGTACTTATGAATACAATATTTCTCTTTAACAGCTAACAGGTAGCATCTCTACGAAGAAAATAATATAAAACGAGAAGGAGGATATTAATATTCATGTTGCTTATATTCTCAGTCTCAGAAATGAAAACCAAAAATGAAAACGTTATTGTGCTACCCAGGGAAGAAATCAACTTATTTAATCCCTGACGGAACCTTGTTAACCCGCTTATGTACACGTTTCCTTCTGAGGCCCTAAAATGAAAGCATCAATCAATAAAAATAAGCTGGCAGAAAAATGGTAACATTCAGCGATGGTTTTAGATTAGAAGTTTGGGCATGCGAATTTCAACATTTGTATCAAACAAAGCCTCGATCTAAAAATTATCCATTTGAACCATCGGAGATTAAGTTGCAATAAATTATCCGGTGTCTCCTCACTACAGGAATAATATCATATGCCTACGGCCAAATACCGTCGGCATAGGCACAAATGCCGTATGTATGCCGACAGCAAAATATATATGCCGACGGCTTTTGCCGTCGTCTTTTGCTCCCTCGGCATATAAGCATAATGCCGTCGGCATACAAAAGCCGTCGGCATATACATCAGTGCCGACGGTTTTCTGTGGCCGTCGGCACAAAAAAGCCATCGGCACACAAACTAACAGACACGGCCGTCTGACGGCGTCGACATATTTGCCGACGGCCCGTCCACATGTATGCCGAGGGCAAAAGCCGTCGGCATACTTGATAACCAGAAACAAAAAAAAATTACAATAAAAGGCTAGCAATATACAGAAAATACTATCGACCAATACATGAAATACATTAAACACCCGTTGCCCAGCACCTCAACCAAATTGCACGTGAGCTAATTACAAATAAGGACACATGATTCAACAACACACAAAGATTTAATATGATTACAAATCTTGGCGCACTACAAGTAATTTCATGCCTGCTGCAATGGAAAATCAGCTTCTCATCTCGAATCAAAACAAATGCCTAGTAGTTGCAACAGATAGATAATATTATTGTTCAACCTGACCACCGGAAAACAAACCTGAAAACTTGGGGAACCATCCTATAGAAGTACAGGGAAAAGCAGAATAGGAAATAAACGATATGATCTTGGGAAAGTATCCAATATGATTGTATCGATCATATATGCCCTGGAGCAATACCCAAATTCCCAAAAATACCTACAGATCAACAAAAGCGAAGGACCAAGGATGATGAAAACAGCAAGAGAGGTCGAGACTTTGTCCAAGTCAGCCAAGCGTCAAAAAGGTCACAACAACGAGGTGCTCCTGCAGAGACCAAATATTTACTGAGTTAGAGAGGATAGGCACACCATACATAGGTTCATAGACATCAGAGTTACTGCACTTAGGTGCTCACAGAGGTGAGCAATTGAAAACTCATATGAGAACATATCCACCGTACTGATGATTGTTACACAATTAGTTGTCCATAAGATAATGATCTATATATAGGATGTACTGACCATGATCAGCATATGATCTATATATAGGATGTACTGACCATGATCAGAGTTCAGAGCAAGAATAGTGGAGGCATTTATGCTATGCGCAACAAGGAACTATCATCCGACAAAGCAGCAGCTAAGCACTACGAAATATCGATAATACAGTAAAGCTTTTACACAATTTGGCCAATCTCACTAGCTAGTTACTAAAACAAGGAGCAGTCCTATGTACATTATATGTAGAGACGGGTAGGAGCCAGAAACCATAGGTCGAAGTCTTGGTCTTCACTAGCTAGTGACTAAAACAAGGAGCAGTCCTTTTGTTTTATTTTACCGATGGACTGAGATGAGCATTATATTTCCACCCAGCTGGAACGTGATCTTCTGGAGTAGCAAGCAGAATGTGCTAACTAACAATCTCTGAACATGCAGTGGGGAAAACTAAGCTGAATCGTAACTAGATTCCCATATTACTGAATCGGAAATCTGAAGATGCATAGCACCAGAATATCTCAGCAGTACTAGTAGGTCGGAGTAAATCGAAGCAGCAGCTCACCTGCTCGTGGATGGACCTGAATCGACAGGCAACGGATGGTGACCGGGATCGACGGCCCAGTCGGAGCCACGAAGGTCGCAGCTCGGGGACGTGGAATACGCCAGCAGCAGCACGGCGCAAGCCCTGCAGCGTGAGAAGGACGACGGCCTCGAACGTAGAAGAAGAGCTCGCCACCGGCCGTGGCACCACATAGCAGAGCACGTAGAAGAAGAGCTCCGGCCGAACTACACGCTGCAACCAACATCACGACGGCTGTCGTGCGGAGGAGGAGGTGGTCGAATCCGGAGGGCGGGCGAGCCTACGACCGTGCGGACGGGAGGCCAGGCGACGAGCAGCATCAGCAGCTCCACGGCGCGCGGATCCAAGACGAGTGCCAACAGGCTCCATGGCGCGTCAGTGAGCTGCAAAGGAGAGAGAAGCAGATGAGATTGGAGCGCGTGCGTGCAAACATGTATTGGAGCACGGGATGGGGAAAGGCTTGACCTTTTTTTGCGTGGCGAGCTCCGGAAGTGCGGTGAGGACCTCCTGCGCATCACCGTCGCCGGAGACCCAGCGCCGCCGGTGGACCTTGAGGGGCTGACCCCCAAGGAGAACTTGAGGTGGCGACGGCCTCCCTGCAGCGCGAGGAGGAGGAGAACGGCCTCCGAGGCTCGCATCGGCGCAGTGGATCTGGTCGTCGGGAGGAGGGGGCGGCGGTGGAAGGACATGCCGGCGAGGTGAGAGCGGCGGCGGCGGCTTCGATCTGGATCGGGAGAGGGAGAAGGAGACTGGGGTCGCGCGAGCCGCCTCGATGTGGATCGAGTGGTGGTCTCGTCCCGTGCGTGCGTGTGTTGTGTGGATGTGTACTGGGGGTTAGGGTTTGGGATCGCATTGGTGTGGTGGGCTGGCTGGGCCGGTTGTGGCCTGGCTAGCCTCTGCAATATCTTTTTTTTTCTGTTTTTGGATATTACAAAACCTTTAGCAGATTATTATCAGAATATAAAATAGGATTTTTGTTTATTGTAGGCATCATTTTTAGGTACACAATTAGTTATTTAATCAGAGATATATCAAGTTTGTGAAGCAAGTGCAAACAATAGAGTGCAAAATGGCACCCGTCAAATTTTCTAAGTGCCAAAAATGGCTTTTTTTGTGAAGCAAGTGCAACAAATATAGTGCAAAATGGCACCCATCAATTATTCACACTAACTAGTCCATATTTTATGAATAAACCCCAAGTACTAGGAATTTTCTCGCTTTCTACCTAATTTCGCCTATTTAAATTACTTTATGCCGATTTTTCCGAAAGTAATTCAAATTTGAACTACAACCGTGTGATAGTTTGCTCTCATTTTTCTTCAAAAATCATTTTAAGGTACACAAGTAGTGATTATATCACAGAACCATCGATAGTTTTAAAAAATTGACCTCTTTCAATGAATAGACATGGCGGTCATTTTGACCATCTTTTAAAAATAATCTAAGAAAGTGAAAATATAGTCAGAAAAAGAAATCCTTTGGCATGGAGTCCATTTATGTGTACTAGTTGCTAGGGAAAATTATAAACTTGATTTTTTACATACTTTGCAAAAAATTACTTCACAAAAAGGTATATCATCTATAAACATGTTTAGGTTTCAAACCAAATAACCAAGTTATGGTCATTCTCGTGCCATAGTTTGTTATAAAGTACTCATATTTGGCACATAGGTGTATCCATGTAAGGGAAACAATGGTGCCAAACAGAGTTTTCAAATTAATTATAGAAATATCATTTTCTATTTTCTAAGTGCCAAAAATAACTTTTTTTGTGAAGCAAGTGCCAAAAATATGGTGCAAAATGGTACCCATCAATTATTCACACGAACTAGTCCATATTTTATGGATAATACCCAAGTATTAGGAATTTTCTCGCTTTCTACCTAATTTCGCCTATTTAAATTACTTTATGCCGATTTTCCGAAAGTAATTCAAATTTGAACTACAACTGTGTGATAGTTTGCTCTGATTTTTCTTCACAAATCATTTTAAGGTACACAAGTAGTGATTATATCACAGAACCATCGATAGTTTTAATAAATTCGACCTCTTTCAATGAATAGACATGGCGGTCATTTTGACCATATTTTAAAAATAATCTAAGAAAGTGAATATATACTCAAAAAAAGAAATCCTTTGACATGGAGTCCATTTATGTATACTAGTTGCTAGGAAAAATGATAAACTTGATTTTTTACAAACTTTACAAAAAATTACTTCACAAAAAGGTCTATCATCTATAAACATGTTTAGGTTTCAACCCAAATAACCAAGTTATGGCCATTCTTGTGCCATAGTTTGTTATAAAGTACTCATATTTGGCACATAGGTGTATCCAGGTAAGAGAAACAATGGTGCCAAACAGAGTTTTCAAATTAGTTATAGAAATATCATTTTCTATTTTCTAAGTGCCAAAAATAACTTTTTTTGTGAAGCAAGTGCTAAAAATATGGTGCAAAATGGTACCCATCAATTATTCACACAAACTAGTCCATATTTTATGGATAATACCCAAGTATTAGGAATTTTCTCGCTTTCTACCTAATTTCGTCTATTTAAATTACTTTATGCCGATTTTCCGAAAGTAATTCAAATTTGAACTACAACCGTGTGATAGTTTGCTCTGATTTTTCTTCAAAAATCATTTTAAGGTACACAAGTAGTGATTATATCACAGAACCATCGATAGTTTTAATAAATTCGACCTCTTTCAATGAATAGACATGGCGGTCATTTTGACCATATTTTAAAAATAATCTAAGAAAGTGAAAATATACTAAAAAAAAAGAAATCCTTTGGCATGGAGTCCATTTATGTGTACTAGTTGTTAGGGAAAATGATAAACTTGATTTTTTACAAACTTTGCAAAAATTACTTCACAAAAAGGTATATCATCTATGAAAAAATCTGTGAGTTTGTATGCCTACGGCTTCCTAGCAGAGATCAATGAAGATCCTCCCTAGGAGGAAGAAAAGACGAGGAAAGAACATTGCTTCGTGGCGTGGAGAGGCTCCCTTTGCCAAAGATAACCCTGGCGAACCATCGCCGGCGCTGACGAGCTCCAACATGCGATGCGGCTTCCAGGGTGCCTGCCTGCTCTTGCGCACGCGGACCTCGATGAGCTCCACATGTAGGAGCAACAGATCCCTCTTCTCCCTCCCGTAAGTCACCACGACAAGAGGGAGAGAGTCTAGGAATCTTCACATCTCCACGATGTAGAGCTCCGCCTTCGAGCTTTATTGATGGGGCTGCCGAGAGGACGCCGCTCCTTCTGCTACGACCTCCTGAGCACCGCAAGCTAGCAACTGTTCCTCCTCTGCCTTCCTCCGGTAGCAGCTCACCATCTCTGGCAGAAACACCACCGGCATGACGCCAACACGACACATAGGCCAAAACCTTAAGCTACTACTGGAGTGAGGGTGGCCCGGCTTCCCATCCCCCAGCATCTCCGGTCGGCGGGGCCACCGGATAGGTGAGAGAGGGGAGCTGGAAGGTGGGAAACGACTCTCAAGAGGTGAGGGTGTGAGAGAGAAAGGGGAGGGGGGAAATGAGTAGTCTCACTTCGTCCCACTTGTAGATTCACCCCTTGAACCTCTCACTCTTGGTTTTCCTTGTAATTTCTTACAAGGTGGTCCAATTTAAAAAATTACATGCTCCGTTTTTTTGACATTTTCGTAGAGATATGACCATATTGTTTTCCAGGATTTTCGTAGAATTACGTGTGAAAAGATTAAAAATTCGGATGAACAGAACAACTTAAGAGCATGCATTACATACAACCATTAAGAGAGTGAACATGGTTTATGAATTTACCCTCAATTAGGAGTAAGTCCTATTTTCATCCTACCTCGAGTGGTTGGAATCAACTATTTCACGATAATGGAACATACTCGGGGCGGCCGGCAAAATCTGGTACCATGTCCGAAACTCTAAAACAGGCCCTATATATCTCACATGAAATTTCGAACTAATAAATAATTATAATTTATATGACATAATATTTTACATAACATATGAACATATTGAGAATCATACCTATCTATAGTATGTTCCTTTTCTTTCCTCTTGTGCTTCTCGAAACTGGACTGATGTTTCCCCATGAAGATTCAAATCTGTATTATTGAACAGCAGATACAAATGATGAATAAAATAAAATTGAAGTGATACGGCATCAGATATCAATTGGAGAATATGCGTCAATGTTTGGCAACTAGACAAACCGGCTAACTCAGCTAGTCTCGTGTCCTGTCTGGTTGAACTGATATAATGTGATCTTTGACCGAGGAGGTCAGAACCGATCTCTAAGGATACCTGCCAAAAGTTAATTAGGATTTAGAAATTAGAAGTAGGAGTCGATCAGCCCAAGTTCATCAAAAAGAAGGAAATATGATTTAGGAGTAGGATCCGGCTACATGTTTTGAAAGAGTGGTGTCGCCCGTCGTCAGCTGCATTATCAAACACATTTTAAAAGAGAATTAATCACCTACTCTTCTTCTTGCTCCTCATGTTGGTTGTTATCGCTGCTGGTTGACCAGAGAGGGAACCCCTGGTTCTAGAGCACCACTAGCGCATTGTCATGGAACCCATACTACGCCATAGCGCCTCGTCGCCTTCATATCCTTGGCAGGGTGCAAATTTACCCAATACATAAATGAACAAACATAACGGATCAATTCGATCAACTTGTGATTTCTATTATGTTCTTCTCAGAGCATGCTCTATTGTACACCTTTTATATGGCTCAATGTATGGCTGCAAGCCCACCAATATGAACATTTGTGCTTGCTGCCACGGGCAGCGTTTCGTAGTGCTAGGGGCATGCACATAAACCACGGTCTAAAAAAACAATCTACTGCTTAGTCAATAAACCAGTCTGTGCACCACCTCAATTTAGGACAATGGCATCATGGGTGCCCTAAAACACAGCAATAAGAGAAGCCCAAGCACTTGGGTGAACCCCGGTCAATAATGATATAACTGCGCTGGCCCCTCCTTGCTGCCAGATGGTATTATGTAAAATGAGCAAGCTAACTATTTCAGGCACATACATTGTTGCAAAAGAAAACAAGGAAAACGATGTTTCGTAAAACTTGCATTCATGCTTTTGAGTGACGATAGATGCGAAGGATCCCTACACGTTGTTTTGTAACCATGTTGTCTTTTGTTACTATGGCATAGTGTCAAATCTGTTGTTTTTTATGTGTTCCAAATTCATATGAATATACAGGCTAACTTTGAAACGAAGCGGAGCCCCGTCACCGGGAGGCTTCGGCCGTACAGGTCGTTGCCGGGTCGGACCGCAGCCGACTTAGGGTTTATCACCATATATACATCTTGTAAGCCGTTGGTTGGGATAAGTCGCATGTTGTAAATCCCGGCGTTTGTAATCTCACCCGATATAGTGAAGTATTGTTGGTTGGCGCCCATGCTTTTTCTCCTCCATTATTGGAGGGGTTTTCCATGTTAAATCTCGTGTTCCCCGTTGATTGATCTTCCGCTTTCTTCATCGTTTATTTGTTATCGTTTATAACAAAATCAGCCTCAACCAAATTTTGATACTCAAGCAAGCACCTCCCCGGTTAGGAGTAATTCCTAAATGATTTATGTGGTTGTGTATAGATTAATGGAAAAAATAAAATGAAATGATTGAATCGTTAGCAGCTTGCCCTGATAGGTCAAGTATAGTTTTTAACATGTAAGTTGCCAACTAATTTCGAAGAGATAGTGTGTGTCAAAGAAGGCAAGTCAAAGAAGGTAATATCGACAGATTAATTAGTTAAGCCGGCTGTCTGCTGTCTGATTAATTAATTGGCACTTAACTAAACGACACAAAAGAACATCATTAAGTAGTTCCACATCTAATCATCACTAACAAAAGCACGCTTCTCCACTGGGAGGGATCCTCCATAAGTCTATGAAATAGTCCCTCCCGGCCGGCCGTCAACGAGCAAGCTCTTCGATCCTCTCCTCCATATCCTTTCTCTCCTGAGTTCGCATTTAGATTCAGCACGTCTTCGATTTCCTGGAGGTGAGCCCAATGAACAAAGTGTATTTAGCAAACTCTTGCTTAGTTTTGCCATTTTGCCTCTATTTTTGTTAGATCCTATTACATGAGAAGCCGGACGCAAGCTGCTTTCGTTTATTATCCCTTCCTTCGTAATATAAATCCAGCCTAGGAGTATATGTTTATCCTTCGAGCTTGTCCGTGGACAAGGGAGATAGGTCCTTTTGCCGGTATCATCTACGTCCATCGGCTTTTGCTGCAAATCTTCTCGTGGATGGATGTTACACACATGGTCGCATTTACTATCCCAAAATTCTTCAACCCTCCGTCTCAGTTTTTGCATTTTTTTTCCAGTAGTTTTTGTCATGTGAGATGCGCCTATATGCGAATGCTAACAAATCTGATTGATTGTCTTGTTTTCATCAGAAGAATCCGATGTTCATAAACCACTAAAATGATTCTTAGTCTTTATTCCTAACAAAAGAGCCCGCCATTAGGAACACAAACAGAGATTAGCAAAATTCATTCATCCATCATGTCTATTTGCTTGCACAAGCTCTTCTTTTATGCAAGGCAATGTTCTCATCGACAGCAAGACGCCATGCGGTTACTAATCTGACTGAACTGGGATTCTTACGAATACCAAACAATACATTAATGTAGGCGCTCATGGTTAATTAGTGATCTTAGAATTGGGGAAAACATCATATAAGGTGAAATGGAGTCCTAGATTGATTATAGTGAGGCAGTGGGATCAAAATCGATAAAAGATATGGTTATTGTACCGACGTGGCATTAGTGTTGACCTCCTTGACCGTCCACGTAGGACTCCACCATCCCTTCTCTCCTACCACCGCAACCCCTTCTCTCTCTCCTTCCCCGCCGGCACGGCCTTCTCCAGCGAGCTCTACGCATCCCCTCCCGTCCGTCCACTCCATGGCGCGCTCCGGTTCGGGACTCCCTCCCAAGCGAGTGGCTCGCCATCCCCAACCACTTCTTCATTTTCCGCGGCGAGCACCACATCCCGCCGCCGGCCCTCTTCTCCCGCAAGAGGCCAACTCGGCGGCGCTGCCCTGTGTCTCCCTAGTATACTTGTTGTCGGCTGATTCCATCTTCTGTAGCCCGTTTGCGAGTAGACTACAAGTTGTTGTCGATTTGTACTGATGACTCATGGATGTCAGTACTCATTTTGTTGGCTTAGATTTTCTCATTGGATGCGAGAAAAAACCCTAGCCTCCCTTGCGAGAAAAAACCCTAGCCTCCCGGGTCGCTCGTGGCGACTCCGGAGGCGCCGCCGCCGCCACCACAGAGCACCTCCCCGCGCCGCTCCAGCCAGCGTGCCGCCGCCGGAGGAGGCCGCCCGTCGGCGGACGGCGGCGGCGAGGCATGCTCTGCATTTTTTTTTTCTCCTTTGTTTGCCCTAGAGCTCTCTTCCTACACCATGTACGCCCTCACGGACACTGCATCTGTCGCCGGGAGTTTCCGCGTATCTACGGCAAACCTTCCCAAGAAGATCTGGGCGTCCTCCGCCGGCCCCGCCAGCCACCCGAAGTGGTAGGTTGCCGGCCTCCCGATTGGATCGGCCGCATCGATCAGCCGCATCAAACTGCTCGGTTGGGCGTGGCTAGCAAGCGGCCCAGGAGTGCATGCATGCATGCTGATCCACTGGATCATGCATATGCATAGACATGCATGCGACACATGTATGCGGGTGTATAGGCTGAGCACATGCATGCGGAGAAGATCAGCCTAAGTTGCATCCACCTTCTCGCATCAAGGCTACAATCTGCATGTTTGATCCTCTTCGATCCGGACATCGACGTGTTCCGGATCTTCTTCCACCTTCACGGATTGGCGTTAAGCCCCTGGTTATCTGGATAGGATGGAATCCGGTCGTGCGCGCCCATATCAACCCGCGTGGTTTCATGAGGGTGCGTCGCGAAGCTCCGTTGCTGTTGGAATCATGGGACATGTCGACATCTCGATTTCCATATTGTACACAGCGGTGAAGGTCATTGTGGCTGAGATTTGAGGATTAGAGTTGGCGGAAGGGTTCTTCGTGGCGATGAGGATTTTGCTTCGCAGGAGTCGGTGTTCGGATCCTTTTCGGACATGGCACTTGTGAGCCTGGTGTTTGATGACTTGCAGGAGCAGTCGTGGCATGTGGGGGCGGCAGCACTGGAGGAATTCAACTTTAGTGGCGCTCCTCGAGTGCCGAATCTTGACTTTCAGGGTAAAAACTTAAGGTCTGACCTTTATTGGTTGTGCCTGGCAATGGCCTTGCTGTAGGTATTGTTTTGAGAGCTCAGACTTTCTCCAGGGTGAAAACCTACGATCTTGGATCGGGCGACGACAGCGCTTGTGCACTGTTTCCCTTCTTGGAGACGTCGCTTTTGGAGACCAATTTGTATTCCGGGTGTTGTCTTTGGTGGTGGTTTGTTGAGCTGCTGCTGCGAGGAGTTGATTACCGTGGCGGGAGCTTTCTTTTTATTTTTATTTTTCTCTTTCAGGCTGTGTGCATCCTGGATGTCATTTGTGACATTTTGTTGGTGCAGAGGTTGGATGTAATTGATATCTTCGCGATATTAATAAATTTCCTTTATCAAAAAAAAAATCATTTTGTTGACTTCTGGCCTGCAACGTGTTTGACAAAATGCCGCATGTTAAGCCGCCCGTAAGGTGTCAACCTATCTGTTTTCTGCATAGGGATTAGGGAACGGAGGAGTCCTACATGGAATTTTAACGTGGTCAACAGTTTGCCAACTCCAAACTGCAGCGCTTTTGAAATCCACGAGATCGCCGCCGTCAGGGCTGCCAGTGATGCCGCCGTTTGCTCCCATAGACCCGCGCACATATTCCTCATACCTTACCCTCACCTGCCCACAAGTCACAACCTATAGCCATCCACGGCTCTGCCAATCATCGCTGTGGCCGGGTCGGCGGGTAAAAAGGAAAGATGCTGGCGACTGAAAAGGTTGCCGCACTGTATCCTCTTGCAAAATTTTATGAAGCAAGTCCTTTTCTTGTGTGCAAGTTATGCATCTCAGTCTGACAGTCCTTAACTTTTGTGAAATGTTTTCTTTGTTATTAGAGAGGTGAAACGTCCAACCCAGTCTAGCAGGAGATACAAGAACTATGGAAAACAAGGTAGAAGATACAAGCACGACGACAAGGGAGTTTACACTCGAGTTCTTGAAACAAATTACAGATAATTTCTCTGAGGAGCACGTCATTGGTCGTGGTGGATACGGAGTAGTTTACAAGGTATATATATGATCACTAATTACATATTTCGTTTTAAATACTACTACTACTGTACGCCAACTGCCAAGGACTCATCTGATTTTTTAACAGGGAGTACTGGAAAATGGGGAAGAGATTGCTGTCAAAAAACTTCACAACATGCCTGGGCTTGATGATACACAGTTTAGGAATGAGTTTAATAACCTTATGAGGGCCCAACACCCAAATGTTAACCAGCTGGTCGGCTACTGCTATAATACAGGACATCAACGCATTAAGTACAATGGTGAATATATTTTTGGCCTTGTGGAAGAAAGAGTTCTATGCTTCGAATACTTGCAGGGTACGTGGAAGTCTTGACAAGCATATTTCTGGTATGACTGTGCTCTACGTAGACCATATATTAGTCTTGAAAAGCAAATTATGTATATATAACCCATATTTAAGTCTACACTTTTTTTTTAGAAAAGGGAATTTTATTAATCCCAGCCTCTGCATCGAGTGATGCACACAGCCGCATTATTACAAAGTATATCGTATCTTAAAGGTTACATCCTCAACAAATCACTAAGATTAAGCAGAACTCCTCAGCCGACAATGGCGTAAATAAGTAAACTACGAAAGTCGACTAATATGCTGCCACGTATGTCGGGAGAAAAAATCCTGTGCCACCCGCAGGAGTCTCGAACATCCAGCCGCCATAAGTTCCCGCTGGTCCGAAGGCAGCAGGAAAGCCCATAGCTGTATCCAATGAACCGCCGTATGTATAACCTGTAAAACATGAAATTTATCTTTCCTGTTAAAAACAATATCATTCCTACAATTCCATATGGACCAACAAATAGCTGACACGCCTATACGTATCCTATTTTTGGTCTTTTGATCCACACCCCTCAACCAATTCCCAAACATATTAGTGACATTAGTAGGAGGTGGAATATTATAGGTACAAAAAACTACTCGCCATATGAGTTTTGCAAAAGGGCAAGAAATAAAAAGGTGTTCTATATTCTCATCGTTCCCACAAAAAGAGCAATGTGAATTACCTTTCCAATTCCTCTTAGCCAAATTATCTTTTGTTAGCAAGACCTTTTTGTGAAGGAACCACATAAAAATCTTAATCTTCAGTGGAATTTTTAATTTCCATAGATACTTTTGTAAATATCTAGTATGTCCATTCATGAAATCCTCATACATAGATTTTACTGTAAAATTACCGTTCTGTGTCAAATTCCACTTAAACACATCTGGAACATCTGTCAAATTGACCACCATTAATCTGTGGCATAAATGAGACCACATGTCCCATTTATTCCCACAGAGCCCTTCTAAATCCTAGATTTAGCGGCGGTGCATTGTGTAACACATCATGAACCGACACATGTTGTTGCTGCACAATGTTATAGAGTAATGGATATTGGTTCATCAATGGGGAATCGCCCAACCAAGTATCTTCCCAGAATCTTGTTGTTTCCCCATTGCCAATTTTAAAAGACCCCCTAATGAAGAAATCGTCCTTGACTCTCATTAGGCCTTTCCAAAAAGGAGAGTCTGTAGGTTGGGCTTCCACTTGAGCTAATGTTTTACTATGCAGGTATTTGTTATGTAGCAATCCTGCCACACCCCTCCTCATTTAAAAGCTTGAAAAGCCACTTGCTTAACAAACATTTATTTTTTAGCTCAAGAACCTCAACCCCTAAACCTCCCTGGTCTTTTGGTCGACATATAATGTTCCATTTGGTTAGTCTATACTTTCTTTTATTCTCATCACTCTGCCAAAAAAACCGAGATCTATAGAAGTCCAACCTCTTTCTTACCCCTTTAGGTAATTCGAAAAAGGATAGCATAAACATCGGAAGGCTTGTTAGTACCGAATTAACAAGAACCAGCCGGTCGCCATATGACAACATTTTCCCTTTCCAACAGCCGAGTTTGCCTTCGAAACGGCATTCGACTGGTTGCCATTCATCATTCGGAGTTTCCTATAATGAATTGGGACTCCTAGGTATTTGAAAGGAAGAGATCCAGACTCGCAGCCAAGATCTGCTTGTATTGGTTCTCGACCTCCTTAGCCTTTCCAAAACAAAAAATTTCACTCTTGTGAAAATTTATTTTGAGGCCAGACAATTGTTCAAAAATGCAGAGGATGAGTTTCATATTAACTGCTTTCTCCAAATCATGCTCCATAAATAAAATCGTGTCGTCTGCATATTGCAAAATAGATAACCCTCCCTCCACTAAGTGAGGTATGAGACCACCTATCTGACCATCCTCCTTTGCCCGAGCAATTAAAATGGCCAACATGTCCGCCACGATATTAAACAATATAGGAGACAACGGATCCCCTTGGCGAAGACCCTTTTTAGTTTGGAAATAATGACCGATGTCATCATTTACTCTAATGCCGACACTCCCCCCCGAACAAATTGCGTAATCCAATCACACCATTCTTGTGTAAATCCTTTCATACGCAAAGCTTGTTGGAGGAATGGCCATTTTACTTTATCATATGCCTTTTCAAAGTCAATTTTGAATATAACTCCATCCATCTTCTTCGTGAAGCTCATGGATGGTTTCATGGAGGACGACCACACCCTCTAAAATGTGTCTCCCTGGCATGAATGCCGACTGCGTCGGTCTAATAATCTTTTGAGCAATTTCAGTAATACGATTAGTACCTACTTTTGTAAAGATTTTAAAACTGACATTGAGAAGACATATTGGTCTATATTGTTGAATCTGAACCGCATTTTCTTTTTTGGGAAGCAAAGTAATAACTCCAAAGTTTAGTTTAAACAAGGGCAAGTTTCCTTGTTTCAGCTGAACGAAAAGAGCCATTAAATCATCCCTAATAACCTCCCAGAAGGTCTTGTAAAATTCCGCAGGAAAACCATCGGCCCCGGAGCCTTATTGAGTTCCATTTGAGAGATGGCCTCATACACTTCTTTCACTAAGAAATCAGCTGTAAGAATGTCATTCTCTTGTTGCGTTAATTGCGGTATATCATGAGTCATGCTTTCATCAAGAACTATATCATTCGGGGCTGCATCCCCAAACAATTTCTTATAATATTCTGTAATGTATGTTTTAAATTCGACTCGCCTACAATGGTTCCCTCGTCTTGCTCTAATTGAAAAATCTTCTTTTTCCTATGTTTGCCATTTGCTATGAGGTGAAAATATTTTGTATTATTTCCCCCCTCCTGGATATATTTTACTTTAGCTCGTTGAGCCCACTTGGTCTCCTCATCTCTACGAAGACAGCAAAGTCGATCATTTGCCGCCTTCAAAGCATCCCGCTCCGACGAACTAAGCGGTGCTCTCAGCTTTAATGTCTAACAAATCGATGATTTTTAGCAATCTTTCTTTCTCCTGTTTATATTTCCCACTTTGGTTTTTAGCCCAGCCTTTAAGGTATCGCCTTAAGTGTCGTATTTTGTTCTGCCATATCTCTATAGGTGAGTTTCCTTTACTACAGCCGCCCACTCGGCTGCCACCATTTCGTAGAAACCCTCGGTCCGAAGCCAAGATAGTTCAAACGAAAAGCGGGCATTATTACCTAGTGAGCTTGTACCCCTGAATCCACGAAGAGGGGTGTGTGATCCGACCCAGCTCTACTCAAGGCATGGACCGAAACCAAAGGGAATTTTTGTTCCCACTCAGTTGTTGCCAAAATCCTATCCAACTTTTCATATGTAGGAATGTCTCTCCTACTTGCCCAGGTGTATTGTCTTCCGGTTAATTCTATCTCTCGTAACTCTAAACTCTGGATGATGGCATTAAACATAATAGGCCATCTTGGATTGTATGACGCATTGTTCTTTTCTTCAGGTTTCCGAAGTATGTTAAAATCCCCACCCACCAACATTGGTAGTGGTTCATTTTCGCATAATCGGACTAACTCTGATAAAAACATAGGCTTGTGTTCATCTTGGGCTGCCCCATAAACAGACACCAACACCCATTCAAACCCATCACACTTAGATTTTATATAGAGTTTAACACAAAAGTCCCCGACGTCGACATTTTTAACTTGGAGCGTTGCAGTGTTAACTCCAATAAGCATCCCCCGGATCTACCTCTTGGTGGCAAACAAAACCAACTAAAGTCCTGCCCGCCGCCAAATGGGTTAAAAAAGGGGTGGAAAATTAGATCTTCCCGTCTCCGATAACGCGATAAAATCTAATTTTCTCTCTCGGATTGATTCTTTAACAAACAAGTGTTTTCCGGGGTCACGAAAACCTTCACTATTCCAAAAGATCCCTTTTAAACTATGCATTTTTACTCTTTTTTTGCAGTTTAATCCTAGCACTTCTACGATTGTTTAGAGTGGAGTAATCTTTCTTTTTCCTGGTCCGAGTGACCCTCTCCGAAATAATAGAAAAATCAGTCCTATCTTCCAAATTTCTAGTAATATCATCCTCCTCTAGATCCTCAGTAAGACACGAAGCCCTATTAAGAATTAAACTATGTGGATGATCATCATAATTTTCCTTCATATTATTTTGTAAAACGTGCATAGTTCTATCTAATTCCGATTTCTTAATCAAAGCAGCAGAAGTAACAGATTTTGATCCTAAGGAAACCCCCAATTTAGACGCTCTATCAACAATCTCTTGATCTGAAAAAGCGAGAATAGAAAAACTTTTATTTAAATTCGTACCTGAACCCATATCGCGACGCTCCGCCAATGCCATCGCCCCTCCATCTGAGAGACATCCGCATCGAGCTGCGCGCGAATCCGTCCACTAGATCGAAGGCCCAAAGCCTCCGGGTCCGGGATACCACCGAAGTCGATTACGCGTTGGCGCGACGACTCCTTCCCTCATCACCCGCCTGGTGAATTGGAAAGGATGGCACCGTGGGCACAAACACCGGTGCCCGCCGACGCTGCCCACCGCCACTCCCCCGCGCACCCCCGCCTGGGTGCAAGGGGACGCCGCGGACACCGTCCCCAAGCTCGATCCGGTCCCACCACCTGTGGTCCCTGGAGAGCTCGAGGAGCACACCGTCGCCGAAGACGGTGAGACGAGCGCCACCTGCTGATCGCCCACGCTGGCGACGCCCGAAGGCGTCATCACCCGCGCCTCTGCTCACTCTCCTGGAGCTCGACCGGAGCTGCCTCTGCATGGGCCGCACCAAGCCCACGAGATGCTCCAGTATGTTGTCTCCAGCGCAGCAGGGGAGCATCGACGCCCGGCCCAATGGCAGCGTCGGTGTCCTCTACCGCACCATCTCGAGAACTCCCGCTGATCGCAGCGCTGTATACTCCTCTCTAGCACGTCAAAAGCACGTCGTACTTCCGGCGAGAAAACAACACCCGGTTTAAGCTCTGAAACAGGAGGTTGGGAAGTAGATCCCCCACCGGTCTCCGTTACTGTATTGCTCTCTTTTGGCTTTTCAGAATTTTTACTTGAGCCATTGTACCCAAACTTAGCCACTGCATCCGCAAAATAATCACCAATGTCATCATCATCTTCATCCTTGTCGGTTCCGCCATCAATCCCCATCACTACATCAGGAAACCGGTGGCTCAACACCCTCCACCACGAAAGAGAGGTCGTAAAATCCATCCTTGATAAACATAGGGAAACGCCTAGGGATTTTAGTGTAATCCAGGCACCCAATACGGATCCGAAGCACCCCATGCTCTCTAGTAAAGCCATGTCAATCTCCAGAGTTTTGCCGTACATGTCTCCCACAGCCCATAGCGCAAGAAAGTCACCATTGTGTGGACTCGGAATCCCTGAGACTCTGACCCACACCTCCGGTAAAGTTCTAATAGGTTGAGGTCTATGTGCCCAATTGTCCACTGTCAATTCACAAGTACTGTTAGGAACCCGACATAGGCCAAAAAATTCAACCTCTCTAGATCACCCCTTGTAGGGAATTGCACCTGATATCTATTAGGCCCCATCTGTCTCACCTCCCAAACAAACTGTTCAGAGGGAACTAGCCGCTGCAACTGAGCCACAATGTCAGGAATGGTCATCTCTCCCTGTGTCACCACCAAGGAAGCAAGGCGCTGATTCTCCATCCGTGGTTTATACGTGTCGGTGCAAGGATATTCAAAGAAAATGAGTTCTTCATGACCATACCCATAGACTCTGATTTGCGGCTTCGGTGCTGTCAACAAATGACACACTTCCCCCCATGAGCCGGTCCTTCGCAAACGACACAAATATCACCCTTGCAGTCAACCGAACGGTGTCCAGCAACACCGCATCGGTAGCATCTCTTCTTCTTCGGGGCCGCAACATCAAGGGCAGAAGACAATTGTTCCGCCGAGACGGTAGCCGCCGGAGCTTCGACAGCCGGTACAACAGCCTTGCCATGAGCACCTTGGACCACCGTAGCCGCCACTGCGACTTGAGCCGCCGCTCCCTGGGCCGGCGCCACCACCGGAGGTGCGGCAGGAGTTTGCACCGCAGCCGCAGGTGCGGGTTGCAGAGGCGGTTTCGAGGCCGCGGGCGCTACATGGCCTGGTGCCGAAGCCTGGCCACGCCCACCGCGCGCGTAAGGACCCTCGCCAAAGCATCCGCGGACACCACGGTGTTGGCCATAGCCATGGCCATGATCCACGGGTGCATGTGCGCCGCCATGCCCAGCCGAGCCTCCATAGCCAGCCGCGCCACCGTGTCCGGCCGCCCCACCATAGCCGGCTCCATAGCCATACTCCTCCGTCCCACCATAGCCATAGTCTCCGAAGTCCGCATGAACACCCTGGCCCGGCGCGCCACCATAGCCTGCGCCGCCACCATAGGGGGCACCATAGGCAGCCGCGCCGCGACCACGAAAGGCCCCATCGCGACCGTACGGTCGCCTCCCCCGGCCGCCGCCATAGCCGGCATAGAAGCCGCCTCTCCGGCCTCGGCCTTCAAAATTCGAGCCGGCATGAAAACCTTCGCGGTAAGCACCGCTCGCCGCATCGAAACCCGACCCGTCTGGCACCCCGGCCGTGCCGCTCGCGCCGCCCACCTCGAAAGTGCTGTGGCGTCCCGGGTTGAAGGATCCACGCCCGTGCGGCGCCCCTCCACCACGGCCAGGTTCACCTCCTCCACGTCCGCCGGTCCTTGCCGCATCCGCTGTAGACGGAGTCCGCGTCTCCGACGACGGCGATCCCTCCAGCGTGATCGCGATGGATGGTCGCCTCCCCCTTCGCCGGAGACGCGGACAGCGAAACCACGACCCCGATCTCCCTCTCAAAGGCAGGCACGAACACCTCTCCGCTCATCGCCGGAGTCACCTCCACGGCGTCCTCCGCCGAAATCGCCACAGCCGCATCCGCGACCTGCCCCTTCGCAGTCTCATCCACGCTCGCCGCCACATGGACGCCGGCGAGATGCGGATCCGCGGCCGAGGCCGCGATCGCCGCCGCGGTCGCCATGCCCTAGGGTCGACCGTTAGATGTCCACAGGGCCGGCCTAGAGGGCGGGGCAGAGGGGCGACCGCCCTGGGCCCCCGATTTTTAGGGCCCCGACCAATATAATATATCTATATAGGCAGTACACTTCGATACATCCAAGTAAAAAAAGAAAAAAACAGAAAAGACAGACAGAGCCAGTTAGAGCAAAGCCCACAACCGGAGCAAATTCAACGCTTAGAAAACTGAGTACCATTGCTATGCCCTTCGGGTTGTCACCATGAAGAGGACGAGCATGTCAATACCGCCGATGGTCATGACTAGTCAAAGGACGATGTAGGAAAATCTGACGGAGCACACCAACATGTGGTTGTGCGCCTGGTGTCCTGGTGACAAAATGATTGGCACCCGTGGCTACCGCGCCGGATTTCACTCATTCCCACCTGGTGGTGGCACCGAAAAGTCCTCCTCAAGGGCCTATAAGTTGGGCAAACATGACATCCTTCACGGGGCTCAAGAGTATGAGGACAAATAGTAAAGTATTCTGATAATAATGCACATTTATCTATTATATCTAAGAAAGTACTAATTCCTAAAGAAAAGTTTATTTGTTATTTAGGAGGAAGTATTCACCACAAATTTTGTATCTCGTAGAAAGAAACCACCCTATTCTGGCCCTACAAAAATGTGGTCGGCATTGGCAAGTTTAATTAGACTGATACTCTCTCCAGTGAGATCCGTACTAGTTGTAAAATGAAATATATGATGACTAATTATTCGTGGTTAATATTACGCGTATTTCTATTTGAGAAATTTTAATGAGAAGTTGTGTTCACATTTCGATGGCATAACAGATCAAACCGTACGAAAGCGAATGTTGTAGAATTCACAATACTTTTTATGATCGTTAGTGATTGGTTTAAGTGCTTATATTTCAATATCAAGTACATAGAATCACGCGTCAGGCGATTATTATTTAACACAATTTTATTATAAGACACACTTAAACAGAAAAAAGGTGGAGAAGATAGTAGTTCCATTTATGCTCAACAAGTTTCTATAAATTTATGATGTAATGGTACACTCAAAACTTCTATTAAGATATCTGTTAGAATATACTAAATAGATATGTCTCCCACAATATTATAGATAATTAATTCTTAATTCAACTGCAAAAGGAGGCGTATATTTTTTTTACAATTTTTTGCCTATGTGTATACAGGAAAAACTAATATAGTTTTGGGTACAAAATTATTTAGATTCAACACAAAGTAATTATATTTTCAACGTACATACCATATAAGAATGATACACATAATATTAGTAGCAATTTACATTTAGTTAACTTTGCAAACTATTTATGGGGAGATATACTTATAAGATTGTAATATAATAAAACTAAGTTATATAGATGTATAAGAGTTTAGTATAAAATATATTCGCTGAACTCGCCCCGGGTCCAAAATTTCTTTAGACCGGCCCTGGATGTCCAATAAGGGAAAACGTTTCGCCATGCCCTGGAGTCTACACTTCTTGTTTACTTCTACAGATGAATCTTGCGGACTCGATTGGCAAACACGTTTCAAGATTACTAGGGGAATCTGTGAGGGCTTAAATTACCTTCATAATGGATCCAAAGATCCTATTTACCATCTTGACTTGAAACCTGCGAATATATTGTTGGACAAGAACATGGTCCCAAAAATTGGAGATTTTGGTTTATCAAGACTCTTCCCTTCAACACAAACATATATCACAATCAAAATTATAGGAACCCCGTAAGCTGATACTTCCTCATAGTAATTAACTTATCTGTAAGGAATTTTCTAGAAATAACGTATTAGATATATACTATGCAGTGGATACATGCCACCGGAGTACATCGAGAGATATCTAATCACACCAAAATATGATGTCTTCAGTTTGGGTGTTATACTAACTAGATGATACCCCGCGCATTGCGGCGGAAATTTGTAACAAAACAGAAACTTTGCAAGAGAAGCTTACACCTGGTGGAAGTTTGTAGCAAAAATATCTGAAAAAGCTATATTATACATAGTCTACTTTTTCTTAAGCAGAATACTCCACAAATGCAATATCAGCCTGGGATGTCTTTTTTAAATCGTATTTAACTTCTGTACCAATACTAAGACTCGGATTTAAAGACAATAGGGTTGTTTTGAGCAGGTTCCTCTTTGAAATAATTTTACCAATAAAGAGACATTGTTTGCGCACCAGAGCTTACTTTATTAATTTATAGAAAGCATACGAACTTCACATTATTTGTAACTTGTAAGAGTCCTAAAAGGTCCCCTTTTAGCTCTCCCGTGAAAAGATGATGAAACTAATGTTCTAGGCCGACAAAAATGTAAATGGGCAAAAGAAAAATCGTATGGGGAAAGGAGCGTGAGTGACATACCAGGAAAGTGAAACTGCGTGCAGTGCGTAGGGAAATAATGGTAGCTTCCTAACCATGCGCATATCACGGTCTCCACTCCGATCACTATGCAGCATAAACAACACAAAAACAAAAATCCTTAATCTGTCGTACTGTTCTGCATTTCCATGCCCACCGATTAGACCAAGCGTGTAGGCTCTGGCTGTCTGGCAGTTGTCTCAGGCTTTTTATGGAGCATCATCGACGTTGATTAGCACCTCTGCGTTCAGCGAGCAGTACCTGACGGAATAGAGCGAGAGATGGCCAACCAAGTGTGCCGATGTTGTGCAGGATGAGTAAGCCCAGTTGTGGTGGAGATAGATGACCACCCGTGAAAGAGACGATACATATGGAGCGCCTGGAGTGGAGCTTCATAACCGGTGGACGGAGAGGACGGCTATCAATTGGGGACGGCAGTGTGCATGGCGAGCAGAGCCGACGAACCGCGAGGGAAACATACAGTAGCGCGCTGCAGTGGGTTAGTGGGTAGATTAATTAGATGTTGCGGTAAGACTGAAGGGGAAGCAGAAGCGACATGACGAAGGGAAGTGGAAGTGGGGAGCGACATTTACACAGGCCAAAAGCCGAACAGCCAAAATCTTTTTGGCGGAAGTCTAACGGCTTGATTAATTACTCGTTCGGTGATTATCAACCAACAGCTAAAAGGCTGAAACGCCAAAACATGCATAATATGCTGACGTGGCAGAGCACATGACATGGCAGGCTAAGATTGCTTAGGGATGCTTGGTGAGGTGGATAGCTTGCATGTGTAGAGAAATGAGTTAGTGGGGATGAACTATTTAGTTATATAGGATGAGGATAATGGCAGGAGATGAGGGCTACTCTAAATGTGCACATATGTCTTCACAAGAATTTCTTGAGCATGTATGGGAGATATCTTGTATAATGAACAATAAATCCATTTTAACAAATTTTATAATCATAGTGTGCCTTACTTTCCATGCCACCATTCAGCGTTGTGTCCAACTTTTCAGGTACATGAAAACTGGGAAAAACGGCTGCAGGAAACAATGACGTCCCATATATCAGAGCAAGTTAGGACATGCATCGAATTAGCGTTAAGGTGTGTGGAGATTGACCGTGAGAAAAGACCTACTATAGCCGAAATTGTCGATGAACTAAACAAGGTTGATACTACAGAAAGTTCATGTATAGGCGAGGTACAATATTTGGATCGGTCATAGGCCGGATTTACATGGAATGGCCAAACTACATCTGCTGTCATATTCTTTAATTAACCAGTCGCTTCCCACTCATCATAAACCTTCATTGTTTTATTCTTATTTACCTACCCTTTTAAAGGTTAACCCCTATAACTAGTCTTTTCTTAAGATTTATTAGCGCTCTAAGTAGAAAAAAGTTTGATAATCGCACATCTTTTTTGAAAAAGATGGTATTTTAGAAGTGGATACATTACCAACATGAAACTGTGACCATTACTTTTCATGTGAATATGTTAGCCAAGATATGTTTTAAAAAATTCAGGAAAAATATATTGATTTAATTTTCACAAGACCAATCCAAACCTATGTGTACTTCTACCGCATATCTAGAGTTAAAATTTTGAACACTTTCTCTCTGGGAAGTCATCTATTTATGAGCCGATGCAGTAATAACTAAAAATTTCCTTGAGATTAAGAAAAGGTTTCTAGCTGTTAGCATATTATTTTGGGAAGAAAATATGAGAAAGCTACCCTCATGGATCGATAGTATAGTAACTTTGAACTATATAATCGTGCGGACATTTCTTTTCATATTAAGTTGTTATTTGATGGATAAAGATCTAATATTACTACAAACTTTCATTTTAACAATCCCACTTTGTCATAGTAGAGAAATGTCTTTTACTTTAGGAAATTAAATTAGCGCACCAGCTATTTTATGCATGTACCGACCAAACACTATTCAATTAAATATGGTTTAAGTACGCCTAAAAATTGTATGTTGTTAAGTATGAATAATATGATTTTTAAATAGTACATTTAATTTTGTAGCACAATTTACAAGAGGCCTCTGTAAACGAACTGACCCTCTTAAGTTTTATTGTTGCAGCTTGCCAACTTCCAATGCAAGTATGCCTTGAACCAAAACTTGAACTCAGGTAAACATCTTGTTTAAAACTATAATACAAACAATTCCTCATTAAAATTTTAGTATATAGTTAAGAGACTAATGGAAATTATCGGTGTCTCCTAAAAATAAATTTCACATGGCTTCGTCAATCTTATTCAACTAGTTTCTTTACTATTGCCGTTCTGGTTTAATTTGCTAGTGCCCTCATATCCAGGGCTAGGAACAACCGAACCAGCAATCATTTAACAACTGCGTTAGCATATAGTACTGAACTTATAGACTCTAAAAAATACTCTTCGTATTAGCACACCATGGTACCTCTTATGAATATTACTCCATCAGCTAACTGATCTGTTTTGGTAACTAACTGATTTGTTTTGGTAACTGCTAATTTATTCGTTTGTTACTGGATGGCAGAGCGCCGAGGCAGAATCGTATTCTCCGCCACCTACAGGTCCCCGGAGCCATTCGACATCTTCTCCTGCCCCTTTCAACCTTCGTCCATTGACGATGAGCTCCACCTGACCGATGGTGTGCACCACAACTATAATGGTTGTCCCATTCCCCCCGCGGCGCTGAAGACCCTCCTCAAGAGACCCAAGCTGGCAAACGAGGGTGGTGTTACTGAAGTGGATGTCGATGCTGGACATGTCTCCGGCCTTATCTTCATCTCCGAGAGGGAAGACGGCCTTGAGACACTGTACATCGCCATGCGCTTCAGTGCCGGCAGCAAAGTCAAGGTACTCGCCCTTGCTGACATCTTCGATGTCCACGATTTCAGCGGCATGCGCCTGGAGGACAGTGGTTGTATCGGTGGCGGCTACATTGTGGGAGCTTGCTCCGTCGACCACTGTCTCATCTATGTCTCCACAAAAGAGCCGGTGCAGATACGCCACAGCCCTGGGACCGTTGTGTACAAAACCTACCTTACAACGGCGCCCGGCACCAATCTGGGCCGTCGGATTCAGCGATCCGACGGCCAGGATCGACTGTTGAAAATCTGATGGGTCAACGGTAGATCCTGGCCGTCGGATCGCTGAATCCGACGGCCCAGATTGGTGCCGGGCGCCCTTAGGGATGAGCAATTTCTTTTTCGGGCAACAGGCAAGACAGAGCGCCTCACTCCACAAGGTATATATATATACTTCATGCACCAATAATTTATAAGCTCTTGACATTCCCATTAATTATCTACCTTCAGTATATATGTTATATGATTGACATGAGCAGGGGTATATGATTTGAGCCCGGCCGTGTCGCCCTCCGGGAAAATGGTGGCAGTAGCGTCATTTCAAAACCAGAGTTGGAACAGTGAGATCGAGAAACTGAAGACTGACATCTACATTATGAACGTGGATAGCAACGAGAGTCAGGGCCTGGGGCGCAAGCTACTCATCAAGAATGGAGGCTGGCCATCCTGGGGCAGTGACAACACCATCTTCTTCCATCGATTCACTTATATAACCCTTCTGTCAAGCATGGTTGAAAGATTTTGGGCTGTATTCCGGTACGATTGCACCAGGGAAACTGTCCAGGTGACTCCGGAGGGATTGGATGCAGTGACTCCAGCGGGTATAAGCGAGACCAAGGTAGCGGTGGCAACCTTCCGCCAGAAGTCCAGGTTCAGCGACGTCCGCGTGGGGACTCCATATCGGCACATCGAGATCTTTGACACTGATGAGTTTGGGCTACCGCCAGTGCAGGTCACCCATAAGATGAGGACGAAAGGTGACCACTACAACCCCTTCGTGCTGGACGGTGGGGCCTGCATTGGATACCACCGCTGCAGGGGCAAGCTCGTGCAGCACGAAGATGACGTCCCTCAGAACTTGCACAGGCTGCAGTCCCCAGTGATGGACGTAGGTTTATTTCGGGTATCTGGCATGTTCCCGACCATTTCCAAGGATGGCTCCAAGCTCGCCTTTGTCGATAAAGAGTTCAAGGCAGTGTTTGTAGCAGAAAACCAAGGGCTACGCATCGTGTACGAGAAAAAGGGCCCGGACAACATCTTCTCCCCTGTGTGGAACCAGAATCCTGACAAGGACATCCTCTACATTTGCATTGGCACCTCCTTGAACTCCGACAAACAGGAGATCTATGCCATATGCAATGCCTCTGGTCCTGCGGCAGGGCGAAAGGTTGCAAGACTTACTGTTGGTGGGTACATCAATGCGTACCCGTCGAGCAACCCAGACGGGGACAGGTTTGTCTTCGAGTCGACCAGGGATGGATTTGCAACTTGCAAGAACCTATACATAATGATGCACGGTTATAACGAGGAATTCGGGGAAAGATGGGAGATGCAGCTGACGAAAGGGAAGTGGGTAGACACCCATTTTTTTAGATAAAAGGGCTCGCCCCAGGTTCCATTTAAGCAACCAGAGAGTATAGGCATCCAAGTTTTACACAGCACATCGGCTGGAAATATAAAGCGTAAAAGCGAAAGGTTTCTACAGATAACCACAAAAGCCTTCACCTAAAACTAAACATCTCTCCAGGCAATCCTGAGAAGTTCACCCCTGGTTCTTTCTAGCTCCAACAGGTTCCTCTCCATGATGTCCGAAAGAGCTGGGCTGCAGAGAATACACCATCTTCGCAAGTGAGCAATAACCTTGTCCCAGACCATTTTCATGCCTAGCCAGCTTCTTCCCTGAAAACAAAGTTCATTTCGAAGTGACCATAAGGACCAAAGCACTGCAGAACTGAACATATTCAAAACCCCATTCTTATTGTTGCTAATCCACCAGCATGCAACAGATTCAAAATCTTTGCCAATTTGTAAATTAAAAATTCGAGAGTAACTCCCCAGGTTTGATTAGCAACAAAGCACTCAAAAAACAGATGAGTAACTGATTCAGAAACAGGGCAGAATAAGCACGTGCGGTCCTCAACGTGTCTACGCTTATGAAGGTTATCTCTAGTCAGTGTTCTATTGTTAGCCAAAAGCCACAGAAACACATGAATCCTGGGAGGGATGGATAGTTGCCAGACAGCCGGCGTATGCATCGGGATCACATCTCCATCATTAATCACAGCGTAGAAAGATTTAACTGAATAAACCCCAGAAGGATCAAATCTCCAAATGGGGGCATCAGGTTCATCAGAGAAGGAGGATGTTTGGATCAGGTTAACCAGATCCAACCACCTATTATATAACTCTGGCGTCGCCGTTCTTCGGAAAGAGATTCTTAGCTGAGAACCATCCCATACACTATCAATAGTGCAGTGCTGCTCATTGGCAATCACGTAAAGATCCCAAAAGAGAATGGCTAGGCTACAAGTACCCAACCATATATCTTCCCAGAATAGGACAGAATTTCCTCTACCAACCTTCCACCGATACCCAACTTTCGCTGCATGTGCTGCCCACATCACACCTTTCCAAAAAGGTGAGCAATGTTGAGGGTTAGCCCAGAAAATGTTGGGGGACAAATCATATTTAGAGTCTACAATAGACTTCCAGATTTTATTAGTGTCCATGTGGTATCTTTTAACCCAAGAAGCAAGGAGACAAATATTGTACTCCCGCAAATCCTGCACACCCATGCCACCAAACTCCTTTTTCCTACAAATCAAGCCCCAATTGGCTAAATGGTACTTATGTGCACCATCAGCAGAGGCCCAAAAGAAATGAGCCATCTGTGAGTTGATCATCTTGATCGCCCACTTGGGAAACTTAATGACCGAGAGGAGATATAAAGGGATACTAGCAATACAAGTTTGCAAAAGTATCAATCTACCCCTATATGAAAGTAATTTCCCACGCCATCCCGCAATGCCTTTCATGATTTTATCGATAATAGGCTGAATGTCCCTTTTTCGAAGTTTCGAGTGATGCAAAGGCACGCCAAGATATTTAAAAGGAAATTCCCCAACTTTACAGCAGAAAATCTGGGCAAAAACATTTGCCTGTTCTTCTGACAAGTTAATGGGAATTAAGTCACTTTTGTGATAATTGATGCGCATTGGGCACCCATTGCCAGTGGTCCCCAAACGGAGACTGGATTGTCTTCTCGTCGACGCGCGACAAGTTGGCACACACCAACCAGCTGGACTCGAGGTACTTCTCCATGTACCTAGTGAAGGCGACCGACCCAATGGTTTTGATCAGGGTGAGGAGCAGCAGCGGCGACCTCGGTGGTCACATAAGCCACCCAGTGTTCAGCCCAGATGGCAGGAGCATCGCCGTGATGGCCAACCTAACTGCAATGTCCGTGGACCCAGTCTCGCTGCCGAGTTTCAAGCATGGGGTGCGGAACTACGGTGTTATCATGGTGGTGGACATCTACCAAGACAACTTGAAGAATAGGAAGTACCAAGACGTGAAGGTGTTCCGCTTCCGCCAGATCACGCACGGCAGATACGAGTGTGGGAAGGCGGTCTGGACGACGTCGACGACCTTGCCCTCGACGGACACAAACACGCTCTGGAACATGTTGCCAGAAATGGAACATCTATACGCACTGGGTTGTCCGTACTAGATCCGCAAGGCAGCTGTTTGGTGTGGTGAAGATGAAAACCACATACCACAGCTTTCGCCTGCCCTTTGGCTTATTTTGCTTGGGATTTCTTTGCAGAATGGCCTAACAAAAGTAGCGGGCTAAACAAACTTATTTTCCTGGGGCTTGGTGCCTCTCTGCTGGGGGCTAAACAGAATGACAAGCAACGATATGGCTCTTGAAAGGAAAATCCTGTCTGCTCCATATCCTGCTATGTTTGGGGTTGGCTTCGTTTCTGCATCTCTGGAGCAAGCTCCTAAGGGACTTCGATTGGGAAATCGGCCCTCGAAGCCCACCACTGAGATCTATTACGGCGATCTCGCAGACGTGTGTGAAAATGATGAAGCGTCCTTGTTTGCATCCGTAATTGGCTGACTATGCTGCACGCGTATGATGCTTTTGGTTGGCTTCGTTTCTGCATCTGATGTGTTGTATAGGCTGAAAAGCTGGTTTTGGTGCTGTTGGTTCTCTCCTGCAGAACTGGTTTCCCTGCTTCTGTTTTTCCACTTGTTTGTAGGACTGTCTGGGATTTTTCAAAGCTGGATAATGAAAAAATTACCTTTGGTCTAAATATGTAATATTTACAGTCTTTGGGATTTTTTAAAACATGTTTGCCTGACATTCAAAAAAGTTATACATTATAGAAACACATTTGATGACACATCAAGTAATTTCATTTTGATGTTCTGGATGGAACAAGATCACTAGGTCCTTAGTTTCGCAAGTACTCCAAGCTGGTTTTGCATAGCTTACTTCAGTGACAAATACACTAACAGATATTGCAGAGGGCTAGACCTCAGGTCAGTAGATAGGTAAATCATGAACAGTTGATCAGCTTTAAATTCCTTCCATATGTGAGTTCGCGACATTGAAAGGAACCCACTTGCATTGCAGGGATGTATGAGCAAGCACCCGACATAAATCATTTGACACTCAAGATAAAGAAAATCAGCGCGGACTACTTGAAACTTTATGGGTTCAGGCACCGAATTTCAAAATTTAAACCTAACTTTCACATTAAATTGCCTCTGCGCAACAGTTCTCTCACTACAGCTTCCGCCCCCAGATTCATAATTCACTGACTTAAGGAGTGTTTGGATCGTGGAAGCTTAGTGAGAATTTGGCAGGGAAGAAAATAACCAGAGATATACAGACTGGGTGGAAACGACAAAATCTCATCCTGCTCGTCATGCGTAGTCTTTCTCAACTATAAAATGGTCTCCTGAAAATTTGTCATGCACGGTTTCCACGTGGATGCACTGATCAGCTCGTCAGCAGGCATTCTGGTAGAAGACCCAGCGACGTACGTATATCCCTCGCACCCTGTTCCCTTATCTTACATGAGGTTGATCTCTAGAAAAGGCAGCAAGGAAACCACCACCCATTTTCAATGGACGGCTCCCTCCGCCTCATCTGCGACCCCTCCAAGATGCAGCGTTGCTGCCGCCTGTAGCCGCTGCCAGCCACCGGAGGAAACAACGCACACGAGCCCCTCTGTCCGCCTCTGGTGGCTGGCTCACCCTACTCTGCTCCCCTCCGATGGACGTCCAAGCCAATTTCTTCAGTTAGACAGGTACAGACTTAGCAATACATTGATCTAGCTAGCAGTGCAGACTTGCAGTTCAGTGTGCAAAACAAATGCCGGAAAGTACCCAGTACAGATTGTATGTCTCCACAACAACTATTAGTACTAGAAAAGAGTTCGGGAAAACAAAACCCGAGCCAATACATGTTTACACCGACAGAAACAAAACTGATGTATTACATGGACAGATATACGTGCGAAAACTTAACTCTGAACAATTGAAAAACTGAACACTTCTGTATGTATAAACAATTAAATTTTGAAGCGTTTAGCATTGAAATATGTAGCAACAACTGCTAGTACTGAATAATCGTTCAAGTACAGATATACTATGCAATTTCACTTGTACACTTACCATTGAAATTCATAATCACTTAGCAATGGAACTTTGTAGCATTTAAACCCTCAGATTCTGTTCTTGCACAATCATTCAAATACATGAATTTGTCCATGATCATGGCGAAACAATTCAGACAACAGGGCACAAATGACTCAGGTAACTGTAACAAAAAATGAAAACACGAAGTCATACTATTATTGCACCAGACCGCATCATTTACTAAGCTGCAAAAGTAAGAGCAGCACAACCATCACCACAAACTACAGAAAATGAACGCATCGATTAAATCCATATTAACTAGAGGAGTATGTGTGGCAAATGATTTAACACACATCAACTAAACCAAACAAGAAATTCATCGTATCTCAAACTTGGCTAGAAACTTCAAGGGAAACTTAAAGTTGCACGAATCTCAGAACATACGTGGACGAGAGAGATGTGTGAACTGGAGTGAGCGTGTCCGATGATGATTCTCGTAGAAACTTGTGACGTGGTTTGTTGCGGTGATTTTTTCTTCTCGAGGAGGCTCCGGGCTTTGAATCTTATCGGCCAAGGTTTCCATCCCCATGAACGCCCACAGAAGCCAGACATAGGAGAGGTACTCCCCACCAACGCCCAGGCACTCGGCGTGCAGGTACCCTCTGCATCTGGCAGCGGAATAGCAAAGCATTTCCACCCACACTCCCTGTATCACTTGCCACCTCTTCATCTCATCACCCAGCTCCATCAGTGTTTCGGCAAGCCTACATGCATCAGGAATCGGAGTACCTGTCTCTCTTCTTGTGGCTGTCGGCTTCATCCTGTCGATAATCTGTTGTGCGAGCATTTCTTCATTGTTGATCGGTGCATTGACATCCTTCAAGATGAAATCAACATCATCGCTAGCAACGGTAAACAAATCTGATTTGGTGCCTGCCATCAGCATCTCAGGGCGGATGGAAAGCAGGTAGAACATGTAGTTTGATATCTCCCTGCTGCGTTGTGTGGCGTCATCTTGGGGTTGGGGACCTTGAGAGGATGCGTTGGCGTGGTGAAAGCAGAGATCTGTGGCGATGTGCCAAAGAAGGACACTCTCGTCGAACGGCACCTTCAAGCTCTGCCCCAGCTGTTGCCGATGCTCGCTTTCCGACACCAAGCGATGCAGGGTCCACTGGCCTCTACAACTGTTAAATACCCTGTAGCTGGCAACATCGTGTATGGACATGTTCCACATTTCCCTCACTTGCCGGCGAACGAGTTTTGTAATTTCGAAGGCTACAGGCACCTGCCCTGCGTACCAATAGTCGTGTAAATACTTCTGTATACACTTGAAAGTAGCAAGCTTCATTAGAATGGTGGGCTTTTTCCTGAGAGTACAGAAGGACATGAGTCTGTACTGTGGAACCATGCGATGCCAGCTGGTGCCATCCACTATTTTTTGAGAGAAAATGGATACAGCCTCCAGCAAAGTATCGCAAATCAAAAGGATGTATGTCACCCAAAGATCGTTCACATTGTAACCATCCTTTCTGCTCAAGAAGAAACTGGTGACAGAAGCGGAGCCTAGGAATGGCACCGAGAAAGCGTAGCACTTATCAGCGATGGAGGATGTGTAATCCTTTTTGGTGTACAGTCGCTGAAATGTATCTCCGTGACAGCGCTGCAACAGAGTATATGCATCGCTATCTTCAAGCTTCAGGAAAGATTGCAGAACCTTAAGGCGATCAGAATATGAAGCAGGTAGGTCAGCTAGCATCTTCAAGGAAAATTTGTTTACATTCTCAGCTTCTTGGTAAGTGTATACCCCTCCCACCGCCTCCCCCATGTACCGGTATGTTCGTCGTACATATTCTTGAAGAGAAAGCTCATGATATTCTCTACTTCGTGGGGACTTGGCGATGACGGACAACAATCTGTCATAGCTACCTCTCCAGAGGACCAATGGCTTTTCCATGAATTTGAGGATGCCAAGGATCAACAGAAAAACCGCCAGTCCACGCAGCTCTTTGCCGGGCCACCACTTGATGAAAATGTACAAGGTAATTGTGACGTTGGACACCAAAATTAAGACATGCTGCATCCATAGCTTGCTGTCTTCAAGGCTATAGGCAGTTATACTTGCCTGCCCGCCCAGGTGTATAAGGAGTATAGGTGCCCACAGGAGCTCCAGTGTTCGGCTCCGGCCATGCTGCTTTTGGCGACTGAAGAGGGTTGCGAAGGCGTAGATCGCCAGAGCATCACCCCCTATGTACATGAGCCATATAATGGATCTTAACCAGGAAGGAATAGCGTGCTTACGTTGGAAGGAAAGAAGGCAGAGGATTGACTGGACGATGAGGCTGCCCAGGACAAGGACGCGGAGCTGCCACTCCTCCCACCATTGCTGAGCACCAGAGACGTCCATCTCTCGCCGTCTCACACACAAAAATGAGAAGAGTCCTCAAACTTCGCCCTCTAATCTGATGTATGTATGCTCATGGTCAGTCCTGAGTGAGTCGCCTTCACATGCGGCTCTGACATGCCACTCCTACTTGTGCTTTTGATGCTGAGAGAGTAGACAAATTAACTATGTAGCCTCGCAAAAAAAAAAAAATCAACTATGTAGATGTTGAAGATGCTCCTTATCCTTCTATACATGCTATAGCTAGTAGCGTACCAGTCCGTGGCTATCGCCTACCGGGGATGGATATAATAATCAAATTCATGGATGGCGCCAGAGGTGCCATTAATCCGGCGAAATTTCCTTGTTTCTTCCGGCAAAAAATATTACTCCAGAGTACATCTGGTTAGACAGCCAATCTCGAAATTGCTGTGTATGGTTTCTCTTGTCACGCGGCATGTGATCCTCGATTGAAGAGGCTAAGCTGTGAAAAACAATTAAGTAAGCACTAGTAGTAGCTGGATTCACGCGTGGGATCCTCGATAAGAGTACAAAATATAACCTTCACGAGCCACGACCGTCAATGAGAGGGAAGGGCAACTCGAACGGCCCGATGCACTGAATCCGCAGGCCTCTGTTTGTACCAAAATCACGGTCCAATGCGGCGACTTAGAAACCCGCGCGTCCATTTTGTATCCGTCGCGATTCATTCCTGAGGCAAATATGGGTCAGGTTTGCGTCATGGTGTCCGTCTTGGGTCCACCTGGCATCAACCCCACCGCCCCTCACTCCCCCATGCGTGTCTAGGGATGGCAATGGGGCCCCGTTCCCCGTATACCCGTGGGGAATTCATCTATTAGGGGATGGATATGGGGAACTTTCATCCCCGTCATGTTAAACGGGGATGGGGATTAAAAGATCTCCCAATCTCCGTTCCCCGCTATTCCCCGTTATATACACGTATACATATAAATCAGTATACTCTTATCTTTAATATGTTGCAATATGGTATTTAGTGTGGTATGTTTTAATATTATTCAACATACAATACTATTGTTTTGTCATTTTACCACATTTGTGATACACAAGTTGCCTAATTTTGTATTTTGAGAGTGTAAGATCATGAGATTATGACAATATCATTTGAATTTAGCTTCCTCATGGGCAACCCGATCCCTGCCCCGAACCCAGCGGGGATGGGATGGGAAAAAATGCTCCCCAATTGTTATATGGGGATGGGGATGAGAAGGCACTCCCCGGTGGGGAGCAGACCCGTTGCCATCCCAGCGTGTCCTTGTTAATTACGTCGGGGTAAATTGTACTTCCTAAGAAAAAATTAAAATGTATTTGAGCTCATGAACCATGGCAACTAGGGATGGCAATGGGGCCCCGTTCCCCGTATACCCGTGGGGAATTCATCTATTAGGGGATGGATATGAGGAACTTTCATCCCCGTCATGTTAAACGGGGATGGGGATTAAAAGATCTCCCCATCTCCGTTCCCCGCTATTCCCCGTTATATACACGTATACATATAAATCAGTATACTCTTATCTTTAATATGTTGCAATATGGTATTTAGTGTGGTATGTTTTAATATTATTCAACATACAATACTATTGTTTTGTCATTTTACCACATTTGTGATACACAAGTTGCCTAATTTTGTATTTTGAGAGTGTAAGATCATGAGATTATGACAATATCATTTGAATTTAGCTTCTTCATGGGCAACCCGATCCCCGCCCCGAACCCAGCGGGGATGGGGATGGGAAAAAATGCTCCCCAATTGTTATATGGGGATGAGAAGGCACTCCCCGGCGGGGAGCAGACCCGTTGCCATCCCAGCGTGTCCTTGTTAATTACGTCGAGGTAAATTGTACTTCCTAAGAAAAAATTAAAATGTATTTGAGCTCATGAACCATAGCAACCATCGATGGTTTTACACTTTTACTACCTTGTTGGTTTAAAGTGTGAGCATGTTCGGTACTTGATCTGTGGCCAGACGAGACGTTTATTGATCTGTTTAACTGTAAGAGAATAAGTTCAGCTTATTTGTGGCTAACAGTAAGTTGAGTTTCACTAGGCGTATTTTACTAACTTTTCTGGATCACTATCCAAGAAGAAGCTATTGTTCTGGTTGAAACAAAGATCGCTCCGGTTTTCAGGATCGTCACGATGCAGAGCTCATTTTGCACATCTTGTATGGCCACCGTAAGTGGCGGAGTTAGGATTTTCAAAAGTGGTATGCGAAGTCACACAAACGGCAACTCACGGGAATAAGTATTTACGACATTTTCACCTTGAACTTGGCTTTCAATCTCGATAGATACCATCGTTGGCAAGGATGTCGAAATTATCTTTCAGGAACAAGGATTGACAACTTTTCCACGCTGAACTTTGGCCTTCAACCTCGATAGATGTCATCGTTGGCAAATGATGTCGAAATTATCTTTCTGGAAAAAGGATTGACTCCCTTCGTTCTGCTGATCCTGCGGCATGATCAGCCACCAGAAGGGTGCCTGCGACCTGCCACCAGCGATCAGGAGGGGGAGGTACAGCAACAACCTCGGTGTGCCTCCCACGCGCACCGACGACCAGAGGAAGGGGTTCCTGCAAGAAACGGCGGGCGAGAACAAGCGCACCTTGCAGACGGACACGCCTTGGCGCAACGTCGCCACCCTCGGCGCCCGGCGCGCCGCGACACCCACGACGCAACTCGCACTCGTGGCCCATGTCGCCAAGGAAGTGGAAAAGTTGTCCGTGCAGGAGGAGAGGGCCGACGTCAAGGAAAACAACTCCAACGACAGTGAGCCCTCCGACGCAGTCGTCGCTGCACTGGGCTTGACAGGTCCAGGCAGTGGGACAGGTATGAAAAGGTCAGAGTACAGTTAAAAGAGAGAGCAACAAGGTTGTTGAATCGCTGGCAGCAGGAAAGCTTACAACAGTCTGGATCAAGGCAAAGAGAGTGCCAAGGATACTGAAAAACTTCCATGGTCTGTGTGAGGTTGGCTCTACACTAGGCCTACATCTCGAAGCTGATATGCATCTAGTACAGGACAAGTGAGGCTTAAGGTTGGAGTGGTGGACCATCTAAAAAATCCCCAAATGGACTCAACTAGCCACATCTAAACTGTATAACTACAGGATATACTTTCAGCTTGAAGAGATAGTTGAAATGGGATGGGATAGAGCAGAGGAGGAATTTCTGCAGGATTTTGATGATGTTATGGACAGACAGCCAGAAAAACCAAATGACAGAGACCCCAAAAGGCATAAGAGCAGTGAAAATGCAGCTCCTTCGCCATCTGGGCAGCTTAGCATTAATGAGAAACAGGTAACGGCAAGTACTAGGACGAGGATTGCTTGGAGGAAAGGGAACAGAGTTTGCGAGAACAAGATGAAGAAGATGTCAGAATTAACAATGCAAAAACTGGGAAGGTGCTCCTGACACAGTTAAATGATGAATCAAATAAGGCAGTCGAGGTGGAACAGATAGAGGAAACTCCAGAAGAAGAAGCAAATGAGTCTGAGAATGAGAGAGTGAGGTTATCAGATGAAGATATGGATGAGGATTTTGATGCATCGCAGTCACAGACTTTCAGCGAACAGATCAGGACAATTAATGAGAGGGGGAAGAAGACGGTGAACAGCTCACAGGAAGAAGTTGGCATGAGGTGCAGTGGTAGGCTTGCCACAAAAAACCCTGATGACAAACCTGTGATGGATCTCGCCAAGAACATTAAAGCAAAAAACCTGGACAAAGAAGAAGGTAATAGTTCAGCCATTTCCACAGTTTTAAATTCAGATGACCAGAATTTATTAGATATTGCTAGACTTATAGGTGTGGACCTAGGAACTTCTGTGGATATGGTTGAACATAATTTAAATTTGATTAGATTGCAAGAGCAAGCTAGAGTTTCTATGTTTGGAGAGAAAGTAAAGGTTGCAAATAATAATGTAGAACCTGATGGTGCACATCTAAATCCTAGTGATGTAGATGCTATACTATAGGATCTCATTACTATGAATAGAGACGGAATAGAGGAAGAGATGGAACAATGCAATTTCTTGGGAGGGCAAATGATTAGTCCCAATAGGGGGTTGACAAATAAACACTCAGTAGAGGTTTATGCTGCCAAGTCGCCTGTAAGGACGGTGGTTAGGAAACGTGGAAAAAGAAAGAAGAAAAAATGTTAAACGGTTTTATTTGGAACTCGAGAGGTGTGGGAGATAAAGGTAAACGAGACTATGTTAATGAATCAGCTCGTAAATATAAACTTGACTTCATTGGTATCCAAGAGACAATGAGACAGGATTTCTCAAATCAACCTTGTTGTCTATAGGTGGAGAAATTCCGTTTAGTTGGTCTTGGACCCCTTCTAGAGGTCGATCGGGAGGTATTTTGCTAGGAGTCAACACTGACACACTTGAAACTTTGGAAAAAGAATTCGGAGAATATTTTATCCGAGTCCTAGTTTGTAGCAAGATTGAAAATCTGACTTGGAATCTTGTGGTTGTTTATGGTGATGCTCAGCCTACTGGGAAAGCCAAATTTCTAGTAGAGTTGGTTCACATCATCAAAAAATCACAGATACCTATTTGCATAGCAGGTGATTTTAATCTCACCAGAAGGGCTAGTGACAGAAACAAACCGGGAGGTTTTAACAGATGGAGTATGTTGTTTAATTCTATTATTGCTCAAGGAGAATTAATGGAAATTCAACTTAGTGGGAGGCAGTACACCTGGTCCAACAACCAAGAGGACCCTACCTTTGCTTTGTTGGATAGGGTACTTGTTTCTCCATCTTGGGAAGAGTTTTTTCCTTTAGTAACAGTAACAGCCTTGACTAGAGAACTCTCTGATCATGTTCCCCTATTGATTTCAACAGGGGAAGGTGTGAAAATTCAGAGAAGTTTTAAGTTTGAGAACTGTTGGTTTCTTAGGGGAGACTTGGAAAACATTGTAACCAGGGTGTGGAATCAAGAGGTTAGAGGTTGTTCAAGCATGGATAAATGGCAGAATAGATTTGGAAATGTTAGGAAAGTGCTGAAAGGCTGGAATATAAATTATGAGAGCGCTAACAAAAAAAACTAGAAAGAAACTTACGGCCGATATTGATGAACTTGATAAAAAAAGTGAGACAAATAGGCTGTCGTTAGTGATTGGAATCACCTGCAACAGTGCCGAAATGATCTCAACAAAAATTTAAAGGAAGAGGAAGTTAAATGGTTACAGAGGTCGAGGGAAAAAGAATTACTTGAGGGGGATAGTAACACCAAGTACTATCACTCAAAAGCAAACGGAAGGAGGAGACGAAATAGGATTGTTAACCTACATCAAGATGAAGGAGTGATCAAAGGTCAGGAGAATTTGAAAAAGTATATTACATGCTTTTATAAAAAACTCTTTGGCCGCCCTGATCATACTCGTATACATCTAAATACTGAGGGGGTTGACAAAATTGAAAACGAAGAGGGTGAAATTTTAATTAAAAGATTTACTTTGGAAGAACTCAAAAATGCAGTTTTTGGTATGGAAAAAAATAAAGCTGCTGGCTAGATGGTTTCAATGCAGACTTTTACCAGAAGTTTTGGAATATTGTTCACAAAGAACTATTTTCCTTGGTAAATGATTTTTTCGATAATAAAGTAAACATTGACAGAATAAACTATGGTATGATCACCTTGGTACCGAAAGGGGTGGATGCAGACATGATTCAAAAGTACAGACCCATCTGTCTTTTGAATGTTGTTTTCAAGATCATAACAAAAATGATTGTTAATAGATTAACCTCAGTGGTACCAAAAGTGATCAAAATCACTCAGACACATTTATTAAGAACAGATGCATAATGGAAGGTGTGGCGATTTTGCATGAGGTTTTGAATGATTTACATGTTAGAAAAGCCCCGGGAGTCCTTTTCAAGATAGACTTTGAGAAGGCCTTTGTAAAATCAAGTGGCCTTTCTTGCTACAAGTTCTTGAAATGAAAGGATTCCCAAGCAAATTGAATGATATGATCATGAAGATAGTCTCGGGAGGAAAAGTTGGGGTAAAAGTAAATGGGGAAGAAGGAAGTTATTTTAACACTCACCAGGGGCTGAGGCAAGGTGACCCTCTTTCCCCTATACTCTTTGACCTCGCAGCAGATGTTTTAGCAATCTTGTTGGACAGAGCAACAACAAACAAAGTAGTTACTGGATTGCCCTGTCACCTGGTGAATAAAGGCGTGTCGATACTGCAATATGCAGATGACACGATCTTGTTGTTACAGGATGACTTGGAACAAGCCAGAAATCTTAAATTTATTCTTTGTCTATTTGAGCAAATGTCGGGACTAAAAATAAACTTTCATAAAAGTGAAGTTTATTGCCCTGGCATGGATCAGAACAGAAAAGAACAATTTGAGGAAATTTTAACTTGCAAAGTTGGAAGTTTGCCGATGAAATATCTAGGGGTCCCCGTTGATGAGACTAGGTTAAATAATAGTGAATGGGACCCTCTAGGAGAGAAGTTAATGAAGAAACTCGGCTGTTGGGATGGTAAAAATATGTCGATTGGAGGGAGGTCTTTGCTGATTAACACCTCTCTCTCTCTCAAGTATACTTTTATATATGTCATCTTTTTATAGGATCCCAGTGGGACCTAGGAAAAAGTTTAACAGAATTAGATCAAGTTTTCTGTGGAGTAATTTCCTGGGTAAAAGGAAATATCATTTAGTAAAATGGAAGACGGTGTGTCTTCCGAAAGAACAAGGAGGATTGGGAATTATTGACTTGGAAATAATGAATATTGCGCTACTAGGTAAATGGTTGTGGAAATTATTTAATGAAAAAGGGTTGTGGCAAACAATTCTGCACAACAAATATTTGAGAAACACCACTCTGGGAGCATGCTCTCAGAAAAATGGGATTCTCACTTCCGGCAGGGGCTTATGGAGATTAAGCCTTTGTTTTTATCCTGTCGCAAATTCGCAGTTGGAGATCGTGCAAAAACAAGATTCTGGGAAGATCTTTGGATCTCAGATACTTGCTTTGCTTCACAATTTCCTAGACTGTACGCAATTTCAAATAACCAAAAAATAACTGTCAGAGATGCTTTTGCCTTAGGTTTAAACTCTCTATCCTTTAGACGTGCGCTTACAGGGGTTAAAATGGAGGAATGGGAAAAAATGCTGGCACTTTGTGAACTTACAGTGCTGAGTGAGGAGGAAGACAAATTGATTTGGTTGCTGTCTGCCACCAAAATCTTCTCTGTCAAATCCTTCTACTTGGCTATGCAGGTGTCTGAGAGTGTACCATATAAATTTATGTGGAAGGTTAAACTCCCCTTAAGGATTAAAACCTTTTTATGGTTAATTCTGAGGAAGAAATTCTGAGGAAGAGTATACTGACAGAGATCTCTTGCTAAAAAGAGGAGGTACCTGTACAAAAACTTGTCTCTTCTGTGGACAAGATGAATCCATTGATCATCTTTTTTTGAGATGTCCGCTAGCTAGATATGTGTGGAATGTAGTTAGTATAGCTACTGGTTTTGATTGCCAGTTTGCCAGTGCACAACATTGCCTCACTGAATATCTAGAGGTTTGACGGGAATTCGAAAAACATGATGACAGTGGGGATAGCTGCAGTTTCTGGGGTTTGTGGAAAACTAGAAATCTGGCATGCTTTGAGAATAAGTGGCCAACTGAGCCGATTGAAGTTATCCATCGTATTTGTTATTGGATTGACTGGTGGGCAAATTTGCAGATCGGAGGACGCAAAAATGGAACTACAGCGGGGCGCAAGACTACTGGCGCGAGTCGCGGATGAGGTGTTCAGAGGAGCGCGAGGATGGGCGACCTAGAGGCTGAGGCTGGACGGCGGGTAAACTACGTTTGGATGGAAATCTGGAGAAAGGAAGTTGCTCTTGGCGGTAGTGGCAGCTTTTAGCTTCTTTTTAGCGGTTTCACCTTCTGGTTGGCTAGAGTTGTTCTGCTAAGAGTCGCTGTAAGTTGCTCGATGGATGTATCCTCAAAAATTGCTGGGTTTGGGATAATGCTGGTGGAGACTGTGTTGTGGTGAATCTTGTAATAACTGGTTTCTATTAATGGAAATCGGGGAAAAACCCTTTAAATTAAAAAAAAAACAAGGTTGTTGATTGCCTTGCTTAATTGGCAAGATCTGCAGTTAGCTGAATCTGGTTTGACCAGCTACCTGATGCTGTAATCAATCTTGTAAACCACGACCTTCCAAGGGTGTTACCACCTTTAATATAAGGCTCTCTTTCTCTAAAAAAAATGCACGTTGAATTTGGCTTTCAACCTCGATAAATATCAAAGTTGGCGACGGTGTCGAAATTATCTTTGGTTATTTTAAGTTATACGCACATTTGTTTCAAAGAACTACACATGTTTTGCCTCTTCTTGTTCTATATATTTTCAGAGCTACAATTTTTAAAAACTACTTAAGATGTACTGTAATCTTAACTAGGAAAAAAATATAAATTAAATCTGAAACACTCAGAGTGAGTACCCAATTAATCTCATTCAGGGGCTTCACTGCTGCTTGCTGCTGCTGCTGTCAAGGTTCCACTAATCCATTTCCTCTGAGGTCGTCGAACTGTATGTTCGCCGCCGCGTCCCCCTGCGTGTGACTCTGTTGCTTGGGGACGATCCGGCGGCCAGGAGCGTGGTGGATGCGCGGAGGGCCGGCGGGGGACCTGGCGGTGGCACGGGGCGCCGGCGCCTGAGGTCGGGATGTGGAGGAAGACGGCTTGGTTATTGGATCGATCGATGTGTCGCTGTTTTGGGCTAACGGGTGGCACCCCAAATGGATGCACTTGGGCCCGTATTAGCAAGATTGGACGCAGGAGGTCTCTTTTTTTTCCTTTACTCTAACACGCAGAAAAGGACCATATCATGTGTACACATGAATATAGCAACATATAGGGGCTGTTTGGATTGCAGCCGTGGCTTGCCCAACCAAATTTTTGGTCATTGACCGGTACCCGTGCTTCCGTTTGGATCAGAGCCAACGAATCTTTACCACGCCAAATTTTTGGTCGCCCCGTTCAGTTTTCACGCCCGCGCGTCGGCGATTCCCTGGCGGCAGAATCCTCCGCCAAATCTTTGGCATGCCAATTTTGGCAGGGCTAGCTTGGGCTCAATCCAAACATCCCCATATACTGCAAAAGAAAACGTTGGGTATGAATTAGCCTACCGACTAGTAACAGAAATATTCCTGTCTTTAAATTAGCCTACCGACTACGGCGAGGAGGATCGACGCCGGGGCGCGGCTCATTGAATCCTGAGGATTGGGCACTGGTGGTGTGTGCATCGCAGGCGAATGCTGAGGACGACGGTCGGGGCTTGTGCTGGGACGACAGACATGGGCATATGTTTGCGGATTGTAGGGGACCATTTTTTTGTTTCTGCGCTCATGTTTTTTATGCCATCAGGGGATTTCATGCTTCATTGTAGCGATTCAGGGTTGGCGATGGTGTGCTATGAGAATTAAACATCCCAACTATCTGTGGGTCGTCGATCCAACGGTGGGGGAGGGTGATCGCCCCAATCCTTCGGAGGACGCCCAACGTTCATTGAGCAATAATCGACGAACAAAAATGTCGATTGATGAATCAAGCATTCATCTGAGCACTACAGATTGACATAGCCCTTTTCCGCCATTTTCTCTTGTCAGCTCTCACTAACTGCTTCCACAACCATATAAGAAGGGCAAAGTTGTCTCTCTTTAAATTAATTGGTTATCACTAATTATATTTGGTTCACTGGTGGTGTGGGTGTCACACGTGATGGTCTAGGCCCACAACATGTGTGCCATTCATACTTAAGATTAAATAAGGACCTGTATAACGGTTATATCTTAGCGTTGCCACATAGAGTGATTGCTTAGGTGGATAAAGAGAAATGAAAGGAAAAAAGCCATGTCTTCTCTTAGATAAAAGATCATCATTTAGTACAATATTTCTCACCACATACTTAGTAATATCTGGTTACTAGAGATAACACTAGAAAATAACCGATTGTATTGGAACTAAGATAAGATTGTCTTATCAACCATTAACCAGTATATGCCCTAAGTGACCCGGTCATTCATATTTTGATGCCACATATTTCTTTTGTAATTATCCTAACTAAATCGACAATATGAAAGAACATAAATAGTATTTCTACATAAGATAAGGGTGGGATACATATTGGATGGGGAACTAAAATTCAGGAGGCCAAAGCCACATACAACTAATACATCCATTACCGCCCTCCACGTAATAGTATCCACGTGACAAGATCTTTTCTAAGGAGTGTCCGTCTTTTCTTTCCCAACAACACACCTCTTTCCACGTCGTGTCGCCTTCGTCAAGATCAAACACCTGAAAAAGATATTTTGGTGTCTTCTTTCTGGATAGACCTTCACTGCTATTGCTAGCCTGCCATGTAGTTCAAAGATGTAGGTCGCCCCGCCAAACACACGCAACGCACTCATTGCGACATCTACGCGGTACATTGGGTTGGCCACCGGAGCGCCGTATTTATCTAGGCCGATGTTGAACTTGAAGAGCTGAGTGCTAGTAAAGCCATAGAGCTCGCCGCGGAAGAAGGTGATGTCTATAACCCAATACCTGTCGGTGCCACATGCATGCGTCGTCCACCCACTATCCCGGCAACCAACTTTGCAGAGCGCTATGTCGCAGTGCCGTGTCAGTGCTGCGAGGATGCAGCTGCCCGAGGTAGGGTCCGTGGAAAATGCGACTTTCTGGACGTTTGCCATGACGGATATCTTCAAAGATAATGGACATGCGCACTCGATGTACCTCTGTTTTGATGAGAGTCCCCCCCCTAGCGCCGGTGAAAAGGTTAACGATGCAGAGCTGGTCGATCCAAGAGATGGTGGCGATCCAGCCGCCCTCGTGGGATCCGACGAGCCGGTGGCCCTGAATAAACGACCGGAGAGCTGGGAACCGCAGCGCCCTGCCGTCCTTGGGGCTGTACGCCCATGACTTTAGGTCGCGCCTGACGCCATCGTTGGTTGGGAGCAGCAGCGGCAATGCCGGTAGCCGCCGGTGCCAGCCCACGACGGCGCGCCACGACGTGCAGACAGCGGCGAAGCGGGCACGGTCGTATGCGGAGACGCATCCAAGGTAGATTGTGGAGAGGAGGTCGCGGGGAAGGTCCGACCACCCCGGTTGGCGCCGCCATGGACGGCCATCACGGGTCTTGTCAGCCGTGGATACAACGCACCGATCGGTCTTATATGGAGGGCAGTAGTATGTACTCCATCGATCTGCCGTCGTCGGTGCAGTTACACCTACCCATCCTGAACCCTTATTTTTAGACGAGCCCGTCCTGAACTTCCGCGGAGCATCAACCTGGGCCAAATCAATGCTGAGTAGAGATAAATGGGCCTCGTCTTGGGCTCGTGGAGGCTCACATGCCCATTACGTTCGTCCGCGTGCTGTTTCCTGCGTGCCCAAACCGAGAGATTCTCCCTTCAATTTCTTGAGCGAGTCTCCTGCGTGCTGTTTCCTGCGTGCTGTTTGACAAACGCTTCTAGAAAATAGAATAAGATCGAAAGTTCGAAGAGGAACCAGCAAGCTGCTTGCCTGATTACTTAATTGTCACGGTATTAAGCGAGAGAAACATAAATCAAAAACAAATAAAGAACATGGTTTCAGAGTGCGAGCGCATACTTCATGTCAACGAGTCAAGATGGGAATGGTCCGGGTCGGCCCGCTGGGTCATTGGCCCGACCCAAGATATGAAGGCCAATGGGCCATGCGGGTCGGCCTTGTTTTACGTCTGGGTCAAGGGAGCGGGCTCCGTCTGACCCGACGGATCAGATGGGTCGACCTTGCTTTCTTTCGCTCCACCGCCGCCGGCCGCCGTCCCCCACCTCCTCCACGCCCTAGTCGCCGCCGCCGGCCGCCCCCATGCCTTAATCGCCGCAGACCCTATGCCCTAGTCGCCGCCGGCCGCCGTCCCGCACCTCCTCCACGCCCTAGTGGCCGCCGCCGGCCGCCCCCCATGCCCTAGTCGCCGCCGCCTCACGTTCATCTCCGTCCACGCTCGCCAGCCTCCAGGAACCGGCGGAGGAGCTTAATCTGCATGAGCTCGCCAGCCTCAACTCCTTCGTCTACCTCTTCTACCTGGAGGTTCGTTCTTCTTCGTTGACACTGCCTCCCCCCTCGTCTTATCTGAACCTGACCATATGCTACTGGACTTATCTGAACTAAGCTGTCGAGTGTAAACTGAGTGGTGTTACTGATGTCTAACTTCTTCTCTAGTATTAGTCTTGTGTTCATTAGTTGCTATTTCTCAGATTGGTATGGTTCAGTGTAGCATACAGAGCAATTTTAGGAGAGGTGTAGGTGACTTGTTCAGTCAGTAAACAACACGTATGCAGTAGCACACACTGAACTTGGGTGTCAACTGTACCACATAGTTTAAGATCCATATGGAGCTGCTCTTGACTTTCTGAACGTTTTTCTTTCTGTTGACCAGAAGCATGGAAGAGGATGAAGCACACCAAACTGGTAGCTCACTGCTGACCAGAAACACATCAAGGGTTCCACCAGTGTTATCTCCTTCTTCTATAAACATTTGCAGGGCTTATCATGGTAAGCCTATGTCTTTTTATGTTTCTTTTCCAGTAATGCAACTTATAAGCTCTAGCCGAATGCAATGCTAACTCTTTTGTCCTCTTTGCAGAATATTCACGTTCACTTGATACTCGAATGGTTGATTTTGAAGAAGATTCTGCTGATGAAGATGATGTTGACTCGGAAGAAGAGGAAGAAGAAGATGAGGCTACTGAAGAAGAAGAAGAAGAAGAAGAAGAAGAAGAAGAAGAAGAAGAAGAAGAAGAAGAAGAAGAGGAAGGAGTGGAGGATATTGACATCGGTTCATTCTCTGAACCGGGAAGAAAGTTTCTGTCCAAAGTGTGGAAAGAGTATGAGCATCTACGTGTTGATGGTGTAGTTGTAGGTGCTGAATGCAAGCACTGCACAAGAAATATTTGTGCTGAGCGTAAACATGGAACAAGTTCACTGCGCAAACACTTGAGGAGATGCAAGAAAAGAAAGATAGCTCTTGGAGTTATTGGTCAACTGAGTGCTTCTATCATGAGCCCTGATGGTGTTGCAATAGGACCATGGATCTTTAACCAGGCTGTGGCAAGGAGAGAGCTGATGAGGATGATAGTCTTGCATGAGTTGGCTTTCTCCTTCGTAGAATATGATGGCTTCACGAGATTTGTCTCCAGCCTAAATCCAAATTTCAAGCTGGTTTATAGAAAAACAATAAAGAATGACTGCCTGAAAGCATTCAAGGAAGAGAAGTGCAGTCTCCAAAGGATGTTCATGAACTCCAAGTCCAAAATATCGCTCACTTCGGACATGTGGACGTCCAATCGAACAGTTGGGTATACCTGCATTACTGCCCATTGGATTGATGATCATTGGAAGCCGCAGAAAAGGATAGTGAAGTTCACCGCCATGGAAACTCCACACACGGGAGTTGCTATGTTCAACGTGATGGTGAACTTCATTAGGTAGTGGAACATAGAAGACAAATTGTTTGCAATGACACTTGACAACGCATCAAATAACTTTGCCATGATCAAGTTATTGAAGACTCATTTGCTGAACAAGAATATGGTGCTTGGTGGCGGCAAGTTATTCCATCAGCGGTGTGCTGCTCATGTCATCAATTTGGTGTGTCGAGCTGGATTAAATTTTCTTGATCCAATGATTACCAAGATACGTGACAGTGTCAAGTATATTCGTAGCTCATAGCCTAGAAAAGAAAAGTTTGAAGAAATTGTTGGGCAGCTTGGCATTTCAGCTGGCAAAAGTCCAACCCTTGATACTCCAACTCGCTGGAATTCGACATACATGATGATTGATACAACAAGAGAGTATCGTGGAGTGTTGGATTCCCTAGCCATTCAAGATACCAATTATCCCTTCAAACCATCAGTTGAGGATTGCGAAGCTGCTGATGTCATTTGCGGGTTGTTGAAGGTATTCTATGATGCTACGAATGTGGTTTCGGGCACTAAATACCCTACAGCCAACTTGCACTTTCATGAAATGTGGAAAGTGAAGCTCACCCTTGACTAGCAACATTATGAAGAGGGCACTGAGTTTGGTGATGTCGTCATGTACATGAAGAGAAAACTAAAGAAGTATTGGAAGTTGTCATGGGTAAACCTTTGCATTCCAGTAATCTTGGATCCTCAATTCAAGCTGAAATACCTTCAGTTTCGGTTTGGCTTAGAATTTGGTGATGATGCCGAGACAATGATCAATAAAATAAAATGTGTGTTTCAAGGGCTGTTCAATGAGTACCTCCAACTCAATGTCAATGGTTCAGACCCCACTACCCAAGTAGCTGATGATAACATGGTTGAAGCAAATCAAGATCCTATGGCTGAGTGGGATAAACATGTCACCCTGAGTGCTCAATCAAGGCTGGATTCCAAACGAGGTGCCCAGGCCAACCCCACCAGTCAGGCCAAGTGACGGTCAAAGGGGATTGACCAGACAGAAACGACACGTTTGGCCGTCCGCGGGCCTCGAATGAGCCAGGTAGGGCACAGACGAAGAAAACTACACAGGTAGGGCACAGACGAGTAAAACTGAGCGAAGTAGGGCACAGAAGTAATAAGCCCTTTCTTCAAATAATAGTATTTTTTGTACGCTTGTGTGAGCAATGAGTAGTCAAAAGTTTGATAGTTAATCCATCTGTTTTTAAAATAGATGGCGTTTTAACTATGCATATAATATACAACATGAAACTGTGACCATTACTTTTCATGTGAATTTGTTGATAAACATATGTAATCTTTATATCTAAGAAAATATCTTTATGTGAATCCAGCGATCTTATTTTCACTGAACCGATCAGATCATATTTTTACATGACGTATACAGGTCAGAGTTAAAATTTTGAATATAGCTTTCTAGGAAGACATCTGTTTACGGACTGATGTATTGATAACTAATAAGTTACTACACATTAAGAAGATGATTGAGTAGTTATTATCAACCTTTTTTGTAAAAAAAAAAGGGGGGAAAGCAACCTCTACTGATTAATATTAATTTTGATTATATAGTGCAATTGAATATTGGATTTGAAATTAAGTGAAAATAACATTATTTTCTAAGATGAAAAATCTTTGTTGGTACCAATGGGTTAATATATAATGAAATAAATGTTCATTGTAAGAAGCACTCGCTTTTTAGCAGTAGAAAAATGTGAAAATAGTCGGCGTAGCATTTCGCCATTTAAGAAATTGAAAGTGTGGCACCAATTGTTTCATGCATGTATTCTTGACCAACCAATAATCTATGAAATGTGGTTTAGGTACGTCCAAGAAAATAAAATGTATAGGATTAATAAGCTTCTTAGAGAGTAGATTCCATCAAGGAGACAACATATAAGATACTTGTGTAAACAAGAACTGAACCTCTTACGTTCTTTTGTTGCAGATCGACAACGATGTTTCTATTGAGCAATTAATGGAAAATATATTAGCTCTGTTGGAAGAAAAAAGGTCGACAAGGACCAAAATCCAAAGTTAGGTAAACATCTTGAGTAAAACTATAATATGATCCCTCACAAAAAACTAGATACTGAAATTGCATGAAATCACTTGACTTATCATCGAATTAAACTAGTGGCTCAACTATAGTCATTATATGGAATTGCATGATTATATTAGACACAGTGAACCCATCGCTGTGTACTGCGTGAGTAGACCCGAATGTGCGATGATCTCAGACATCAATGTTGCAGCGGAGAGCCCCTCTGATTGTGAAGGCGATTCAAGTAAGGCATGTGCGTTATGGTGTAACCAGCCAATACTTTTGGTAGCCAGGGCCATTTCTTTGTATATCTGCCAGCCAGCCAGCCAGCCAGCCAGCCAAATGTTCATTAGATCCATGAGGGTTTAACAACTTAAGTGAACAAGAATAAGCATTAGAAGAAAAAAAGGTTGGAAGATCCTTGGTCTAATTTCCTAGTACCCCCTATCCAGGGTCAGTACACTAAGTAAAAGAAACTATTATTAGCACACGTTTATATCTCCTATGAATATTACTGCATCTCATCTAACTCATTTGGTCTTCGTAACCGCTAATTCCTTCCTTTGTCACTGGATTGCAGCGCGCCGAGGTGGAATTGTTTTCTCTACCAACTACAGCCCCCCCGTGCCGTTAGACATCTTTTCCAGTGCCATCTCGCCTTCATCTACCAACACTGAGATCTGCCTCACAGATGGCGTGTCCTACAACTACAATGGCTGTTTCATCCCTCCCGCTGCACTGAAGACCCTCCTCAAGAGCCCCAAGCTTGCAGACGAATATGGCGCCACCGATGCGGACATTGATGCTGGAAACATCTCTGGACTTGTCTTCGTCTCCGAGAGGGATGACGGTCTCGAGACACTCTACATCGCCCTGCGCTTCATTTCCGTCCAGGTATTCGCGCTTGTTGACATATTCGGTGCCGCCGACTTCAGTGGCGCACGCCTAGAGGACAGTGGCTGCATTGGCGGCGGATACAGTGTGGGATCTCGCACCGTCGACCACTCTCTCGTCTACGTCTCCACCAAGGAGCCGGTGCAGGAGCGTCGCAACCCCTGGACCGCCGTGTATAAAACCAGCCTTACAACATGCAAGACGGAGCGTCTCACTCCACAAGGTGTATACTTCTTCCACCGATTGACCCATAAGCTCTTACCAAACTAATCATATACTTGAAGTCTGCATGATTGATATGTGCAAGGGTGTTTGATCTGAGCCCTTCCGTATCACCGTCGGGGAAGATAGTAGCGGTGGCGTCGTTTCAAAGCAAGAGTTGGAGTGGTGAGGTCGAAAACCTTAAGACTGACATCTATGTGATGAACATCGATAGTGAGGAGCATCAGGACCTCGGGCGCAAGCTACTGATCAAGAATGGCGGCTGGCCATCCTGGGGCAGCGACAACATCATCTCCTTCCTTTGTCACTGGATTGCAGCGCGCCGAGGTGTAACCAGAACCCTCTCATGGACACCCTCTACGTGTGTATGGGCACCTCCTTCGGCGACCAGCAACCGGTGGAGATCTATGCCATCTGTAACGTCTCCGGCCACAAGACGAGCCGAATAATCCGAAGGCTCACGAGTGGCGGGTTCAACAACGCGTTTCCGTCAAGCAACCCACAGGGTAACCAGTTTGTGTTCCGGTCGACGAGGGGTGGAGGGGAAAAGAGACACAAGAACTTGTACATAATGATGGACACGAAACAAGGGGGATTCGGGGATGCCGCGGTGAGGCGGTTGACGAAAGGAGAGTGGACAGATACCTGATGCCAGTGGTCCCCCAACGGGGACTGGATCGTCTTCTCGTCGACCCGTGACAAGCCTTTCAGTGACGCTGAGCTGGACAAAGAGCCAGGGTACTTCTCAATGTACCTGGTGAAGGCGAGCGACCCGGCGGTGGTGATCAGGGTGATGGACAGCATGGGCGGTCACGTAAACCACCCGGTGTTCAGCCCGGATGGGAGGAGCATCGCTGTGACTGCGGACCTTGCAGCGGTGTCTGTCGACCCGATATCACTACCCATGTTCGTGCAAGCGGTGCGGCCCTACGGCGACATCTTCGTCGTGGATATCAATCCAGTCTACTTGGAGAGAAACAAAGATGTGAAGCAGTTCCACCGGATCACGCACAGCAGGTATAAGTGTGGGACGCCGGCCTGGACTAATGCCGCGATGGAGCCAAACGGTCTGTGGAGCATGTTGATGGTCCTGGGCAAAAAGAAGAGGCCGGCGTGTCCATACATCCACGCTGACGGGGGCGAGAGCTGGCACATGACCGGCCACCTCTGCATCCCCGACAGAAGCTGCTGATCAACTGCTGAGTTTCAGTTTTGGCAGCCATCTCTACAGTTCTGGATGGAGCAATATCTGTGCTTCCAGTTCAATCACTTCTTGCCAATTTTAGAATACATGTGTGGTACGTGCACAGTTTTGCCTCGTCTGGGTATGTTTAAGGATCATGTGTGGCAAATTGGTGTGCTGTTATGTCGCAGTAAAATTTGTACTCATAGACCATGTAATGTCAATGTCCTGATGAGAAGTTAACAAAACGATGCTGACGCACAAAATAAATTCAGTTCCGAAGTCATTTCCGGATGAAACGAGGGTACAACTACCTGTGTGTTATGGATGGATGGATGGATGGGTAAGCAATCACTAAGCACACGGGCAATTTATGATTTAAGAGTTGAAGCAGCAAATGCACGATTTAAACCCAGATTAACGTTACACTAAATATGCACAACAGTTCTCCAAACGCACCTGCTGTCTCAAGTTTTATGATTCACTGGCATGCAAAAAGGTGGGGATTGTGGTGAGCTCTTCGGCCAGGGAGTCTCATCCTCTCCGACGAGATCGAGTCGAGAACAGGCTTTCAGGTGTCAAAATGATCTCGTGAAAATTGGCTGCATGAAAACCCTGAGAATCAGCACACCCTATTCATGCAAATCAAAATTTGCTCTTTCAGCCCTTGTCTGATTACGTCTCCACCATCACCTGCACACGAGTACACCAACACTGTGCGCAGCTAAATGGTTTCAGCGTACTAGCTGATTCAGATAAGCTTCACATGGGAAGTTCATACTTCTTGCAAATTGTTTCCATACCGCAAGGACCTTGTACTCGCGACCAACCAAAGAGGCCATATATACCTGGAAAGCAATAGAAGGATTCAGTTCCAGAAACCAGGCCAAACATTCAAAATGTTTATCTTACCTGAAATGTTGGAGCTAATCTTGGGCTCCGAAGAATCTTCCTTTTCTGGAACCTGAAACTCCTTGCATGTTCGGCAACATACAATCCACATTATGACCAGGTCTCGATGATAAACCTACCAGCCATTTTGAGCTTCGCCAGCCATCCCTCAACATCCTCTTTTTGAACACCACCCTGCTGGCAAAGAACTTCTTGTAACGCAGCCTTAACGTCAGCAGGCATTTTGGTAGAAGATCCGGCGACGTATACCGCGGCCTCTTCAGAGCATAACATGTTCAACACCCTCGCGCCCTGCTCCCTTATTTTGTCTTGCACATATATCTTTTGAGGCTGATCCCTAGAGAAAGCAGCAAAGAAACCACCACCCTTTTCAAGGGACAGCACCCCCCGGTCGTCCTGGGCATGATCTAACCAGAAATCCTCATACAGAAAATCATTGTCTCGGTTTCTACAGCCAAAGAAGAACAGAACAGGAGCTATCGGTTCTGTGGCGCTCTGTGCAGCCCTTTCCTCCACGAATGCGCGGAAGGGTGCGCATCCTGTTCCTGGTCCGATGAGCATGAGAGGAATTGATGCCCGTGGAGGAGGCATTGATCCTCGGTGTATCCAACATGGTATAATATTCTCTTCATTTGGGCAGAGCCCTGCTAGCCAAGTAGAGCAGAGACCATGCCGTGTCCTCTTTAAAGGAGTATGCCATGATACAATGCTAACAGTCAAGTGTATCTGGTTTGGATGGACTAACGGGGATGACGATATGGAGAAGGCTCTTTTCTTCAATGGAGGCGTTAGTTGCACCAACCACTCAAAAGGCATGTGAACCGAGGGAAACTCCTGCAACACCTAAAAGCAGAGCAAAGCCATGTCACTTTTGATTGAACCAAAAAAGTTCAAGTTGAAGGACAATAGGCATGCTAAGGAATGCACTACAATAACTTTGTTATTAAAATTGATCGTAGAGACATTACTTCCAGAACTGTCCGGTTCTCCTTCTGATTGTATCCGTAAAGGTCTTCTCTTCCTTCAGGAGAAGTAAAATACTGAAGTTTTTCCTTTTCGTCTTTATCCGTTGCAAAATAGCTCATGATCTATAGAAGAACATCGGAAGTGTGTAAACATAGAGGTGACATATTAATCCTATACATCGGGATTTCAGAGGCATTATGAAACAACTACAGAAATATGTGTACGAGATGAAGCATTCAGGGTAGTTTTCCCCTTGCCTCAAAGAAATATCGCCGAGGAGAAGCAGATGAGACATCCATTGCCAAAGCAACAAAGGTCTTTAGCTTGATGGGATCCATCAAACTGTTCATAGGTGAAACTTTGGAAAGTTTGTCCCCACCCTTTGCTCGAATCTGGTAAAAAAAATATGTTACCTCCAAATTATAACGCACTGTTGAGAAGATATATAAGAAGGCATAATCACATCTAGATGTATCCCGTTTAACGGATAAAGTCAAGGATCATGCATGGATAAAGAAGAAAATGGTATACTGTCTAAACCAAGATAAATTTCTAGCTGCTAGAATAAACAATCTTGCGGAAGGCGATTTTCCAACAGAGGAGTTTGCACCTAGCTCTATTGTGGCGGCAAAAGTATTAAGAAACGAAAGTTGGCTCTGTTGCAGAGAAACACATAGAAAGAAAAAAAACTAAACTCCAAAAGGCGACAAAACTGATCCACATACCGTTATGTAACATTCTGGATCCAGCTTACAGCGTTTAATGAAAGCATCAACAGCTGATGGATTCTGACTTGGTAGAATTTCTAGAGCATCACCAACTTGGTAACTGATGGACTAAAATGGCAAAAATGAAACAATCTTTTAGTTTCTTTCATGTGTTCAGAAATTGATTGGAAGCGAAAACGATCATAAGGATCAAAGAACATACAGAACATATATCTTCCAATTCAAAATGGCGGACATCTCTGTTAGAATCTCCCTTAGTCAAACGTTGATTTGTTACCTAAAATGGTTAGCGATATCATCAACAGAGACTAAGAAAAAATGTATCAACTAAATCAATGCGCAATTATTGCATCATTAATTTATTGCATAGTCATAATACAAATGAAGCATCCCAATAATGAACCATTACTAATTTACTATGCCCGGCCATAGTTTGTTACACCACAGCCCAGCTATATATGTTCACAGAAATCCCAGCAATTATGTAGAAATTCTTTAATGGTACACTTTTTTGAGAATGCTAAACATCTGGCCATGCCAACTGAATTTACTGAGCAAAAGCATATGACAACAATGACGAAAAAATGAAAGTTGAGCTCAATCTTGCATGGTTAAGGGTAAAATGGACTGCTCAATTGTCTACAGAATAGCTTATATGTAAATGCAGAAGATTCCCTAAAGATGAATGTATATCCACATGTAAAATTTCTGGATCAGCTAAACATTCATAAGAAAAAAATAAAAACTGATCTCAACTGTTAAGCTCTTACAAAGGGTGCAGAACATACCATTTGTAACATTAATTTTGGTTCTCCTTCATTATGGCACTTTAGAGCAGGGGACATTGAGCGTGCCTTCTCAATTAATATTTTGGGGTCTAGAGATGACATACAGAATCTATAAGAAGAAATATTACACAGCAGTTTACAGATTACTGGTAAACATTAACAAAATTGAGAACTCCCACCTGAAATGGTGGTATCTTCTGGAGCCGAGTAATAGATGACTTCTACCTTTGCATCCCCCAATATATTCAAATTAGGATGGACGTTATCCGATATTCTCGGTAACAACGAAGGATTTGTTTGATTCAGGGATTTCCACAAAGATTTCAACCACGGATCAAGAGCTTCTTCATATCTGGTTTACAATAACAAAATAATTTAGTACTAGTTATTACCGTGAGGAATTGCTTTGGAACTTCCCTAAAAAGGGTGCTTTCTATCAAGTTACAAAAAAATACTTAAATTTAACCCAAAAGACATGTCCTTTGACTTCTCGAAAGCCCACACATCAATTATAAAAACAACATAAAAAAATAGATGATACTAAAAGCATACCCAGAAGAATGTTGATCATTTCCCAGGCCTTTTTTCTGTGATTCGTTTTGCACCAAGATCTAAAAGCCTTTTATCGAGCATCTTTGCAGGAACCTGCAGCGCAAACACGACTGTGAAGAGGAAAATAGAAATAAGAAACATGTGCTGGCCAAGAATTTCTTGAAAACAAAATGAGCACAAAACATGGCACTAAAGTTGAGAGAGTAATGAGAAATCAGAATGGTTGATGATGCAACAAAAATGTATGTTTAGAACATACAAAAACTTCCTGATTGTGTGTAAAACTGGGTATGCAAATAGGAACTTTTTATCTTAATGATGATTCTAGCCAAGCATTTGAATATGGCATAACTCTAGCAAGCTTTGCAACATTTTCTCAATCTGCAAAAGTAACTTATATCAATAATCAATTCCCTAAAACTAATGAACTACAGATCCTTTTAACAAATCAACATACACGATTGTATTAAATTCAAAAGCACCACGCGGCACAATATCGGGCTGCAAAATCTAGTCAGAAGACTCACATTGTACTTCGCATAGCTTGAATCGCCGAGCCCAAACACGGCATAATGTAACCCTTCCAGCCATCGCACACCTAGGTGCTTTCTGCAAAGGTATTTCCAAAAAAACTGCCACCCAAAACCCAAACAGAAAATTGCAATTAGAAAATCAAAGCTCTAATAAATTACCAAACAAAAGCATTTCAATCTCCCTACCTTCATGGAATCTGGGGGATCGCCCTGGCCCATGGTGGACACAATGAAGATCACATACCTTTCGCCCGGTAAGCAACTCTGCACAAACAAGTGGAAGTAACAAGTGATGTTCATATGACGTTGGACGGCAGGGTTTTGGGGTGAGGTTTTTAGGGTTCCCAGCTTACTGGATCGTAGCTATCCATGGAGATGACGTCGACAGCCGGGCAGCCTCCACGCTCAGCCTCTCGTCCTACATGTTCGGCGGCATCGATGGCGTTGCCGGTTTGTGATGCGTAGAGTACGACGAGGCGGCCGGGCAGCGGTGATGATGATGGCGCCATGGAGAGGTGGGTCCTTGGGAGGCCAAATGGAGTCTGGTGACCTACATGTCCCATGTTCAGTCTATCAGACCCAGACATAAAAACTCCTCTTTGACATAGATGCAAGTAAGCAAGTTCATTATGTCTTTTTTAACGTCTAGTTCTATTGCAACAGCATCAACAAGGACAGACAACTCCAAATTTATCAGTATTAAGAACATGTTCAGAAACGCTGAGAAAGCATTTGTGATGTGCACCCGCTCTTGGGAATGACGGTCATTAGCATCTCCTATCCTATGTACACATTCAACTAGGGTCTTCTACCAACATGATTGATGATAACTCAACAACAGACTAAAACAAAACAAAGAAAGGTTAGAGATTCACTATTTTGACTAGTGAGTCATTACTCCTCACTTTTGGTAAACTATTCGCTGCCGGGCACAATTTATTAACACAGGAGTGCAAGAACACAAAGGCTGACAAGTTGTTTAACATACTAATAAACAGAAAGGTTCTCGAATTTTCCATAACAGAGACATCATCTACAAAATACTAGAGGAACCTACATCATCGTCGGATCGATGGAGTCACCGGTCGGTCAACAACTAATCTAAATTGGGAGAACCAATTGCGGATTCGCTAGCTTGGAAACTGAAAATCAAAATCAACGGAGGATTCAGAAACCTACCGTGCAACGAGAGAAATTTCAGCGGCTCGTTCTTGGATTCGTCCGCCGCCTCGCCTCTGCTGGTGCGCAGTGCCTCACGCCGGACTCTGCTCCTCTCGCCTCCCGCTGCCCACCGAGTCGTCGGATTTTGCGGCCGCTGCCAGAAAATCGCTTGGCGCCTCGCCGAGTTGCTGTCGTCGGACTGCTGGGGACTGGATGCTGGAGGCGCTAGGGTCACGGCCTCACGAGAGCAAATTAGCCGCTGCAGTTGGGCCTTAGCCCAGATGGTTTGGTGGAGATGGTATGGGCCGGTGGCTAGGGTTTAAGGATGCCAGTAACTTTTTTTCTCAAAACAAAAGCTGAATAAAGTTTTTGACTCAAAAAAATGAAAAAAATTATTTTATTTTATTTCATTGGCTGAATACCTGAAATACCTACCATATACTTACATCGCTATATACAACGATTTGTTTTGACACAAATTAATGGTTATTCAGCTGAATACCAGGAATCTCTTTGTGCTGCTAAGTTTGTTTGAATGACTCTGCTACCCGGTTCGATTAAACCCTTACCACCGCTTGCAGTTAGTTTTTCGTCCGATTTTTGTATTTTCGCCCGAAAAATCTCACGTACTTACAAAGGTCTGCATTCTTTTCCGTCGTTTTATTTGTAACAAGTTGATTTAGGGACTAAAGCTAATACAACAGGACAATTATGCCATGCTCCCAAGCAGGGTTGCTCATACGAGTATTTACAGTATCATGTCTAATTAGTGTGGCTTTTTGTAGGGTGTGTTTGAGTTCGGGTTTTCCTGTGCCGTTGTGGCCCGGCGGTGGTTTTCACCGGTTTTCTTATTAACTGGGCAACTTTTTCTTCTATAACTGATATTGACAGAAGTCGGCAAAAAAACATAACATGACACATTGCTTTTTTTCTAAGGAGAAACTGTGGGACAGTTTCCAAGTGCAATTATTATTATTATATAAATATGTAAAAGTATTTTAATATTTACAAAAGGATGGTGAGACAAAAAGATCCAAATACTCAACAACTGGGCTGTGCTGAGCCAATCTTGAAATTGTTTTTTTTAGTGGAATCTTGAAATTCTTGAGAATACTGTTCCTTTATCCTACGGCCTACTAGGGCAAGCTCTTTGAAAAAAAATTGCTTTCCACCCCTGAAAGGTATTATCTCTGTTCCAAAATATAAGACGTTTTGATAGGCTAATATGGCCTACCAAAACATCTTATATTTTGGAATAGAGATGGCAGCAATTTGGTTCGTGAAAAATCTATTGTTCCTGATTAATTATCAGGACACTCCAGGAGGCAAGAACATGCCTGTATTAAACATGGGCTGAGACACCAAACCTCACAGTTCTAACCCAACTTGATACTATCAAACTACTACATCAGCACAACAGTTCTCCCAACCACAGCTTCCGTCTCTAGATTCGTGATTTAAACGCGTGAGGTCCGTTCAGATCATGTAACCTCCTTAAGAGTTTGTTAGCGGGAAAGAACAATCGAAGATTTACAAAGTGGTCGAAATGGACAAAATCTCAGCCAGTGGGTTCTCTTTCATGGGAGTCACTTCCCCTCCGTCGAGATCGAGTTAACTATACGCTTTTGGGTCTGAGAATGATCTCGTGAAAATTGGTCGCGTGCAGTCAGAGCATGAAAACCATGACGATCAGCTCACCCTATTCGTGCACATCAAAATTGCCTCTTTCAGCCCTTCCTTGTCCAACGATGTCTCCACCATCACCTGCGTGGGGGGAACATCATGTAAGCAGCCGAAACTTCAGTATCCTTGCTGCGTCAGATAAGCTTAAGTCGGTCAGAAGCTCGTACCTCTTGCACATTATTCCCGTACCGCGCAAGGACCTTATACTTCTGACCGACCAAAGATGCCATGTATACCTGGTAATTAAGCAACAGATGGCTTCAGTTCCAGGGACCAGGCTGAATAATCCTGTGACCACTAAGCATTGAATTTTATTCTTTCATCTTACCTGAAATGTTGGAGCTAATCCTGGGCTCCGGAAGAACCTTCCTTTATAGACATCTTTAACTTGCTCGATGTTTTTCAGCTCCTCGATCAGGGAATCCACCTCAGGCCACTACAACACAGTAGATTTCAATACCAAGAACCCTCGAATCATGCTCGATAAAAGATGAGCTTGTACATACCTCAAAGTCTGCCTGTGCGGGTTCAAGGGATCCATCGATTGACTCTTCATCGCCAATGACTGCTTCCAAGGCCCTACTGGCGGACTTGGCTGCATAGCAGAAGAAAGGAAAAGAACAGGACGTGAGGAAAAAACTATCTGAAACTAGCCACTTAACATTATGAGAAAATAGGAGGCCAAGGGGGAATTGCAAAACCCTCCAATACCTTTACATCTTTAAGTGACAAAAATATACGGCTATTGTTGAAATCTAGTTGAATAACTTTAGCATCAACAACCTGGAAATGAAAATAGTATTAGCATACAAAAAATTATATAACATTATGAGCATTTACGCTACTGAATTGAGTTGTTAAATATAGAGCGACCCATGTAACAAACGAGGAAAACACGTGGTTATTTTCCAAGGAAAACGTAGCTTCAATACCCAGAGGCAGCTTCAATAGAAAACTTAGAAGAGCAAGAAGTTAAATAACAGAACTAATCACAACGGCTGAAGTATTACCTGACCAATTCTGTAAGAAACTGATGGATCTAAGGTCTCATCCCAGGACACTTCCCACTGCTGAATCAGTGCAGGAACTCCTTCAACCTTTGAAAGAAACAGTTAGCTGCTGAACTTGAAGAAAAATCATCCAACACAAGGAAGAGACAATAGGATCTACCTCAACAAATATCCCAAAGTAAACAAATCGCTTGATGGTGCATGTGACGATATCTCCAACATTAAGCCTAGCCTGCAAAATAAGAAATTAATAGTTATGGTTGTGTGCAAACAAAATTAGAAAAAACACACTGCCTTTACTCCAGTAGGATAGTAAATGCTGACGAGACAAAGATCTATTTATTTCGTATCAAGGAATGATTCTATTGGCAACACTTTGTAAAAACAAATCCTTGATTGTTTTAAAGAGAAGGGTGCAGCTAAAGAACTAGGATGCGAATACAGGAGATTCAATACATATTCGCGTGTAAAACTTGACTCAAACAACCAAGACAACTGATCTTGACATGCTCAATAGGTTTCTACAATTTTACCATAAAAATCAGGAATGTTAACGAGAGAAAAAGTACCATAAGACTTTTCCTTTTCTGAATCAACTCGTCACTTTCTTTTGGCCTCATAGAGAAAAATAGTCGCTTGGAATTCCTGTCAGCCAGGACAACTGATACTCGGAGCCTCTGCAAAACAATGACATGTTACGGAAAGAGTACAAACGAGATTGAATGCTAGGACACAAGCACCAGAGTCATACTTGACCAATGAATGATGATAAGAACTTGGATTTCTCTTCGTCATATGTTCGGAGAAGTTCTTCAAACTTCAGCCTAGACTGCAGAGTTCCTTGGTCCTGATGAGCTACTTCTGAAACTGAGCTAGATTCAGAACCTTCCTCCATGCTCATACTCTGTTTGTACAAGGAAGGATCACCACCCTTCCTTCTTAACCAAGTCTCAAAAGCTAAGAATTTCCATTTTGTAGCAAGATTACGATAGGGTAAGAAACCTATCATTGAGTCGAGTGACACCTGGTACGAATTCAAAACGAAACTCAGACAAACATTAAACAGGGATATATTTGATAATAACAATTGTTGATTCGAAAAGGACTAAGTACATACAACAAATCCCTTTGCACTGCAGTTAATCAGCTCCACCTCGACCCTCTCGCCAGTACTTGCATAGTGCTCTAGCCTTGTCCAGTCACTCTCAGTGATGTCCTGTGTTAGTGATTCAGTAGTTCAGTATTCATATTTGCAAGAACTAAAAGGCTACTAGGGGGCCATCTCCTCCCACAAAATCTGCATTCACTCCAGTAAGTTCGGTGGTTAATTCTGCAAGACTATAAGATGCTGAAGCTCAAATATCAGGAGATTCATATTACCTCCAATGTTGATGCTAACACATTCCCTCCATCGTCAACATAACTTTTTTTATCATCACTGTCAGCTTTCTTCTCAGCATCCACTTGAGATGGCAATGTTTCAACAGATAGGTCTTTCCTACAATGTAATAAATGCCGTATTAGCTCGCCAGGTGGAGGAAAACCAAGACAAAAATAGTACTTTGCAAACAAAAGAGCAGGGAGAAAGGCATGAATCAAATATGAATTAGTGCAACTAGAGCTTCAACAGATCATGTATATCAAGTGATGAAAATGTCTGATAAAAATATAACTGCAGCATTCTACCTTGGTCTTCCTTGCAAGAAAGCTTGCATAGAGAAATTGTTGTCGGTCACAGATTGGTTTTCCAGAGGAGAAGAGTCTACTTGTTGAACTAAACTTTCCTCAGATGGTTGTAGTCCTTGAGAATACTAACATAACATTAACACCATGGATGATAGAAAACTAATTGTAGATTTCTTATGCCTTACTTACCTGCCTCACGTTCATTGGTACCCTCTCCAGCAGCAATTGACGCCGAGCCAGCAGAGGCAAGTGCAGCAGTAATATCTTCTGTGGCCTCTGGCTTTTGAAGAAGAGAAATGTTGGATATATCCTCATCCATATCCTTCCTCATTTTCAAGTTGACATCTGGTTTCAAATTCAGCTCCGGTTCATCGTCTTCACTCTGATGCACAGTGGGCTCTGGCTTTTGAATAAGAGAAATGTTGGATAAATCCTCATCCATATCCTTCCTCATTTTCAAGTTGACATCTGGTTTCATCTTCAGCTCTGGTTCATCGTCTTCAATCTGATGCACAGTGGGTTTACGCAAGGTGACATCCACATTATCATCTATTGAGGTGCTTCCAACCTCACTTGACTCTGTTCCTGCGGCTAAACTCTCCTTGCTAGGCCAACTATCTTGCACCAGCTTTGCTTGCACTTTTGGTTTGCTCCCCATTGGCGCATCAAGGTCAAAGAAGGCTTATTTACCTTCGGTTTGCTCCCTGTGGTCTTAGCAAAGTCAAAGGTGGCTCAACTCGCTTCGGTTTGCTTCCTACTGGTCGTAGCAAACTCAAAGCAGCCTCATCTAGCTTTGGTTTGCTCAGTGCAGGCCTTGAAACAGCCAAAGGTTGCTGGTCTTTCGTTGGCATGCTTATTGCCTCTTCTGTGGTGGAAGCCTTTTCCTGCTTATTAGCTTCCATGAACTCCTTCAAAATAACATCCAACCTGTCCTTTTTGCTGGCAACTAGTTTATCTACATCGAGGGATGAGCATCTGGGTCCGACTTCTTGAGCAATATCTGAAAGAGTAATTCAACAACACGTAAGGCAACGGTTCGTCATTGCTGAGAAGAATACAACTACAGAAACCATGTTTCCCAATACAACACCAATGCGTGATGCCAATTTGTCATTTTGTGTGGCAAACAGGTTGGTGGTTAACAGAGCCTAAAAGCTAAGCAATATACTGGCCCTCGTACTTGGAATCCTTCTGCTTCCATACTTGCAAAAGAACAGTAATACACCTAGTGTACTGACGTATCTGTAAATAACAGTAATACACCTACTCACATCGTGTACTTCTTACTAGAACTGAGTCCATGAAGAGTAACAACAGGGGACAATGTCTGTGCTGCTAGAAACGTCCCGGCCAGTATTGAACAATAAATGTCTATTAGAAATGAAATATTCCAACCAACTAGTTTAGCATGTTTGATATAATACACACGTCATCCAGAATCAAACAAAGATAACAGCACATGGGACAGTAATATTTTACTGGATGTTGCGCAGCAAGGGGAAATGCAGCTATATATAGGACAAATACCATGGTGATCACACAGCTACAAATAGGACCAATGTCACATCTCATCTCGAACTACAAATTAATTTTGCACTGCGATGTTCAGATAAGACAAACGTTTTTTAATCTTATCCACAGTCAGCAACTAGGGGTGAGATACTCTGCAGTCAGTACTAAGAGACATGAGAGGAGGGACCTTGGCGAGGGTGAGCTTGGGTTCCTCCCGAGGAACCTCCCGAACTCGAGCTCCATCATGTCCCACTTGTCCAGCGGCGGCAGGTCCCCTCCGTCCCCGCTTCCGCCGGCTTGTGGCGGCGGCGCGCGGACAAGGCGCACCCGTCCGGCGCCAGCGCGCGAGGAGGAGGAGGCCCCTCTGCCGCGGCGGCGGAGCGCGAAGGAGGGCCGCGCGGCCGCGAATACGCCGGCCGCGGGTGCGGCGGCGAAGGCTTCCATGGCCGGAGAGGTTTAGCGGAATGGAGCGGTGGTGGTAACGGATAAACCTGTGGCCTTGGGCCCTTCTTCTCTCCTGCGTGAATGGACGGATGCTTGACACGTGGACGCATCTGGACGGTCTGATCATAAAAAGGCTTTGCCTTTTTCTTCTGGCATAAGGAAAAAAATTGAAGGAAACTTATATAACTACTTAGTCTATACTACTATTAAAAGAGCAAACATGTGTTGATACATTAAATTTGAGCCGTTCAATATTTGATCAACGATCCAGATCGCTCCAATGTTTGACAACTCAACACACCTTTTCGGTTTAATGATAATTACATGCATTGCCATCGGTAAAAGAAACTTTTCGACCAGTGGATGTTTTCGTGGTTTACTATGTCGCGTCGTTTTGTACGAGAAGGATAAGGAGATTTGCAAGCGCACGTTACCTTCCCAACACAAATAAACAATTATTCTAGATCCTAACGTATCCATGTCCGATACCAACAGAGAGAGACACAGACACACGAGAAGCGTCGTCAAAATCGACTGGAAAGACACGGACAGGGACACGGAGACGCGCGGGGCGATTTTCTCCGGCCGCCGGCGTTGGCTTGCAGGTCTGCGCCTGAACCATACCGTGCATCGCGGCCACGCGCACGCTGTCCAGTAGCCGCCGCGATCTGTGACTGTAATATGGATTTGTTGCAGTGACGCCTATGATTGAGAACAAGTGAAACACGTGGTGCTGGATTTGGCTGGCAAAAGAAGGAGAAGATGATGCACGGCGGCACCCAATCGCACTTACAATAGTGTCGTTCACAGCTACAACCACCAGGTATGTTTCACTATAAGGATTTTATACTTACCAGCTACCAGCTTGCCTACCTACACGCGTTTGTGAGAAATATGCATCATGCATCTGTGCGACAAAATATACATACAGTATCATGCATTATTCCTAGGGAATTTCATCGCCGCCGCGGCCATCGCAATGCCACCGTCCGCCGCGGCCGTCGCCATGCCACCGTCCGTGGCGCCGCTGCGGCCATGCCACCGCTAGACTACGGTGTAGTTGCGGCATGAGGATTTGGCCTACACACAACGCAAGTGTGGCCTCAACTCGCGCCCAATGCCCATTCTCAAATAACTCCGTGCATTCTTCCTCTTCCTCTTTACACACAGGCGATGATGCCCGAGGAGGTGACGTCACTGAAGGTCGGGCTGAAGGATACGTGTGTGACATTAAGGTATGACATAATTTGTGCCGAGAAGCTGCCCAAGGAGCACGTCTTCATCGCCGCGCATCAGTTGCATTGGTCTCTATCCGAGTTTTGTGTGCTCCATGATGCTTACGTAAGGTTCTGATGGATTGGAGATGAAACATAATCAAGTCCTACATCAACCCCTACATGTTGTCACAGCAATTTTTGAGTGTTCCTTTACTGCAGAAAATGCTTGAATCGGCTTCCTGTGACCTCAAGCAGACAAAAGCAATGGGCAGTAGCAGAAAAGCATGCTGGAAGACCACTCTACTTCGATCTTGTTCCATTGCGCATATTTTAGTTAACAAAAATTGTTACATCGACCAGGTTCTGGGGCGAAAAAGGTTTGCCATGTTCTCTGTGCCTAGCGAACCTTGAAAATATGATTTCCGTAGCCATAGCAGCCAACACAGTTGTTTGCTTGAGGTGCTAAAATAATACCTTATCCTTTATACCAAATGGTTGATCTTTTCACTACCGTGAGTAATTCGTATCGTACTATTCAGTGCACCCAAAATCGTCTTTTGGTTGAATCAATGTTAGCTGAATAGCATAATTAAATGTTGTCCATATCTAGCAATGATACTCCTCGGAAGGGAAAACAATATGGCTAATGAAGCACAAAATCTTCTGATATGGTTTTCTTGAGGGACAACGTCCATATTCATTAATGATTGTTCTTAATATTAATAGGCTTCCGAAGTTTTGATATATGTAACTGAATTAGTACAGATTAATATCGACTCAGGCAGGCATTTTCAAACTGCAGAAATGATCTACAATCTATATTGATAATTTTGTTTCTCTGGAGTTAACAAAATGATTTGAAAATATACTTTTATAATTTTCTATTATTGATACCAAAGTTTTTTCTGTTTATTTTATAAGGGTCGCCGCGGAGTGTTTTTGACCAATTATATAGACGTGTGTTGCACGTGCATAGCACCTTTTCGTGCTCAACGTTCTCCAGTACTCCAAGGGCGGTCCAAGACAGCGGTGTGACATAAATTCCCCCTAATCGATATACCTGCACAACCTTAACCTTTGTTTGTCCTTTTAGCTTAATCTTTATTTTTTATTTTATTTTGTAAATTAGGAAATAATTTTATCGGACAAATATGTAATGGCATGATGCATGATGATATGATGATGCCAAAAGGAAAAATAAACAAAATATAAGCGGGGAAATTCCTAGGACACGTGCGTTGCACGTACATGCCAACTAGTAGTCTTAAACGCGCTAATTTGTTGTGTACAACTAGACAAATGCCCCGCGCGTTGCAGCGGGAACCTTTTATAAAAATTGTAATATAAACGAAAGGACATATGACACATGCAACGGGAAAATTTCTCGGGAATATTCAGGAATCCATTGGGCACCATAATCGAGAGTCTAGATTTAATCATCGCAAAATCTTTGTATATTTAACAACTAAAATTGATGAGGTATTGTACGGATAAAATAATTTATAATGTGAATAGTTTTCATGGATGGGTAGAAAATCATTAATAAATGTTTGATGACATGGATAAATAATGACTTAAATAGTGGATGATGTGGCTTAAGTAATATTTGATGTGTGATTAATAAGTATTAGTGGAGATGACATGGACAATTGATTGGTTAAGAGAATGGATGATGTGGATAGCTTGCATGTTGAGATAGAAAATAATTAATGCAAGTTAGTGGGGTTTTACTTTATAAGAAGTACAGATATCATCCAAATAATCCAAATCCACAATCTGGCTAATTTTCATTTAGCCTCATGTTTCTTCATTCTTAATCCAAATAATATTGTTATCCTATGCATTTTATAAAAAGTCAAAACATCACATAACATCCTGAAGATATTTCTACAATAAATTCCGCACAATTCTCTCATTCTGTTTGCGTGCAATAATAGTTCAGCATAGACCATATCCCTAAAAAAATTGACACTTCTTGACAACACAAATTTGCACCTATTGATTTGGTGCCTCGAGATTCATGATCTAATGTTCCACCAAGTTTCATGAAACTACATGAATTGACACACAAATAAACATGTTGAAACCGAAACTTGGCATGGGCAACCCGGTTGGAAAACCCGGCCAAAAGCCAGACGCCAGGTTGGGCTTGGGCTTCACTAGTGCATGCAAAACCCGCCCTGAAAGCCCAAAAAAGTCCTGGATTTTTTATTTTTTACATTACAGAAAATAAGTATTAATATACTCTGAAATGATCTTTTTTTTGTTATTTTCCACAATTTTGGGCCGGACAGGGCGTGGCTTTTGCAGTCAGGCTTTAACAACCCAGGGCCGGGGCCGAGGTATGTCCATGTGAATTTGGGCTAGTTTGAGACATCCTTTTGTGGACGGAGGGAATATATTATTTCGTTTCACGACAAATAATTCAGATTCTACGTGTTAGAGTATTTGGCATGTACGGTTATTATGCTAGTTTAGGATAGAGATAGGATCCGTTCCAACCTAACTTGACTTGTTTTCCAAGATGATCCATGTACGCCTATATATACTCGCCCATGAGACTCAATAATACATCAATCATATTCCGTCAATCTCATAACTCTACATGGTATCAGAACGGCACGATCTCTGACCTAGCCGATGTCGTCGCTTTCGCAGCGCGCCGCCCCCGGAGAGATCGATCTGCATGATCTCTCTCGGGGGCCACGCGACCCGTACCTAGGGTTCGTCCGCCGATCGGTTGATCGGCTGCCCTAGTGTCTTTTTTCTGGTCTATCCGGTTTTTCCTCTCTCGCCGGTCGTTTTTTGATCGGCGTTTCTTTTTTGGTTTTCCGATCTAAGATCGGTTTGCGTCGCCCACGTCCTCGTCTTCTCGCGCCTCTACTCCGACAACGACATCGACCTGCACCGGCCGCTCCTCGATAGTCGGCTATCGCGGCCGACCGCGGGCGCCGACTCCGCACCGGCCGACTTCTTTAAGCCGGCAATCGGCACCCTCGACATCGGCACAAAGGGCTACCACCTCACTTGAGCACTCATCAGCTTCCTCTACAGTCCAAGCATCTGCGCCACGACACCGTCCACGACGTTCCCGCTCTTACTGCGGGGGATGTCAGCCCATTGCAGGCTACTTCGGTTTATCTCCAGTTTGACCGTCCGCGACGCTCCTGTTGTTCACGACGCTACCGCTACGACTACGGGGATGTTAGAGTATATGACATGTACGGTTATTATGATAGTTTAGGATAGAGATAAGATCCGTTCCCATACGGAGCTAACTTGACTTGTACTTCAAAATGATCACTGTACCCCTATATATACTCGTCCATAAGGTTCAATAATACATCAATCATATTATGTCAATCTCATAATTCTAGGGAAGTTTTACAGTACCTTCCAATGGCCACCGGAGGGGACTAGTATGATTTGGTACGGACGGCTGAGATGAAGCGGCGGAGATTAGGCCCAGCACACCTAGTAAGCCGGCATTATTATTATTTTTATACTAGCGACGCAGTAAAAAAATAGATGCCGTAGCAAATCCTCCACGCCGCCGTCTCGGCCTCCACCTCGCAATCGCCTTCAGACGCCACCGCCGCGTCCACCTGACCCCGGACGCCTCCAAATCGCACACGCCCGAGCACGCTGCCGCCACCTCCACGCCGCCGCAGTCGCGACCTGCAGCTCGCACACGCCAGAACACGACGCCGCCGTCGACATCTCGGACGCAGAGACCACCTCGTTCCTCCGCCTTGAATCGTCTTCCAGACCGGCAAGCCATCACGTTCGTGCTGCATACCGCCGGCCCAATCTCGCCTGAGGCAGTAGGTACGTGTTCCCCTCCATCCTCCAAAGTGAAGAACAAATTTTTTAAATAAAAGGCCAGAGGCCCAACGTTAATTTAATAACGCCAGGAACAGCGACAGGGATACAAAATGCTGAACCCAGCTTACATCAACGAACTGCACACACACAAGGAACATGACAATCGAAGAAACACCAATGAGGAGGACATTGCCAAAGAACAACTCCGAAGAGGCTGAGAACTAGCTTGGCGGGCAAAGGAGTTGGGACGAAGCTCGCCCTCGAGGATAGACCGGCACACCGACACACGCTGCACACCGTCGACACGGGCAAAGTCGTCGGGCCGAAGGTCACCCTAGAGCCGAGGCCGGCTCACCAACACACGAGACGGCGTCTTCAGGAAGAGCACGACGCAGAGCGCCGTCACCGCCCGATCCGAAGATCTTGGGTTTTCACCCGGAACACGTAGGAGGGCAGAGGATAGCTACGAACGGCGCCTTCAAGAAGGGAACAACGTCCACGGACACCGCCACCGCGGCCCAAGCAAAGACCTGGGCGAGGGTTTCCCCTCGGCGGGACCTCTCCACCTCCCACACAGGGCAATGGCGCCGCCAAGACGGCGACCACACCACTGCCACGGAGCGCAGCTCGCCAAGCACCACCCGTCCACACGGCCGTGGTCTCGGCCAGCACCACCAGAACCTTGAGCTCGCCCGCCAACTCACAGGTTCCCCACCTTCCAGGGCCGCCACCCCGGCGTCCCAACTATGTGCACCGACGAAGAGAACGAAACCAGGAGGGAGACACACCACCGAAACAACCACCGGCTGCCCCTGGCTGCCGGCGGCACCTGAATGGCGCGTGGCCGTAGCCTCGAAGAAGGAGGGACAGGGCCCCTACCCTTCCCAGAACGGGGCGGCCAGAGGGGCCGCACCACCCTACAGACCACGCAAGGAGCTCTCCATGGCGACGTGCAGACCACACTGGCCACCGTGCTGGCCTCCTCAGCCCGGACCAGGCAGCAACAGGAGCAAGGCGCCATGGCGGGCCGGGAAACCCAGATCTGGCCCGGGAGGGCCCAGATCGGGCCCGAGCCGTCGCTGCAACCCTGTCCACGCCAGCAGCCACTGGGCTCCGCCCGAACTGCCGCTGCGCCGCCATGACCGCCGCCGACCCCATCTCCGCTCCGCCCGCTGCGCACAACGCCGTCACCAGCATCTCCGACGCCACCCACTTGAGACCCGCCTCCGCGCGAAGAAGAGGCCATCGGGGTGCGCCCACCCCGCCCGCCACCTTTGGCGGCCGAGCGTGGCCGCCACTGCTGGCGCCGGCGGTGGCAGCGGCCAGGAAGAGATCGCCGCGGGGAGTTTTTGCCTAGGGTTTGGGCCCTCCGGAGCCGCCCACGCGAGCAGCCCGGGAGGAGAAGGGGGGGGGGGGGGGCTTTTTTTAGTGAAGAACAATCAGTTATCTTCTGCAGCGCATTACAGATTTGTTGTTTAGTTTGTGCCTATTAAGGAAATTAGTCTTGGTGTCAGTCATTTACCATCGCCATTGCTCCCTTCGCTCTCGTACTCGAGAGGTAGCTACCCATTTTCTGCATATCACCAGCGTGGGACGACCGTGCTTGGTTGGCCTATATACTCTATATATTCCTATCACGAAGCTGATTATATGGACAAAAGATTTAATCTTCGTTTCAGTCATGTACCTCAGATAGGCTAAAAGTGTGCCTCTGTTTTCTTTGTTTCCAACTTGTGTTATTAGTATAACACTATGAAAATTCACCGGTTAGTATTCTTGCTAGTTCTTTCTGTATGAAGTGCCATGCTATAGCAAGAGAGGTGTAAGTGTAAGATAATTGCACAGAATAATTTATCATGTAATTAGATGATTAATACTGTTGTTAATCTGATTAACTTAAAGTTGCAGTATATGAGACATGCGAGGGGTGCTGACTATATATTCTTCTTCCAAATTATTTTTCTGGTGTAGTACGCATTTTATTTTCTGTCTCCTCTTCTTTTATATTCCAGGCGATTTTTTATTTGATGAAACAAGCAATCAATCTGCGACCCTCAAAGGTACATTTGATGAAATAAGATAATTTTCGGATTTATATATTCTTAGACTATAATAGTACCCATGCTTGTCATATGTTTGTCCTCAGACTTGGCATCAAACAGAACATATCGTTTTCCTGTTTTTAGTCATCCTACAATATTAAGTGTTCAGTTCATGCAGTAGCTTAATTTGTCTGGGATATTGTAGCTTCTACTTTTGGATTTCAGTATTCAACTTCTAATTTGGACGAACTTTGTAGTTGGGTAATGAACTTTATAAGAAAAAAAGGACAAGCTGCTGATTGTTTCAAGAATAGTTTTCCTGTAGATATGTCTAGTATAATCTCTCAGGTTTCACATTTTATTCATTCTTGGTCTAGATTGCAGAGGACAGAACTTCCAGCTAGACAATTTGGTGGAGCTGCTGTACTGTTACGAGTGGCTAATGAGTAGAAGCAATGGATGGGACCGCGGTGTGAAGTGGATTTGCTGTTGACCCGGTTCCTTTATACTAGTTTGTTATCTGTCTAGACTTTATTTGCTTTGTAAATCTTGTAGCCTAGGTGAGACTTTAGAGAAATCTTGGGGCACAGTATACATGAAAAAACTGGTTGTATGAACCTCAGCTGCTAGCCTAGGTGAGACTTGAGAGAAATTTTATGTAGTCTAATTTTTGTAGTGCACGGTCAATTTCTGGGTGCACATGCTGTGATGTTTTTCCTGTGAGTTTCGGTTCTTGGAAGATTGATTCACAAATCCGCTGTGCCTGGTCTCTTTCCTCGTTTCTCTGGCATGTGCAAGTCGTGCCATGCATAATGAGACTCTATAATAGTCTTGTGCCGTTTGTGAGAACATAATAGTCTTGTGCCTTTTGTGAGAACATAATGAGACTCTATAATAAGTGAATACATGATATTCATATTTCAATACTACATGTCTATACTGTTGGAATTTTTATTCGAGCTATGTACAAAGCTAACATTAACTAGAAAAGTGTAAAATATTTCCTACACGAGCTCCTCCCAGAAGGGTTCTTGCAGAGGACAATGGCGACTCTCTGCGCGTGGGAGTGAGGGGAGTGGAAGCTGTTTTTTTAGTGGATGCAAACTGTTATTTACTTTGGGGCCAGGACCATCTGCATTTATTGGGCTACAGCCCATCTGCGTGCGGTCCAAGTTTGGCAGTAGTATGATTACAACTCGTCAAGCTTTTAGCACTAATATGATTTTGTCTGGACCCTTGAATGGATGAAAATGGAGGGCTCTTACTATTCATCTAGGTACCACAAAACATCTCTAATTCTACACTATGGAATGGAACAGGGCGAGGAGCTGCACCGATTTACCATCTCCATATGTCCATATGGTACGGATGCGACTATGCTCTAGAAAAAATCCTATCGTATGATGGAAGTATATACCTACTTCGACGTCGAGGAGGAAGTACGCGAGGGCGAGGCCAGCAACGAATGCGAATGCGAGCATGCATGCTCCTCTTCTTCCTCGTCCACGCTGTCTTCGGAGAGATGGAAAAGGAAGCTTTGGAAGCGGCGAGGATGGCGCCGTCGCGGCGGCGACGTGCCCGGAAGATGGCCGGATTGCTGTAACCATGGAGTAATCTTCCACCAATCCATTTCTCGTAATAAAGAGGTACGGCGTTGACTCGACGGTCGAGTGGCAAAAAAAAAGAAAGATAAACTTTATTCGAGGCCAGTTGAGCTGAGATAAGGAACGGGCGGCGGCGGTTAGCTCTGGAGGGGATAAGAGGAAAACAACCACCGTGTTAACTCCTCCTCGACGCAAACGAAATGCCGCTGCCGACCGCGTGCTGCGCCGCCGCGACTGCGTCGCCGGTCGCCTCCTCGCCGTCCCGGCCCCGCGCTCGCACGTCCTCTTCGCCTTCCGTCGCCTCAGGAAGAACCGCGAGCCAGTGGAGGCTGCAGCCAGGTTAGTATTTTATTTCAAGATTCCATGTGGAATCCTTATTTTTCTTTCCATGTGCCTTTCTCGTGTCATCATTGAAAAATATATTATTTGGCGCTGTCGCTCAGCAGTACTAGCTCAATCTTCTGTTCATCCAACGTGCGGGCTTAAACTGTTGAACTGCATTCATGAGCGCTTGTGTTGGACATTCTGTTTCATCTATACCATCTCCTAGCTCATGGATCGCATCCATTAATTTCACACTGCTTCTGCCAACATGCACAATAGGAAACCAATGTGTACTATCTATTATTAATGCTTCCTTCTCCCAATATGAATACAAACCCTTTCCTACTGAGATACCAGTGAAAACTCAGATTAAGGCTTGTTCGATTAATCCAGTCCCCAAGTGGGTTGGAGGGGATTTGGGGAATCACCCTCAATCCACTTTAATCCTTAGCAAACCGAACAGGACTTAAGATGAAGTTCAGAAGCTGTTTCTCATAAATTCAAGCTTGCTTCTCATTAATTGTCCAGAACAACTTCTTTTTGACTGATTTTCGAAACTTTTCTTGGCTGATATTAATAAGAATGAAATGATGTTTGATAAAAGAATTGTGAATTTTGAAATAGTCGAAGAGAAGATGAAGAGGGTGGTCGATCTTGGTTTCATATCTCGCTATCCTCGTGGTGTTGATACATACGTGCAGGCGTCAGGAAATAGCACCTCCTGTTTTTTCTCGATAAATATTCATCAGATCGCAATACTGAATGGCAATTCCAATAAGCAAAAACTCGCCAACCTCATTTTTTCTCATATCAGATACATGGGTGTTGAGCCAGCCCAACCGGGTTCAAGCCCGATGTTTAAGAACGCATCTTAATGCACCTGTGTTTTAGATCCATTTGTACTTGGATCACTCATTGTCTATTCAATGAATATAACGAACACCAACTTCTTTTTCCGGCATATAACACCAATTTTTGTTCATACTCAATATGTTTTCCCATTTTAGTTCATTTAACTTACATTATATTTCAGCAAATATGCATTAATCTTGTTCCTGCATGCCTATATTTTAGAGTGTCGAAGTGGTGCCTCGGTAAAATTCCTGAGATCACCGCACTCGTATTTTGTGTGCAGTTTCTCTCAACCTTTTTATATCAAAAAATGCTATACTATTATCTGCAGGTTCGTCAAAGTATACTCTAGTAAAGCTGTGTCATTTGGCTGTTCAGAAGTCAATCAAGTGCTGCGTTGCTAAAGGGCACAACTCTACAGATACCTCAAATGAAGCATCCAATGGTCATTTACCAGGGTCATCGAATCCCCAACGTTTGGTGGCCATAAGGTAATTGGCAAGTTGATCTGGCATCCAGTAGCTACTCGTGCTTCCCATTTTTGTCGACGATAGCATTAGCATTTAGCATTACCATTTAATTGTCAGGTTCTGTCCAAATGATAGACATGGGAAAACCAATATGAAGTCCAATGGTTCCCTTCTCCGACAAGGTCGGAACGTTCATTGCCGTTCTTATGGTCCCCGTAATACCAGTGAAACTAAAGAGTGCAAAAATCCTGAAAATGGCAATGATCCTTACAGGTAAATTTTGGACCATATACTGGCCCGTGAGCTCTTCATACATATCTAGTTTCTTCCGGCATAAAATGAAGTGCCATACCAGGATTCTACAAACCTATGTGTAAAGCTGCACATGGTCATTAAGTGGATATAGACTATTCATTATTCTTAGTTGTATTCTGAATCTTCTATTGCAGGGATTTTGAAGAGCGTCAAAGAGGAAAATCACAATTTTCATACAATCAAGTTGCAGGACAGAAAAAATCACTCTATTCCAGTAACGGGCTGTCTAAAGCTTGCCAATTTGCCTACAATGATGCAAAGTTTGTGAACGAGAGAGCTCAAAATGACATTATTTTGCTTTCACGGTACCATTGTGCATTATTATTGATATTCTCTTTAGAATTTACTTTCCTTGGTAAAAACAAAGTGTTGTTGTGTTGCCATTCTGATATCTGATATCTTTTTAATCTTAGTGGCATCACAAGGTTGAACAAACGTGCATCTCAGGATGTTGCTGTGTTAGGGTTAGGGTTTCTCAAGCTTGATGGTACATGCTCTTTCACATAACAAGCTCTTGGACTTTTCTTCGATATGATTTAATTTCTCATCTAATTGTATGGTTGCCCAAAAGCTCGTGCAAGGAAGGATACCCAAAAGATTGACAACAGTGTGAAGGAGCGGGCTGCCCACCTGACTAATTTTGCTAGAGTATGTATTAGTTGTATATATCGATTACTTCATATGCCGTTTATGTATTATTGGTTTGATTATACTTCTAATACTGTAATCTGACATCTGTATACATACTCAGATACTGAAGGAGCGGGCTCAGTCGGACTTGAAGAAAGCCGCAGATCAACATTGGAGTGATGGTGCTTTAGAGGTCTATACAAGTTCTTCCTTCACTTTAGTTTGTAGGAAGTAAATTAATGATTAATTAATGTATAGTTCTCACTCATTCTAATGAGAAGGTTGCCCGCGTATATATGTCTATGTTATCGGAGTACCCATTTTAAAAACCACGCCAACATGTTATTTGTATGTTACTGTGTAATCCATGGTTTCATGCTGATCTAATACCGCAGTTATTTGCAACCCAGGCAGATCTGCGACGAGCTGACATGGTTGTTCGACGACGTGCCATGGAGGATGCTTTCATGGCTTTAAAGGTAGCTTTACTAGTTGTTCATACAGCTCTGATATCTTTAAACTCTGCGTGTTTCATCACATAGATGTGTAATATCTGAAATAATCAGGTAATCCGTTAGTGCCGAATTAAACTTTATTGCACTTCTTATTTTTCTCATTAGTCATTGTTAGATGTACTAATTACAGTTTACTTAAAAATCATAATTATCTAATGCAGCATCCAACTAGATATGTGACATAGTTACAAGTTAAATAAAGTATATTTGGCAACTGTGGTTATATGCAAAGCCTGTGTTCAGGACAATCATTTAGAACAAAAAATATTGAATCAATTTTCTTCAGTTTTGCAAATAGGCTGTGTATTCTTTCCTTTACTGTATGCAAACTTGTTGCTTCTAATCAATTATGGCATTCTGACATTGTATTACAATGCTGTATCCATCATGGTAGGATATTTTGAGTGCATGATGTTGTGAGCCTGCTTTAATGATGGAACATTGACCTCAATGCTCTACGAAAATACCTCAGGGTAGTTTTCTTGGCTTAAAGGAAAATAGACAATCCTGCACCTATCTATCATTAGCTTTTTTAGACAAAAGGCACACAAGCCCATACGGCCACGGAAACAAGGTATTGCTGGCAAACCAGGTTAAGTTTTACAAACCACCTACACTGGGCACGGATAAACAGTTCAATAAGCACAAACGGAAGCAAAAGACACTAAAGGCTAGCTTGCATATAGAAGCTCCACGTCTTAAGGAGCACGACCATCTCGTACAGCAGGTTCAACAGTTTTTTGCTTTAGCAGAAGGGCGCCAATGCTGTAGAAAAAGAAGGGTCCTGAATACACAGTCTGCAGGTTGCCTCGGAAATTTAGTTTCAGTCATAAACTTGTCGGATAAGCCATAAAGAGTAAAACTGTGCCGCGAAGAAGATCCACAAGAAACGCCTAAGTTTATCCGAGAACCCATTGAGAACAGAAAAATATCAGCAAGCTTGGATGGGTTCCAACTGACACCCAACATCGATCTTACTCAATTCAACATAAATTGGGGTAGGGCACACGTGAAAAAGATATGGTCAACATCCTCTAGTTGACCACAAAGGGCACACTCTCCCTCTAGCAAATGTCTTTGGCGTGGGCAACCCCCGCGCCCTGGCACAGTGTAAAGTACAGAGGCTTGGTAGAGAATTGGACCGAGGGCTCCAAGGCCCAAGAGACCCTATCCCGCTCCAAGCTGGGCTCCAGTTCCTCAATCTCTGCCAAAAGACAATGTCATTGGGCAATTCCTCAGGGCCAAAAGCCTGACGGAAAGACAGCCCAGCCATCCCCCGGTGGCCCTGGTTGACCAACATGTTCGGAGCAGCACAGATGTCAAAAAGCGAGGAAATATGTCTTTGAGAGGATCATCACCAGTCCACCAGTCATGCCAGAACAGAACAGCAATTCCGTCACCCAGATGGAACATGGCACCCAACTTAAAGTGTTCTTTTATCTTGTGGATGCTATGCCAAAATTGGGATCCACCCTGGGGAATAGAAGCAAAGATGTTACGAAAGCCAGAGTACTTAGCTCGAATCAGTCGCAACCAGAGGCATTGTTCCGTATCTTCCTCGTTGAAAAGGCGCCAAATCCATTTGGTCATAAGGGCAATATTTGAATTTTTGAATTCAAGGATACGAAGACCACCCTTGGACGTATTAGTATATGCATGGGTGCCTAGTAATCCAAGTCCATATATTTCTAGTCTACATGTCATCACAATGACTAATCTCCATGATGAATGCATTTGACATTTGTTGCGTAACACAATCACTTAAAGTTTTTATCTAGATTATACTAGCTGGTTTAATCAATTTTGATCCTTACTTGCCAACTATCATGTGCCTATCACTCAATTACATCCTGATTATGAATTCTCATACTGGCACACAACATTATAATTTTATTTAATGCAGTTTGTTCGGGATATCCATGACATGATGGCAAACAAACTACAAGATCAGTAAGTTTTCCATATGAATGCCAAATGTGAAGTTCCAAAAAGCAAATTGATAGTTAAGGAGCAAAGTGATTACGCTTTTCCTGTTGCATATTCACTGTGGATATAAGTTTACTCGCAGGCTTCCAGCAAATGGTTCATTTTCTCCTACTAATTCAACAAGGTTCATCACATTGGAGAAAAATGGGAAGAATCTTGAGCTATTCCCTCATGAAGTTTCTACTGATCAAATTGCTGCCATAGAGGTTGTATCTATATTAATTCTTTGGCAGCACACTTTCATTGCTTTGCTAATTTTTATTTAACTATTTTTCACAGGAGGCATACCTTAGTATGGCATCTGCCTTGTCCGAGGCTGACGGTATCGACTACACAGATCCTGATGAGGTGAGCCGTGTTTAAACCTATCTATAAAACATGACCTTGCTATATTCATTTTCCAACCGTCTCTTTTCTGTTTATGAAGCTGGAATTGTTAGTGGCGGCTCTTATTGACCTGGATGCCATGGATGGGAAAAAGAGTGTTTCCTTGATAGCTGAATGTTCAAGCTCTCCAGATGTTAACACCAGGTGCATAGCAGAATTTTTGAACAAATTTCACTACATATCCTTTCTCATAGCTAAACGTTTTTCTGCTAAGCGATGAAGAAAACAATTGAAAGTCACAACCACATGCAATTTGTATTATGTTTATCCTCTCATAATTAGTTATATTAGTAATGAGCTATTGTATGATTTCATAGAAACACAAATTTCTCCATACATCAAACCATTTGTTTTCATCATGGGCGCCTCATAAAGATGCACGCGTTGGGGGCCTTATTCACTCTTCAGAATGATGCGGCCAAAACCAGTTCTTTGAGCTGCTTTTATGTCACCAATTTAACGTATCCAAACTCTTAAGCAGTGTCTCCAAGATGTTGCTTCTGCCTTGTTGGCAAGATCAAATGTACTGTGCAGTGTATTTTCCTTCAGGGGCTACTGGGTAAGAAGAGAATACATAGAAAACACGGATATAACTGTGTGGGTTGAGCTTATCATTCCAGAATGTTCAGGACCGCAATCCAAGTTTAGGATAAACACTCAACCCTTGGGGGAAGAAACTGGAATGCCGGATCCATCCTTTGCGGGGGCACAGTTGGCAGCCTAACACGCGGGGGGAACAAACTCAGTGAGGGGCCTTTTGTGCGTGAACCAGGGTTTGAGCCTGGCTGGCAGCCCCTCTACTGGGGTTCTTACCAACCGTGCTATCAGCATGTTCTCAATTTGGTTTATATATGTCTACTGGTTTATGTCCACCTTCTCTATTGTACTTTACCATATTCGTAACTCGCATTGTTTTTTGTCCTACTGTAAAAGGAGATGACTTGTTTGTTTTTGTACAAATAAATAGGGCTTGTGTTTTTGATAGATAGAAATAGGATATTCATATATTAGCTACCCTGTAACCCCTAGATTAATAGAGATCACGTATCCAAATTTCCTTATGACAATGCTGTGTTTCTGTACTTCATTGCTGCTACTGTCTTTCATTTTTTAGTGAGCATTATATATTTAACTCCTTGCAGGAAAGCTTTGGCTAATGCATTGGCTGCAGCTCCGTCCATGTGGACCCTAGGGAATGCTGGAATGGGCGCATTACAGGTTAACATAAAGCACATATATTTCCAAAAGAGAGAACCATAGAACTGCTGAGTACTTCATATATGAATTTCTTATATGTGGAAACGGGTGATTAGGGTGAAAATTTTGCATGTGTGTTAACCACTCCCTTGCTGCCTCAAATCATGAATGTATGACGTTTTGAACATGGACATAACAAGCAACTTTGACTATAAATTTTCATATGAACATGCTAGTGCAAAATTGTAAATGATTATATAAAAATATTTGTCACCATAAATCTAATGATACTAAATATGTTTTCTTATAGTATGAAACAACAATGTTAGAAAAGTTAGACTTCATGCCTTTAAGATGTCATATTTTTTGATAGAGATAGTTCTAGTTCTCCACCACCAAAATCTCCAAGGTACTGAAAGTTTGAAACGGAAGTCTTTTCTGTCTACTTGGGAAAGTAAGGTTTCCCCTTGTTTTAATTGCAGAGGTTGGCTCAAGATTCCAATTACGCTGTATCTAGATCTGCGTCAAGAGCCATCGATGAACTCAGAAAGCAGTGGGAGCTCGAAGAGGGTGACAGTCTGAGGTTTGTGATGAACCAAAAGTCGGCTCCGAAGAGACCGATGACGACGATTCAGCAGGAGACGATATCACCACGTGAGGCATACAAGGTGACAGATTGCAATGAGGATTTAACCATAACTTCAGCAGCAACAGATACAGACTATGTGATCCGATGAATGTGCAGAGGAATCGATGGCTGCATGTCTCGTGTTAAGTTGCCGTGTATAATAGGATATGCTTGGTGACCAGCTCACCAGAAGGCACGTCAAGGTATCTTGTAAAGTTGTACACAAACGGGAAGTGGTGTAAGGAGAACCCATTTCCTGGAGCCCAGATGTTAATAGATGAAGCAGCACAAAACATTTTGCTTCAAGTTGCAAAGTGTTTCAAATTTATTCCTCTCCTCATTTGCAACTTTATCGAAATGCTCCTACCATGAATCCATCCCAACCTTGATATAACCTAAAGTAAAACGAACAGCAAAATTATGAACAGGATAAACAATCTAGTGCTGATAAACAATCGCCAAACGTATGTATGGTTAATAAAGACTAGCTTGTGAGCATTTGAGCAATGACACCAGTATGTCATCTTTATGTCCAACTTAATCTACACGATGGAGAACTCCAATTCGAACAACAAACTGGAGTTGTTAGAGCATCTTCACTTGCGCTCCCAAAAGGCGGTTTGATAACTGTGCCGTATGGATGGTATTGGGAGCGCCGACACACGTTGCCACCCTATTAGGATCGGGTGCCCCGACGGCGACCCCAATAGGTTTTATTTCAAATATTACAAATCTAGGAAATGGAATAAAACCGTACAAATTTTAATCAAACTAAAGATAATCTGAAACACATGAAATAAGTTAAAACTCAAAAAAAAACTGCATACTCCTATGGCATAGCCTGCCATGTCCTGTTGATGAAGGCAAAACACTCCTCACCGGTGAGCGACCGCGCCACCGGAACGAGGACGGAGTTCATTGTCCACCACTCCGGGAGGCGGCACTCGGCAACATTGTGTTCTTTGCGCACGACATGTCTTCCCAACTTAAAAGGTTCAAATTTTCAACAAAAAATTGTGAAAAAATGGTTGGTTCCGAAATATAATTCTGAAACTTCCGTACTAGATCTAGACGAAATTCAAAAGGAACAAAAAATTGGTAAATTTTCATTTAGGCAAAATTTGGTCGTTACTGCTGTGCTGGTTGAAGTCGTATCGGAAACAAACTAAATTACAGCCGCACCAGTATTTGCACGTGTCCTGGCCCCAGGAAATCCAAGATGGACTCGAACTAGCTAGGAGGAGTCTGACTCCGGGATGTCTTGTTCCCACAATCCCTCTATATACAGGCGGGCCGTGGGTGTACACACGTTGATCACACAAGAAGCATGGCGTCCGACAAGGCTATATATGTGTATGCGCATATAGATTATATGTACCTTAAATCGGTGTTATGTTAATCCCCTTAAATCGGTGTTATGTTAGCTTGGCCACAACTAGCAAACTCTGTAAACAATAATTAGCCATCACGATAATAAACTAGTATGAAACATCAGATCAGACAAGATGTGTGGTAGTGATAACTTTTTTTTTGTACCAATAGAGAGTTAATCACCTGCTACGGACCGCAACGACAACAATGACAGCAGAAAGTTTATTTAGGCACGTGACCAAATCGTCTCTACTCTCTAATCTGCATCAACACAGTTTCAAAAGAGTATCACTGTATAATGGATCAGAAGTTTATTATTTCGCCCAGTGGCTTTAGCTGAACTGTAATGTGTAGCTTGATTTGGATTCCGGAGAAACAGAGTTTCTGAGTGTGGCTTGACAGAAGAACATCTTCGGACCGGCAAGCGACGAGCGCGTGCCACCACCATTGTCGTCTCACATGTACTCTACTGACACAAACATGTAACATGCCTGATAGGCACAAGCATATATATAGCTTCTTCCAAACATATCATCTGATTAACAAACAGAGCACTTCATATTAAACAGATACTAAAACTCAGCATGCCTGAAAAGTTCCATACCCACACATGCGTAGTACTGTTGTAGCAATAGCAGGTTCAGAGATTGGCTGGCATAGAACAAGATTACAGTCACATTGACTGGTTACATAGTCCTAGTTAACCTACTGATTGTGCAGAAACATAGATCACTTGCAACCTTATCAGGCAATTGTGAGATCAAGGCAAACAAGATAAACTTCAGGTACAAGATAAAGCTTGATTCCAGCTGACCATGCTGCAACCGAACAGAACCAAAAGCACCCAGCTACGAACCAGTTTAGTGGTTAATTGTCTTAAGGTTGTACCGCAACATCAAGAAGGTTTCTAATCCTCTGCCTGATATCTAGCATTGAAACATCAGCACTACTCTGACGGCTGTGGTGACCGCATGCTTGAGCTTGCAGCACAACCTTGTTCCAGCATCTCCCCAACGCCTTTTTCAACACCTGCCCAGTATCTCAAAATTAAGTGTACTCAAATTGAGATACAGAAGAACTTGTGAGCAAACAGGAACAAGAGGTAGGACTTAGTAATCAGGCAACACTCGGTATACTGCTTACTGTAAAAGCACGGGAAGAAAAGCTGAGATGAAACAATATTATGGCTAGAAACAAACCATGTGCTATATATGGACGAAGCCATGTAAACACAAAGAAAATGAATCCTTAAAAAAACTTAAAGTTGTAAAACAATTGGTAGCTTCATGTTTCAGGACTTCACAAATTACCTAGTATAGCAAGCTTGTAGTATAGGGTGACAAATTTCTAAACTGAAGGAGAAAAACTCAGGGCCGCAGTAGCAAAAACCAACAACTATAATAGTGTCTCCCCCGTCATCATAATAACATGATATATTCCATCTGGCACATGCCTTGAAGGACTGAGAATCTAAGACAGATGGAGATGAAAAGTACGGAGTACAAATTGTGTAAAAACATGGGTGCAGTACCTCTAGTTTATCTTCAGAAATTAATTGAAAATCAAACAGTTTTTTAGCGCAAGTTGGGAAGCTGTTCATGCTACATTAATGGCAAATGCAATGAGCAGATTTGTACAGGAACATTTATTTCAGCCAAAGCTCATATGACAATAGGAGATGCAATAGCGCGACCATACGGTTATGCATATTTATTGCAAACCAACATAGTGTGATAATTATAGGCATAACCATGACCAAGTATGAGTTTTCTGCCTTTTACATTTATATCAAAAGAAGTGGAGAAGACAAGTTATGTAGGCTGAAATAAATATTTCTAGGCTGAAACATTCCAAAGGTGAAAAGGTAGCGATGTCCTGATTTAAGGGTGTAGTTCTTCTCCTTAGTTTGGGCAGGAGTATGAGGTCTAGTGGTTTTAAAATTAAACGAGGTCTCAAGAATGTTGCTGATAATGTGTAAGATCCTTTCTTTTACTTATCTGATTACCTTGAAATGGCTGACTCTAGAACAGACAAACAAATAAATCACTGTTATGTTCCTGAGCATGATTTCACTTTGCTACAAGCGCATAACAAGTAGCAACTACCAAACTATGTCAACATGAATTATCAATCACAAATGAAATATCAAGCATCAGATCAGATAACTAGGACGCAAGTGCAACATAAAGTTTACCGCTTGATATTGTTGGTGTTGACAATAAAGATGGTGGGAAGTTGCAATATGTGTACCCACAGGGCATGCCTGAGTTCGAAACAAACACCCTCTCAAGCTGGAATGTTTTGACGTCCAGCGAAAAACAGCCTGCATCGAGCGATGGGCTTCCCCACCGAAATAGAAACAAGTGCCTCCCCGTTGAACCCATGACCACGAACTCAAAATCCAGTGAAACTGTCCTCTCGAACTGCCACTGGATAGTACTCCCACAATTGTTCTGCCTGATACTATACTTGAGGTCATTTGTGTATTCTGGACGCACAAACATCCCGGCCCTGCCTTCGCCTGGCTCCACAAAGGCTATAGCCACACCGCGCAAACCTCTGGCTTCGGGCGGGGTTTCAGCAATTGAGAACTCCATCCTCCGGGAGTCAAGCACCAGCAGCCTTTCCCTCCAATTTGTCACCCAATAGAAGCACCCATAGGCGTATTGGCGCCAGGAGAACAGAGGCAACACTGTCGATGATGGTCGGCCAGGAAGCAAATCGCTCCAGCTCTGAGATGAAATGGCTCGCCATTGTCCAGTGCCGGAAGAGAAGAGAAAGGCGACCAGCTTAGTTTCACACTGCGCCATCCAGACCACGCTGAATGACATCTCTTCCGCTTCCTTGTCGCCGTTGACAACAGGGGGAGCGAGGAAGGTCTCGCAGTAACGGTGACGTCTTATCCAGAGTGGCTGCTCCACCGTGGCGGTCAGGTGGGCAGGGATTGGGGGAAGCAGGAGGTACCGTCGGTGCAGCGGGTCGCAGGCCACCAGCTCCGGGAAGACGACACTGTATCTATTCTCAATGTCGTGCTGGGGAGCTCTGTCGAGGAGGACGCGGCCGTCCCGGATGTCCCGTACGAGCCACTCGTTGATAGGGGCGGGGAGGAAGGAGAAGGAGAAGTCGGCGGCCAAAGCAATGGCGCTAGCTTCCGGCGCGGAAGGGTGAGGCGGGACAGCGGGGTGGAAGACTTTGAGGTCGTGGTCGAGGAAGCCTAGGAATGGCGGGGCGTGGAGCTTGCGGAAGCGGCGGAGGAAGGACCGGCCGGCGGCGACGCGGCGGAAGGAGACGCAAGCTGCGGAGGCGCGGATGAGGTCCGTTGGGGTGGGCAGCCGGAGGAAGATCTCCGCCAGGAGCTCATCGGGGATCGGTAGTGAGGCCCTTTCCCGCAGCAGCAGCAGGCGAGGAGGAGGGGACTCGCGTGGGTGGCCGAGGACGGCCGGTCCCGGGCGAGGGTCCGCGCCGGTCTGGCCCTGGTTCGCCGCGCCGCCGCCCATCCCGCCGCCGGAGCTGAGAATACCACCGGAAACCCTAGGCTGGTGGGTTCAAAATGTTTAGCACGGGAGAGGAGTGAGGACTGAGGATTTTGGGGAACGGATGGAGGACTCGTTACTCCAATTCGAGCACTTCGGACGGTCTTCCTGCAAATGTGAAAACCGGGGTCCCATCCAGCCCCTTGATTCTCCATCTGGCGGCCATAATCTGTTTGGGAGATTAACTCTGCTACTGGAGACCTGAACATCACACCAATGTTGCTGCGAAACTGTTTTACTTGGTAAGAGAAACTCTATTATAGATCCTGAATAATGCCAAACCGAAAAAAGTTTCGTGTGCCCCGAAACTGGTTTTACGGGTTAGAAATTCGTCACGTAGAATAGAAACGACAAATTCGATCCGGAAATTTGAAAAAGTACTTCGCGCTTCCATTTTAGCAAACATAGTTGCGTAGTTCAATAAGATTATACATAGACTGCATACATCAAACATACTTGCATACTAAATTCGTGTATAGCATCTTCTGTGTGTCGCTAAATCATTTGATGCTCCGATAAAGTGTGGAGCTACCTCAACTGTGAAGGATCGATGAAGCAAATCAACAATGATACCTCGTCTTTTTTACCAGAAAAAAAAGGAAGAGCAAAGATGTTCATCACTCTCGCGTCTTACATAGTCTTAATTAACATACTGGTCTTTTGCATACCTTGCCCAGCAAATCGCACCGATCATGGTCGGATCAAATGGCACACCACATAAACTCCAGTCCAGTGACATATGGAAATATATGAAATAAATATAACTAATAGCGAGTAGATAAGCATTAAAACCTGGTTTCTAATTCTGAATACCAGACAGCCTGCATTCCACAAACTTGGAGTTGTAGACATACATACATACAAAACAAGATCGCACTTAGTTTCACCTCTCACATGGTCTTAGTTAACCTAATGATTCTGAGGAAACTAAACATCGGTAATGCTCTCGCTACCTCATCCGACGAACAAACGTGCCAATCACAGTCAGATCAAGTCATACAAGATGAACACTCAGGTTTCTACGCTTCTAGGTTACCACGTTACAGACCAAAACGTTACCTCGACCCCCTCTCCTCTCGACCCCCTCGCGCCGCCGCCCCAGGGCGACGCCGGGGGGACTCCAATCTCGCGCCGCCCCTCCCCTCCTCGTCGCCGCCCAAGCCGGCCGCCGCTGCCGCCGGCCTTGGCCGCGGTGGTGGCGGCGCCCGACGCCTCGGCTTAGGGCTGGATGAAGTGTGGCGGATCCGGGCGCGACTGGGGCGTCCCGGGCAGTGCGCCGGGCACGGCGGCCAGGGCGGCGTCCCTGGCTGGGCGACGACGAGCGGCGGCGCCCCCATGGGCGGCGGCGGTGGCCGTGGATCTGGATCTCGACCAGATCCGTCTTGGCTCGGCTTTGGCCGGCCGGGATGCGAGATGAGGCTGGTGTGAGGCGGCAGGAGGCCCTCTACCGGTTTTCCGTTGGCGTCTTTCGTCTCCATGGCGACGACTCTCTTGGATCCATCCAGCAGCGAGTTTTGGGCGACATGGCCTCCGGTGAAAACCGCGCCGACTGCGGTCTTGGCGGACGATGGCGGCGTCTCCGACGTCGTTCCCTTCTCGTGGCATCGTCGTTGCAGGTCACGTCACCAAGCTCGGGATGTTCCGGGGGAAACCCTAGATCTGGGTCTCCCGGATCGGATGATGACGGCCTTTTCTGGGTCGTTCTCCCTCCTGGGGGCATCGTTTTGGAGCAGCTGCTGGTTGGGACGGGCAAGGAGAGGTGGCGTGTTGAGGCATCTAACACGTCGTCGACGGCGAGTCTTGGCGGCGCGGCGCAGCGGAGTCTCGGCGCTGGACGTGTGAGGATGGTAACGCGCAGATCGGATATGTTGTCTGGCGTCGTGGCGACATCGACGACATGCCTGACAAGGTTAATACTCGGTCCCTGTCCTGAAGATGATGATGGGTTTTGAGGAAGACGGTGGAGGCGACTTCTGTAGCAGGTGCATCAGTACCGCTGAGGGTCTGCTGGACTGGTTGAGCCCCTTGGTCGCTATCGGGCGGCTTGGTGTGGCCTTCGGATTTTTGATGATGTGCGTTGGTGTGTGTCACCCCCTTCATCCGTGTTGTAGGGTAGCGAGCTGTCGCTAGTTTGGTGGTTCACTTCGGCTGATCCTTGTATTTCTCTTGTAAGGTGTGATTGAATAATTGCGGATGGCTGTGTGCATCACTCGATGCAGAGGCCGGGGATCCGCACCCCCTTTTCTAAAAAAAAAAAACGTTACAGACCAAAACGGAGGCAAAAGCAGACCAACTTCGTGGTCAATGGTCGAGTTGTGTCGCAGCCTCGGCCCCATCTTTTTCAAGGACATGCAACCAAAAGTTGCAGTCATCGCATTAAGAGTGGAAAAGAGTTTTTACACGGCTTCATATTACATATGGCCATGCCATCCGCTACCGCAGCTACAGCTGCAGCTGTCGTAAAAAGACTACAGACTACTCCTCGCGCTGTTCCGCTCGCTGTCTTGCAACTTTCCACAGGGCCAACTCCTCTCTTGTTTTCCTGATCAAAGTGTTCAAATTTGAGCTGCTGTTATTGAAGATTCGGTCATTTCTCTCAAGCCAAATCCTTCTCTCATGCCTGCAATTATCATAGTTGCTGTTTTTCTCCGCTGGCTTCGTCGACATCTTTGCAGTGTTTGCCTCCACCAATCACGGACTGAAACTGTCATAGAAGGTGTTATATCGGCATGGTTCCTGTCTTGACAAAGTCTGAACCAGAATGTGCGGGAGAAAACACAGTTTGTTAGCAGATGATTGAGAGTTTCAGGTTCTTGATCACATAGTACGCACTTCCCAGGCCCTTGTAATCCTCTTTTCGCAAGACGGTCTGCAGTCCAGCAGCGGTTTCGCATAACAATCCAGCTGAAGAGCTTTTCTTTAAGTGGAGCTCTACTCTTCCATAGTGCTTTGGCATAATCAGCTTCTTCATAGCCAAAGAAGAAAGCTTTATAAGCCGAGGCTACTGTGTAAAGGCCACTAGCAGTGAGTTTCCATCTGAAAGTGTCTTCTGTTTCTGATAGTGGTGGTTGATCTTGTATCAAGCCCCATAGGGACATGAACTGCACAATGGCTTGCAAAGTGAGATTGCCACGGATGTCTAAGACCCATTTTCCATCAGCTAGGGCCTCTGCCACAGTTCTCTTTTTGCCTCCTCTCGCAGTGATCAACTTGAAAAGATCAGGCGCAATCTCGCTAGGACTACTGCTATTCAGCCATCTGTCTGTCCAAAACAGCAGTTTGTCCCCATTGCCTATAATACACTGCGTTGCAGCCTTAAACATGCTCTCAGCCTCTGGCGATAGTTTAAACTGTAATCCAGACCAAGCTCTTTCATTGCTTGATTTTTCAAGCCACCTCCAACGCATACGAAGGGCATCATTTAGTATCTTTATGTTATGTATCCCCAAGCCTCCATATTGAGTAGGCATGCACACCTGCTGCCAAGCCACCCTACAATGTCCTCCGTTGGCCTCCCCTGCACCATGCCAAAGAAAGCATCGGCAGATTTTATTTATTTTCTTGATTACCCAAGTCGGTAGATCCATCGATAGCATATGGTATACTGCAATGGCCGAAAGAACTGATTTGATTAGTATCAGACGTCCGCTGTCAGTGAGCATGAGGGTTTTCTAAGAGGCTAGCTTTTTCATGATCTTGTCAATGAGAGCGTGAAGCTCTTCTTTTCTCAGCTTTTTCAGTGAAAGTGGCAACCCTAGATTGATACAGGGGAATTCTGTTATTCTGCAGGGGAAAGGTTGAATGATTCCTTGGAGATTGACCTCACTGCAGGCAATGGGGGCAATAACACACTTTGCCAGGTTGCAGGTGAGCCCAGAAGCAGTTCCAAACAGATCAAGTATCGCTCGGGTAGCAGCAAGTTCATGTCTAGTTGGTTTAAGGAACATAGCCGCATCATCAGCAAACATAGACAACCTGTGCCTTATTCCCCAAGGTTTCAGGCATTCAAAAACACCTTTCTGCTCTGCTCTATGGACAACTGCGTTTAACACATCCATGACTAGGATAAACCAGATTGGAGATGAGGGATCTCCCTGTCTTAGGCCCCTAGCATGCCAGATCTTTTCACCAGGGCTACCATTTATCAAAACTCTAGTGTTTGCTGATGACAGTAAGATGGCAACCCAAGAGCAAAATTTGTTTCCAAATCCTCTTTTGCGCAGGACATTAATCAGAAAGGGCCAGGAGACGGAGTCAAAGGCTCTGGCAATATCTAGTTTCAGAAACAGAGCAGACACCTTCTTTCGATGTAAGGTTTTTGCTGATTGGTCCACTAGCATGAAATTGTCTTGTATGGATCTGCCTTTCACAAAAGCACTCTGGTTCACAGAAACAAGCTCATTTAGCTTTGGTGCAACTCTGTTAGCTAGGGCTTTGGAGAATATCTTAGCAAAACCGTGCACAAGGCTGATTGGGCGATAGTCCGCAATTTCCACCGCATCGGCCTTCTTTGGTATTAGGGTGATCAGAGCTTGATTCAGTCAATGAAGGCTTCTGCCATCATTTGTTGTCAAGTGTGTAATAGCCGCCATGAAATCATCTTTTATAGTACTCCAACAATGTTGAAAGAATCTTGCTGAAAAGCCGTCAGGACCCGGGGATTTGTCAGCTGGGAGACATTTGATCACAGCCCATATTTCAGGTTCAGAGAAATTTCTCTCTAGGTCGTCAAGATTTAACCTGGAGAGTTGCAAAGCATCCAGATTGATATCTGCTTCTCTAACTCTTGCTGAACCTAGCATGTCCTCATAGAAACCAGTGGCCAGTTCCTCCATTTCTTGTTGCTCACATGCTTCTCTGTCTCCCCTCTTCAGTTTAAACATATGATTGTGTCTACATCTTTTACTTGCATGGGCATGGAAGAATGCAGTGTTTGCATCCCCCTCTTTAGCCCAGAGGATGCGTGACCGCTGTCTGGCAATTGTCGTTGAAGAGAGGCAAAGCCTAAGATTTTTTTCTTGAGCTCTTTCCTCAGCCATGCTTCCTCAAACGAGAGTGCTCTTCTGTCTTGGGCCATGTCGAGGCGAAGTATTAGTTCTTGTGCTAGCAGCATCTGCTCTTTGATATTTCCAATCTTACGACTCCCCCAGCTAGTAACAGCTCGAGCAGTTGCACGCAACTTGATGTCTAGCGCATGAAGGGGGTCAGGGCATCTCCAGCCGTTCGGCCCCCCCAGGCCGAAAAACGGCGCCTTTTTGGACGGCCTGGGGGAGCGCCGGCGCAATTCGGGCTCCTGGGTTCGGCGTTTTCCCAGCCGTCCCCAAACCCAGACTTGGGCCGATAAATTCAAAAAAAAAATCAATTGGGCGAAATTCATCGAACACGTTAAACTTAGGCGAAATTCATACTATATAGGCGAATTCCGCATTGTTCATTACATAATACAAACATAAAACTTAAATTTAAACTAAACACGGCGATCTACATGCCCAGCTGGCTGTAGAACGCCGTGTAGTCGCCGCCGCCGTCGTCGTCGTCGTCGCTCGGCGCGCCGCCGCCGAAGGTGCTCGGCCCCGCCTCGTCGTTGTTTGCGCCGGCGCCGAACCACCCTCCGTCGTCGTCGCTGTCGTCGAGGACGATCACCTCGCCGCTCGCCTGACGAGGTGGAGTAGGAGGCCGGCGTGCGGCGGCCTGGCGACGGCAGTTGGCCGCTGCCTCGTCGAGGAGGCGCTGCTGGCGCGCAATCTCCTCCTGGGCGTGCTGGCTGCGCGACCAGGCGAAGATGAACTCGTCCGGCAGCTCCTCGTCGTCGTCCGGCGCCTCCGCCTTGATGGCCGCCCGGACGTACTCCGGCGGCGCCGCCCAATCCACCGACGCCTTCTTCTTCTTGGAGGTGGCGCCGCCCGTGCCAGGCTCCTGCTTGGGCCTGATGAGGCGAAGGTGGCCTCGGGGAGGCGACGGCGCGCGGCGCTCGCTGATGCGAATGCCGTCGCTGGGCCTCCTTGGCGGCAGTCGGAGGCCATTACTCCGGCAGGCTTTTGACCAGCGCGGGAGCCGAGGAGATGACGACGAAGCGTTTTTCCGCCCGTGATTCCGCGCCATTTCGCCTATCTCGCTGACAGCGCTGGCCCACATTCTGTTTCGCGCCATTTCGGCCCACCAGGCCGACCCGGTGGGCTGGGTTTGGCCTGGGAGCGCCGGCGCTAATTTCCGCCGATCCGGCGCTATTTGGGCTCCTGGGGGGGCCGACTGGGTGAAAAAACGGCGATCCCAGGCCAAAACGGCGCTAAAATCGGCCCTGGGGGGGGCGCTGGGGGGGGCCGGCTGGAGATGCCCTTAGATGCCGTGATTTGGGCATTCCATGCTTCAATCACTACCTCCTGGAAGCCTGCCATCTTCGGCCAGAAAGCCTCAAAGTGAAATCTTCTCTTTTGGCAAAAATTTACATTTGTTGATAGCTGAATTGCACAGTGATCAGACAGGGATGAGGATAGCGCTTGTAGCAGGCAATTTGGGTGTTCTGCCTCCCAGTCTGCCGAGTGAAACCACCTGTCAATTCTTGTCAGACTCGGCCCATCTCTAATCACCAATGCATCAGCCTGATCTCCAGCATTTGCGTCAGCACTATTCCAACCATGGTGACTATGCGCCTGAGCTTGCAGCGCAGCCCTTTTCCAGCGTCTCCTCATCTCAACACCTGCCCAATATCTCAAGTTACGCAAATGTTCAAGCTGCAGATATTCAAGAGCTTGAGGAACACAAGGTTGGCATTTTTACGGGGTGCTACTCAGCAAATTGCTTAAGGAAAAAGCACGTGACAAAGCAGAATATTCGAAGAGAACAAACGGCACAGAATACATGGGAAATCGATCTTTGTACACTTCAGTTTTTATCCTCCAACTGGTAACATTGCTTCCAGAGTTTCAAATACTGGCTTGTATGTGTTGACCTATGTAATTTGTTGTACAGGTTGAAATAAGTAGCGAGATAGAGGGATGTAAACATAAAGAACCTATAGTCATAAAAAAATGGTAGGTTTGTGTTGCATTACTTCATAAATTACCTAGTAGTTGCAAAATTTCTAACTTATGTCAAAGAGAAAACAATCTGGAGTCTCAGCAGCAACGATCAACAAATTATGTGTGTCCTCTGTGATCCTACAAAAGCTGATTGCTTCCATTTGACATGTACCTTGATATACGGACTGAGACAATTAGGTGAGAAGTTCAAACTGTCCAAGGAAACAATGATGGGGCAGCTGATATCAAATCGAACGGTTCCTGAGCACAACCTCTTCTTGCTAATTGAATGACAAGTCCATTTAGCAAAAACTCGCCACCTCATTTTTTCTCATATCAGAGCATCTCCACCGGCGCGCCCAACTCCGCTCCCAATAGACGTTTTGGGTGCGCCGGTAGCAAAAAAAAAAAAAAAACCCAGCGGTGCGCCCAATACAAAAAACGTTGCCGGCGTGTCCCAATACAGCGTCCGGCAACCCCGCTTTGCTCGTCCAAACCCGACAGGCGGGCCGACGCGTCAGCAACCCAACGGTCCGGTCAGTGTTATTTATTGCGTCTTAGCGGTTTTCTGACGCGCAGTGACGTGTCGCGCCTCGTCTTACCCGACGCGCGTCGCCGGAGTTACGTCGCCTCGGGAACCGGCGCCGGCGTAAATGGGGAGCGTTCGCGCGCCGTGCCTCCTTCCCGCGCTGCGTTCGCGCGCTCTCCCTGTCCTATAAAGACCCCGCCGGTCACCTCAACCGCCGCACTCCTCTCTCCCTCATCCACCACCACGCTCTTCTCCTCTCCCCAGCGACCATGGCGCACAACGAGCAAGCATCGGGTAGCGGCGGCGTGAAGACCTGCCTCCGGAAGGAGGAGGCGACGTTCTTCCACCGCCACCACATCCCCGTGCCGCCGGGGATGCGCCTCCCCAACGGTAGCGGCTGGCAGATGAGCACGCTTGGCTACGTCGTGCCGCCGCTGCCGACGGGGGAGCGCTTCCGCGATCTTGTCCACCTGCGCCGCCGCGGGCGGATCCGGACTACGACGTCGATAGCCCCAACTGGCGACCTGTCCATTAAGTCTTTTTCTAGTGACATCCTTAAAAAGTTTGTTAAGCTCGGCAGGAGACCCGTGTTGCCCCAGAGTCTTGTTCCATCTAGGATTTAGCCTCAAACACCTCTTCTCTATGAAGTTAACCATTAAAAATTATTTTCTCCTTTATATCTAAATTTAGTTTTCTCTATTAAAGATTTTTTATTACCAATATCGAGAACAATATCTTGTAATTATTGTGACCATGCATCGTCAACTATGTAAGTATTTTGAGGTGGTTTGCGAAACTAGGATTTTGTGAGCAAGCATATGCCCTTTCACAAAACACAACGAGAGATCACCAACCACCAGGGAGATGACACACTTGCAATGTGAGAAAACATGGGGAACATGTGCGCATGAACTGTTTTTTAATCTGGATGGAACAGAGGCTAAAAAGTAGGTTAGAATCTTGAATGTTATTATCGTCGGAGCAAACCTAAGCCAGAGTGGCCAGAGCAAGCCCTATGGTAGTAATAAAAAAATCTTGAATGTTATTATTGTCGGAGGGACAAGACTAACTCACAAAAGTATTTAACAAGATCCTTGGCACTGCTTCTCTTCTCCTTCATATTCTCCCCTAAGAAAATGAAGTAAACAACTATACTTAATTATCTAGTATAATGTGAAGCCCACAAGAATACTTTCTCAGGTGATCAACGAAGTTATTGTGAAGGATCAATCCATGAGTTGGATAAAAATTAAACATGTTTATAAGACCCATATAACACAACAAATTATTCACAAGGGAAAGGAGGATCCAAGACGATTCATCCTATGAACAAGATTGCACCTTACTGCTTTTATGAGGCCACCCACATACAAGCTTCGTTTCATGTACGAAGGGTCCCTACAGACACCCTTCTCTTTTCGAGAGCATTCTTAAAGCTTACCAACCTCTCTCACGAATGTGCGATTGCCTAAAGCAGAACCCTCCTCGTGTGCATGCATAGGTTGCTCTCTTCTTGGGTTTGGCTAGTGTAACTGAAACATCACGCAGGTCCGAGTCTAACGACAAGCATCCATCTGCTCATATTTGTTGAATCTAGTAAAAGGTAAACCATACTACAAAATAATATGCCCTCCCACAAGATCTATTCTTACAAGGGGTTTTGAGTGAACAAGACTCTCAAGACTTTAAGGTGTTGTCTGGCATCCCAATGCCTACCATTCCCATGGCAATGCTAGCTCTAAGCGCTACGACTACAGCTTGATTTACACACACGCGATATTTCTGGAACCCCTCCCTCTCTACAGTACCCAGAGGCGCATCGGAGGCGACTTCGGTCTTCCCGGCGGCCGCCGGCGTATCCGTGGGATTCCCCACCCTCCGCCTGCCGCTACGGCGGCGGGAGGGTGGGGAATCCCGGATCTGCGTTCCGGCGGGTAGTTAGGGAGCCTTGGGGCGGCGCTGGCGTGGTGGGGTCGCCGGCGGCGTCTTTTTGGTGCTCTGCAGCTCCCTCGTTCCGGCGTCGTCTTCGACGGCGCTGCCGAGCTGCGGGTGAGTCACCTTCTCCCCGTTGCTTTCTCCAGCGGCGACGGCGGGATCGTGGCGTGTGTACAGGTGGCTGGTGGAGGAGATTCAAGACGGCGGTGGTGCGGGCTGGTGGCGTGAAGGTGGAGGATCTGAGGCGCAGGCCTCAGATCTGGGGCAGATCAAGCTTGGGGAGGCCCCCCGGCCGATATTGCTTCGTCGGCATCAGATCCAGCTCCACGGAGCTGGTGGTAACTGCGGCTCGTCAACGCCTTCGGGCTAGGAGCTCTTCTGCTCCCGCGGCGGGTGTTCCTGGTGGCTGCCTTCTTCGGCGTCTTCGACGGTGGAGGGGCGGCGTGCCGGGCGTCCTGGAGGTTGAAGTTGGACGGTGCCATCGCTGTTGTTCTTGTTTTCTTCTCGTTTCTTTCTTTACTTGTATCTCGATGTGTAAGGCTCCCTTTTTCGTTTGAATACAAGTATGAAAAATCAAAAAAAAAGCTCTAAGCGCTACGTGTCACGTGTGTATACCAACAATGCAACAAACTCCTTTGACTCTTTCGACATTCCTCTTTGCTGCAAGATATGTCATGAAGGCTAGCTTCTGGCTTACATATATAGCTGCCAACTAGACAGGGTAGTGAAGCTGTGAAGGCTGAAGTACCTACCTACTACACTGCAGTTCATTTATTTTCATTTGTCATTTCCTTTGAATACCTTTGTTCCTTACAAACATTGACGGGGCCCATGTGCGGTTATTATCTTACTACTCCGGATTAAGACTATGGAAGTATGTATACGAGTTGGTTACGACTATGTTGGCCGAGAGGATTGATATATCGCTTTATTTTTTTCATTGAACTGATCTTTCCGGTTATTATTCTTTTTTCGAGGAATTTCCAATCTATTTATCAACTATCATGCTATCATGCAGTACAAAGAAATTTAGAAGCAACAAAAATTACATTCAGATCCGTAGACCACCTAGCGACGACTACACGCACTAGAGCGAGCCGAAGGCGCACCGCTGTCATCACCCCTCCATCATCAGAGCCGGGCAAACCTTGTTGTAGTAGACAGTCGGAAAGTCGTCGTGCTAAGATCCCACAGGACCAGCGCACCAGAACAGCAACCGTCGGCGATGAAGTGAAGTATAGATCAGAAGAATCCTATTTGTAGACACACGAATAAAGATCGAATCCAAACGGATCCACCGAACACAACCACCAACCGGATCCCTCAAGATGCGCCGGAGACACACCTCCACACGCCCTCCGACGACGCGAGAAGCACCGCCAGAACGGAGGCTAGGCGGGGAGGACCTTATTCCATCTTCAAGGAGTTGCCGCCGTCTTATCTCCTTGAGTAGGACACAAATCCTAACCAAACATAAGAAATATGTGAGAACGGAGCCCTCCCACCGGCAATGACCGGGGTCCACCGCGCCACCATGGCTGTAAGGCCACAGAGACGAGATCGATCGATGGCGCTGCCGGCAGGAGGCAAGGAAACGTCGATCGCCTTTCCTGGGAGGTGCGTTACGAAGGGGTATGCTCAATTGTCACAATTATTCTGCTTATACGTGTGCAGCGAACCAATTTTTTTCCGAGTAAGAGCATCTCTAGCAGAGCCCGCAAAAGGCCGAAACCCGCAAAATAACCGCCCGATGCGGATTCGAACCCTTAAAAACACGGAGAACAGAACCCTCAAATCTGACCGACCCGTAAAAGTTTTTGAGGTGCCCCGTGAATCCGGCCCTCTGAACGGTAAATTCACAGATTTCGCCGCCGAACCGAGGGGGCCCTGTATAAGGTGAAAACGGTTGGCGGGAGGGAGTATTCACCACGCGCTTCATCCCGATCTCTCCGCCGCCTCCGCCGCCAGCGCCGCCGCCTGCGATTCGCCCCTTTTCCCGGCCGCATCTGCAGGCGCCCCGCCGCACGTGACACCCCCGGCCACGGACGTACCCTGCCGCCGGTTTCCGGCTCGCCCCGCCCGTGGAGAACCCTTTCCGGCCAAATCTGCGCCTCCGCCGCCGATCTGTCGGTGAGTCCATCTCCGCTCGATTTTGTTGTGTTTTCGGACGGAGTACTCCGATAGTGATATGCGGTACCCGTTTCAGATGGAGTTGAGCCCGGAGGAGGAGTTTTTGCTCTCTGATTCGTCCTCCTCCGACGGCTCCGACATGGGCAGTAGCAATTTTTTAAATTCATTTGAAGCATGTTTGATTCAAACAATATTTTTATTCTACAATATTTCGAATTATTGTTTAATTCATGTGATTCAAACTTTTATTGTAATAAATTATTGATGAGGATTCATAGTGTACTATTATTGTAATAAGAATATTTATAATTTAGTTCTTATTTATTTGTTATTCAGTTTTTATGATATTCATGCCTTTTTGTTTTGAGGTTCGGCTTTGCGGTTTCTGTTCCGCCGCGGCTCGTTTCTAGCCAAAAAACGTGCGTTCCCTGACCCTTAAAACTTTTTTGCGGGTTCGCGTTTTGCGGGCTCTGCTAGAGATGCTCTAAGAAGAATACTTAAATCTACGGATACAGCTGAACCAATCTCACATATTAATTGAGAAGACGGGACGACCAGGAACATGTAGGTAGCCTACCTTTGATTGCACCATTACAAGAAGAGATCTTGGCCATTACGGAGCCGTAAGCTCTGTCAGCAAACTCAAAGAAGAGATCTTGACCAGGGATCGAGAAAAAAAAAACACCATATCTACTTATGTACAGCACGGACGCGTCGAGGGGCGAGAGCAACGCGGACACCGCGTGGAAAGAGGAGACAGAGGGGCTCGACATGTTGGCGTGGTCGTGGAAGATGTTAAGAAGCTAGCCAGACATGTCATCGGTGAATTTTTGTCACATTAGTTGTTTGCTTAATACTTGAGAACTCATTGTAGCTCGTCGAGTCGAACAGTTTGGTGTTTCGTCTTATGATCGTAGCGCTCCGGACTGTTGCGGCGACTCTTTGTAATATTGATAGCTGAAAATAGAGTTGCTGAAGTCTCAAAAAAAAAATGAACCAACAGATTGCTGAACAAGACGAACGAGTAACCAACAGATTGGCTTCAGTGCGCAGACACGCATACTATTGTGTCGCTAGGCCAACGCGAGATCTTTTATTTTTAGACAGGTATACCATCATCGCCCAAATCCGCTGCAAGAATGAAAATCAAGAGGCTTTTTATTCTGCAAGAATGGAAACGTCTTCAGGGTTCAGGCTGCGCTTCTTTATGTATGCCGACGCTCCATATAACGTTTGAAGTTGTATTATTATTAACTAGCAAAGTGCCCGTGCGTTGCAACGGGTTCAAAATAAATCGATATACATGTTGACAATCTAAATAAATAATTTAATTTGAGGTGAAACATCTTAGCTTCAACTTTGATTCTTTTTTACTTTATACATACATGAAACTGAGGGATTATATGGAACAATCATTCTCCCTCAAAAGCTGTCCGAGGAGGATTAAATTTAAACTGCAATATGTTTAGTGTCAGGAAAGGTATAAAGTAGCCCTACTCCGCATTGATTCTGTCTCAAACCAGACTCTTGTCTAGCACATACTCGGCGTTACACTGTTGCTTCACCGCCGGCAAACCCACATTACTCTGATGAACCCGCATCGCCGCAGCTAACACAAGAAATTGAAGTCGAGAGTTATTTCCAACTCATAGGCATGTTCATTCATAATTTACATGACAAAAAATGATACATTACCCACTGAATGGAACTATATATATTACAATGAATGAATATTTATGTGCACAAACTATGGACCAGAGGCATAAAACCAGTTATGCTTGAAAATTATCTGAAACTATGAAATTAGCATTAGAGTAAATCCAAGTAGATGTGCCTAGTGTTATTAATTTGATGGAGCAGGTGTAATTTTTTTCTATATTTAATCGACACTTACGTTTGACTGGCATTAGACTAAAAAACAAGATGTATTATCTGAAGCCATAATATCAGGAATAACTGTGGAATTTTATAACTTCGCCTGAAGGATTAACTCTGGACTTGAAACAAACTGTATGGTGAACACAGGGAGAGTATTTGGATATTTTAGCACTTTACCTGAAGAAGCAACTGTTTTGTCTCTTCAAAGTTGTTTCTCAGCTGCTCCCCAAACGGCTGCAAATCTTCAGAAAGCAATTTGTCATATAATGCCGCAATTCCTGGATCTCCCTTGGCAAAAACCATCTCAAGTAAGTCAATGGTGACCCTGAAGAATGGCCACTCATTGTACATTTCTTTCAGAATATGGATGTTCCTGATGTCCTTCTGCATGATATGTTTGAACGCAGCACCAAATCCAAGCCATACAGAAAGATGAAACCTTGTCTGTGTCCAAGCAAAGATCCATGGAATTAGCATTAGAGTACGGTTAACTACACAATTGCTCATTCTTACCACAGCTACTTTATTAGTCGAAAACAATAGCTACACATGAAACGCAACATCAAAGAGGACAGGTGCTTCCGGTTGAAGATCGAATTACAACCAACCCAGATCGTGATGCTAAATTACCACATCTTCCAACCTTTTCAGATCCTTGTTATACTCATGTCATTGACTTCATGGCACCGTGAGTTCCAAAAAAAAAGAGAACCCAGTAGCACCTCAGAAACTGATCGAAGAGCAAGGGCACATGGATAAGCTTAGATTCAGCACGTCATTTGCGACGAGCACCAAAGTTGTAAGGTCAATCACCATGGCAGTCACATAAATCTTCTCCACCGCGGGATTCGGGCTTGGCGGGAGCGCAGTTGGTGGAGGATTCGAGCGGCGTGGAGGTGGAGGTCTTTGACGGGGGCGCCGCCGCATCAGTCTTCCAAGAGGTTACCTCCTCCACTCCCCCTGCAACCCGCCCATCCAGATCCACCCCCTCCTTTCCGGTGTAGAACGGGGCCTGGACGGTGCCGGCCTCCTCTCCCATCGGACTCGCTCGAGACGCCGCCGCCTTCTCCTGTCGAGAGAGGTGGGAGACGATCCGGTGGGTGAGTCCGTGAGTGGATGGGGTTGAGGGGTTCAACGCAAAAGTGCCTGCTGTTAGGACTGCGGGTTGATTCCTTGTATTGTGAGGGGGGTAAATTGCAAAACATCCGCGGACGGACGTACAGACTTCAGGATGCTCGGAATGGAGGTGGAGGCTGGTGTACGGGCGGCGGAGCCGGCGCTGAGGATAAAGGCCGGGGTAGGAGCGCGATGCCGGCGGCGGGGGTCACGGACCACCGCGAGCAGCAGGAGGCCGGAGGACGGGTCGGCGTAAAATCATGTTTGGCTAGCTCTGTGCTGAACTTTGTTCCTGGAACGCATCTGTCTTTTTCCTCCAAATTTCTGAGAGAATCGCTGCTGTACTTGGGGTGATTGTGCTCGACGCCGGCCGCCCAACCCGCTCATAGCAGTCTCCAACTCTCCGTCCCACCGATGCACGTACTTCCTGGCTAGCACCTGCGCCAGATCACGCCCAGCGCCGCCGTGGAGGAGAGAAGCATATCTTCAGAGGAAATTTACTTCTGCAAATTGAAGGGCCGGATGCGCGGTCCAGCCACGGAGAGCAGGGGATACGGGACGGAGGCATGCGTCGCCGCGTGGGAGCTGGAGAGGCGCGCCATGGGCGGCGGCGGTGAGCGCCGAGGCTGGGTTGGACCACCGCGAGGACGGAGGCATGCGGCCGCGGCCGCGCCCTGCTCTTCCTCTGTGGAGACGGGGGCTGTGGTTGGTTGATTTTGCCGGTAGAATCGATTCCTGGGAAATAGAATAAAATAACGGTCAATTAGTCAAATCACTTGGCGGTGGCACACTACGTAATATTAGATGGTTGCAAGGGTAAAATTGGAACTTTGAAAAATGTACCAACCATCACCTGTAGGCATATTATATAGTAGAGATTTGAGGCCGGGTGATACGATTTCATTCTGAAAAGTAGTACACATGAACTTGCTAATCCTGCTACAGGTTCCTCATATAGATGGTTTACATGCCCCAAGATTTTGTTCCGCCTCAACTGTAAAAGATGGTTCCAAACCAAATATGAATAGAATACTCTGTTCTTGAAGAGCTCGGCTCAAATTGCTGAATAGAACAAACAAGTAATCACCATCTGGTTGCAAGAAACCAAGAGGCTTTTTCCTTCACACTACAGGAAACAGAGACTATCTGGCACAGACACGACTGCCGTCGGCACAGACCTATGCCGACGGGGGCCGTCGGCACAGGGTCGTCGGCGTAGGGCCCCATAGGCACAGACAATCTGGCCGTCGGCACACGTAATTGCCATCGGCACAGGCTGTCCCGACGGCCAAGAAGTGGCCGTCGGCACAGGTAGGCCACGTGGCAGGTACTGGAGCGTCCATGCAGGAGGCTATGCCGACGGCAGTGTGGAACACGTGGATGGATCTGAATCGTCCAGACTGGAGGCTGTGCCGGTGTGACAATTTGGTCATATTGCGGTCGGCACAGCGTTCCCAGATTTTTTTAAAAAAAATTTGTTCCAGCAGCTCGTTTTTCCAGCAAAAATGGCAGAAAATAAAATCATGATAATATCATCACAAACAATATCACACATAGGCTCCATACATCATCCCAAGCAATATCTTCAAGCAAAATGCTATATCATCAAGTAGATCCACACATAGTACCATTATCATACATAGCTAAATGTCTAGAGGCTGAAAGCCCTACATCTATTGCGGCGACGGGGTGCACCCCATATCCCCGGGTGAGACTAGGCGATCGACGGCTCGACGCAGCAACAGAACCACTAGAAAAAGGCGAAGCACCAGGAGAAGGTGAAGCACCACGCGAAGCACCAGCAGAAGTACCAGGAGAAGGACCACCGGGATGTACCGGTGTGATCTCACGCGAACCCGGCGTTGCACCAGGCGAACGATCAGCATCGGGATCAAACCCGCCCTCCGACGAGCATCCCGTTCCCTACATGTTTGAGCAAGAGTTAGCAACTTGCGAGGCAAAAAGAAAGCGGCAACCGGTGGTTTGGCATCAAACTTACCGGGGTCGATGAGTAGTAGGTGAGAGCGAACTCGTCCTTCGATGAAAACCGTGGACACGGCCCCGGCTCCGGAGGCTCCTCCATAGAAGGGGGGACCCGCACTCCAGTGGAGAAAAAGTCCAACACCGACTGCAAGATAGTTTAGATGTCAGACGTTGCAAAAATAAAGGTTCAAACTAGTGAAGTGGGACTTGTCATATTAGACAAAAATAAAGGTTGAAACTTACAGCACGGAACAACTTTTGATACGAGGAGTAGGCCTCATTCGTCTTCAGCCACGCGGCATAGGTCACCCGATACTCCGCATGAGCAGAAGCGTAGGTTGCCTCAAGATCGGGCTACAATTTTGAAAATAATGAATCTCGTCAACTTAGCCATGCAGGAACGAATGTCGAAAAGAGGATGAAAATGAGAGAAACTTACATCGGTGGAAGTGGATCGACGAGGCCGTGGACGAGGTGGGATAAGGGGGCTGCCGTCAGGGAGGGTAGCTTTTGCCTGCGTGAAGGTCAAGGCAGGCACGACCACCTTCTCAAGAACGAGATTACGGCCATGCGGCCTTCCATGCCCCGAGAGGACCATCGACCTATCGTCGACCTCCTGGCTCAAGGGGTCATCCACGTCGTGGAGTAACTGTCCAAGGCCTCCTTGGCTTTGCCGTAGTACTCAGGTTGCTGGGGCTGAGGCTTCGATAGATCGGGCTTCTTCTCCTTCATCTTCCGCCACGATTGCAAGTGAGTGCTTTCCGACCCCATATCGGCGTCCTGCATCGCGAAAAGAAATGTTATGCATACCAAGTAGAAACATGAGGGGAAAATAAATGCGGGACATTCCATGTATATATATACCAGCTTTTCCTTAAAGCGGAAGTGGTTGCGGTTTCCCGCACTGTGTGTTCCCTCGGTGCCTCGGTTTTCCTTGTTCCGCTGGCTCATGGCGTCGAACTCGGGGTCTCCCCCGACCCACCTCGTAACCAACGCATCCCATTCGGCTTCTTTGCCATCGGCCCAGTCGGGCATAACCTGAAAATGCAATTCAAGAAGAGATAATGCAATGGCAACTTAGCAGCAATATAGAATTTCATTGACAGTTTACTTACTGAAAAGTATTCCTCCCTCATCATCTTCTGTGCCGTCTTCACATTCTCCGCCTTCTTGGCCCTCTTGCCCGTCTTCTCATACGTGAACTGATTGGCGGACGTATGCTTTTGGTTGTAGAATTGCTGCCGTGTCAACCTCACACAATGAGCACGCAAATTGCTAGCCGCCGCTGCACTATGCTCCTCCGCCACTTGAAAATGCCGCTTCAACCATGCATAAAAAATTGTGAGAGTCATGGGTTAGCACGGTGGGGTCATAAACTATGAACGGAACTCGAAAAATATGTCTTACCCAAAACCCGGTGATCACGGCGTCAGCAGCTGACTGGAAGCCCGTGCTAGGGGCAGCCTCATAGTCCGCCCATTTATAGGCTAACTTTATCTCGTCGTTGGGGCCCACGGTGTACATGCCCGGCCAATATTTCCTAATCAGAGCTCCAAGCAAGCTCCCAGGAGTACGGGGAATCTTAGGTGCTGGCCATGTCCATTTGCTGCACAATAATCAAACATTAGTACATATGCCAAAGTGTTATGACCAAAATAAAATTACATGTTCAAAATTACAAAATTAGTACACTTACTCAACGCCCTTAGGAACAATGATGGCTTTCGCCTCCTCGCTCTTAGGCTCCTTGTCCTCATCGGGGACTCCCGCTTCGCCACGCATCTTCCGCCGCTTCGGGGCCGCCTCCACCTCGGCCTCCACCTCGTCCTCCACCCCGTCCTCGTGTCTAGACCCGGTCTCTGCCTCGTCCTCCACCTCGTCCTCCAACTGGTACTGGGAAGCCACGTCGCCAGAAGCGGAGGGCAACTCAGAAGGCACGTCGTCAGAAGCGGAGGGTGGGTGGCCTCCGCCTCGTCCTCCACCTCGTCCTCCACCTCGTCCTACTCGCGCACCCTTGTCCACGGTGTAACGCGAGGTGGAAGGTCGTCCACTTCGTGTAACTCCAGGCTTTTGTACCTTCATCTTACTCATCTTACTAAGTAAGGTCGCCGTGTTTTCCTTGCCTTGGCTCATATTGTTCAATCAAGACTGCATTGAGAAAGAAAAAACAAGTAAGTATAAAGACATAATAAAATGTAGACACTAGAAGTTTATTACATGCAGTAGGAGTGTTTACAATCCAAATATAATTCAGACACACAAATATAAATTGAAAGATGCAAATATAAATTCAGAGACAGCTTCAAGAACCTTTTTGCGTGCTGCAATATAAAGAATACAAAAAAATAAAGTAGGGTAAACTCATACTTAATCATCAGCATTCTAGAGAATACAAAACTATAAACAAGATTCAAAACAATTATGCCTCATACTTAGAATATTATTGGAAACACACAAGCAATCCTGATAGCTTTATGGAACCAAGTAGGAGGCACACAACTTATATGTGTGCATGATACAAGGTTCCACAAACTATCAGGATATCATGTTGTGTGCCACATCATTTTAATCATCGGCATTTTAAAAATGAAGTAGGGCCAACTGAAAAGCATGCCTCATACTTGGACAGGACACACAAATTCAGGGACGGCGTTAGTGAGATCCAGTGGGATGCAGAAAATGTGTATTCGTGCATATCACAAGTCTCACTGACGCCACCCCTGGATCACATTGTGTCACAACGTTTTAGTCATCGGCAATCTAGAAATGAAGTAGGGTCAACTCATAGCATGCCTCATATATACACAAATCATCGACATTGTAAGACTTAGACAAAACAAGATTCAAAAAAATTATGCCTCATACTTAGAATATTATTGGAAACACACAAGGAATCCTGATAACCTTGTTGAACCAAGTAGGAGACACACAACTTATATGTGTGCATGATACAAGGTTCAACAAACTATCAGGATATCATATAGTGCGCCATATCATTTTAATCATCGGCATTGTAAAAAAATGAAGTTGGGTCAACTGAAAAGCATGCCTCATACTTAGACTAGACACACAAATTCAGAGATGGCGTGAGTGAGATCCAGTGGGATGTAGAAAATGTGTATTCGTGCACATCACAAGTCTCACTCACGTCACCTCTGGATCACATAGTGTCACAACATTTTAATCATCGGCATTCTAGAGAATACAAAACTATAAACAAGAATGATGCTCATATATACTTAGAAGTGACACAAACTTCAGGGATGGAGCCAGCGAGCCAAGTAGAATGAACGAGATCTGTGCACTCGTACATATCACAAGGCTCGCTAGCCCCACCCCTGGATCACACTGTGTCACAACATTTTAATCATCGGCATTCTAGAGAATACAAAACTATAAACAAGAATGATGCCTCATACTTACAAGTGACACACAGGCTTCAGGGACGGAGCCAGCGAGCCAAGTAGGATGCACGAGATGTGTGTACTCATGCATATCACAAGGCTCGCTAGCCCCGCCCCTGGATCACATTGTGTCACAACATTTTAATCATCGGCATTATAGAGAATACAAAACTATAAACAAGATGCAAAAACAATTATGCTGAAAAGCATGCCTCATACTTAGACTGGACATACAAATTCAGAGATGGCGTAAGTGAAATCCAGTGAGATGCAGAAAATGTGTATTCGTGCATACCACAAGTTTCACTTACGCCACCTCCGAATCACATAGTGCCACATCATTTTAATCATCGGCATTCTAGAAATGAAACTAGAGATAGGCATGCTAGTGGTACTAGTTCAGTTTACAAGGTTAATTCAAGTTTAGAAGTGGGAATTGACCATCTTTTTCTAGTGGCCATGTTTACTAGCTATCAAACATTTGGTACAGAGCCACACCTCTTCCAATATAGGTACAAAACGCATAGATAAACGTTTGTTGATGCTCTTTAGTATAAGATCTTTTCTAAGTAAGGAACGTCCGCAAAACCAATCTGAAAATTATGATAGACTAACAGAATTGCAATGATCACTATAGCCTAGCACTCTGAGCAAATATTCCTGGATCATGTTTGTTCCTAATTGCATTCCTGGATCATGTTCTTTTCAGCTTAATTTGTGTATCCTATTAAGTGTGCTCTACAAGTGTCCTATGGTAGTCACTCAAAAGAAACAGTGTGACTTTTATACTGATGAATCAAGCAATTGACGATTTGGCATAACCTATATATAGAAATTCAAGTGTAATCTGTTGCGCAAACACTAAAGAGAAGCAAGCAAGTCCACCACAGATACCTCTAGCAGAGCGCGGATGGTGAGCTTGATGGTCTCCTTGCCGTCGGTTGATGAGGACCCGCGCGTCCGCCTTGAGCCCGCGCGTCCGCGGTCGTCTAGGGACGAGTTGCGGTGGCCTGGAGGAAGAGGTGGAGGGCGGCGGAGGAGGGGCTTCACCGGCGGGTGATGACCCACAAGTATAGGGGGTGTATATTACTACTTTCGATAAATAAGAGTGTCGAACCCAACGAGGAGCAGAAGGTGTTGACAAGTAGTTTCGATCAAGGATTCACTGTAAATACTAGCAGACAAGTTTTTAGAGGTTTTTGATATAGCAGATAAATAAAATACGAGTAAGTAAAAGACAGTAATAATAATTGCAGCGAATGGCCCAATCCTTTTTAGCACAAAGGACAAGCCGGTTTGTTTACTTATGATGGCAAAATGTTCTTGAGGACACATGGGAATTTCGTCAAGTGCTTTCGCTTCATACAGTTGATTAATCTTTATTGTTTTGATAAGTGTTGTGTGGGTGAACCTATGCTAATGCACTGCCCTAACTTGGACTAATACATACTTGTGATTAAACCCCTTGCAAGCATCCGCGTTACAAGAAAGTAATTAAGATAAATCTAACCACAGCCTTAATCTCTGAGATCCTACACTCCCTCGTGCATCGGTTTACCAAAGGAGGTTTAGGTTTCTGTCACTCCAGCAACCCCACAATTAGTAGCCGAATACACAATGCATTCCCTAGGCCCATAAAGGTGAAGTGTCATGTAGTCGACGTTCACATGACACCACTAGAAGAATAGCACCACAACTTAAATATCAAACCATTAAATATTACTCAACATAAATTCACTACTAACATCCTGACTTCTCCCATGTCCTCAAGAACTAAACGAACTACTCACAAGACATCATATGGATCATGATCAGAGGTGATGTAATGATGAATAACAATCTGGACATAACCTTAATTCACCGATAAAACTTAATAGCATCAACCACAAGGAGTAATTAACACCGGGAAAGTTTCCCCTATGAACTAGACAAAGTACAACCCTAGATGTTACAGCGGAACGAAGTGGAGCGGTGGAGATGATGATGATGATCCCGATGAAGTCCAGCATGATGATGGTGACGATGGCGATGATTTCCCCCCTCCGGGAAGGAATTTCCCCGGCAGATTTCTCCCTGCCGGAGAGCTTTTTCTCTCTCTGTGGTTTCCGCCCGTGGCGGCGGCGAATATTTCTCTGCTCTCCCCGTCTTAGGGTTTCTGGGGTAGAAGTACGCGAAGGGGGAGCGTCAGAGGTGGGCCAGGGCGGCCACACCATGCCCCGGCGCGGCAGAGGTGGGCCCCGCCGTGGGGTGGTGTGGGCCCCTCGTGGCCCATCTCAGCCTCCCCTTTTGGCTGGCTCCGGCATCTGATAAAATAGGAACATCTGTATATTTTCCGTGAATTGTCGATCTTCAGAAATAGGGTGTCTTGACGATGCTTTTTCCAGCTGAATCCTGACTCCGGCAGTTAATTCTCCAATAATCATCAAACATGCAAAACAAGATAAAATAACATAAGTATATATCCAAATATGAAATATATCAATGAATAGCAGTAAATTATGATATAAAATGTGATGCAAAATGGACGTATCAACTCCCCCCAAGCTTAGACCTCGCTTGTCCCCAAGCGAAAGCTGAACTCAGTAAACAAGACCACAGGTTTATGGAGTGAAGCGTCGATAATAAAGAATACGGACAAGAAGCATCAACATGTATAATACACAAATCATTTAGACAGCAACTTCCCCTCATATAACTTATCTTGAAACGAGTAATGGAAATCACAATAAAGGTGCATAAAGAAAATCATAGTTTGGTGATGGCAAACTTCGTTCTTGGTCAGAGAACAATTAACAGATTGTACTTATCTTTCGAGTAGAGTCCTTATATCGGAGCTATATTGCAGAACTTACATGCTCAATTATCACAATTTCTTTACAGTCATTGATAACTTTCAAAGTTATATTCCTTCAGATAAAAGACTTGTGCAAACAAGGAAGGATAAAAGACATGATTGATAATATTAATATATAGATGGTTGAATCACAACAACTCAAATGCTTGCTTAAGAAAGAAGGAATAGGTTTACTGACTCAACATAAAAGTAAAAGAAAGGCCCTTCGCAGAGGGAAGCAGGGATTAAATCATGTGCTAGAGCTTTTTAAGTTTTTGAAATCATAAAAGAGAAAATATAAGTTTTGAGTGGTGTATGAGAATTGTCAACGAATGGCAGTGGTGAAAACAATATCTATCTTGTCAACCAGACTTTCAAGAGCGGCTCCCATGAAGGACGTTATTTCTACCAGCAAGGCAGATCATCCCTCTTTTCTCTTTTGTTTACACATGCAGATATTTCACTGGTATCATTGCTTGTCTGATAAATCAGGGCAAAAATGTGAAGAGAATTAAGCGGTTAAAGTTGTAATTAATTGGGACTGGGCACCCCATTTGCCAGCTCTTTTTGCAAAATTAAGATAAGCGGATGTATATGCCGCTAGTCTGGTGGTGAAAGTCTGTCTGACAAGCAAATAAAGAATAACCCACATACTTCCTCATGAGCTAATAAACAGTGACACAAATAAGGAGTATAGTTTTTGAATAGTTTAAAGGTAGCACATGAAGTATTTACTTGGAGTGGCAAGGAAATACCACATATAGGTAGTTATGGTGGACACAAATGGCATGGGTTTTGGCTCAAGGTTTGGATGCACGAGAAGCATTCCCTCTCAGTACAGGTTTTTGGCTAGCAAGGCTGGGTAGCAAGCATAAGAGTGAGGGATACAAACAAATATAAATGTAATAGAAACAATCATGCAATCTTCCTTGTAAACACAAATAATTTTAACTTAAGAATACTAAGCTCATGAGCCAACAAGAAAGAAAGATAATGAGATAATGTATCTACATGCAATCCCTCTTTTCTACTTAAGCCTCAAAGTATTGTTGCTACTGACCAATGCTAAGTTTGCCAAAACCAAATAGATTTACTTGATGCTCCCAAAGTGATGCCAATACTAACAACAAGATCATTCATATGACAGAAATTTGCAAAGTAAAATAAAGTGTGCAGAAAGTAAATGATAAAACTTCTCATTAATATTCCAATAACGGCAACTCACACCAAGGGATACATAGATAACCAACTAAAGGAGAGATACTTCCACACTGCAAACCATCCTATATGATAACTTCTCTACTCATGATATGACTCGACTGAAAAGTAAAAGGTAAAAGATAATGGTGATGATACCGCGGCACTCCCCCAAGCTTGGAACAAGCCAGGGGATGCCAATACCAATGATGAATTACTCCTTCGGTGGTGAAGGTGGACGAGACTCTTCATCATCAAATTTCCAAGGTAGAGGCTCCCCATCAGCGAAGGATGAATTGGTCTCCATAAACCTGAAACTCGCAGCAGAACTCATGCGTTTGAACCTAGCTTCATACTCACAGTTTTGGTTTTGGAGATCATAGATTTGTGCTTGCAATTTGGACGTGGTTTGACTGAGTATGAAGATATCATCCCATAGCTTGCTAGTCTCCTTCTTGTGTTCAGCAATAAGCTCATTAATAATCTTGTGGTTGATCTCCACTCCGCGCTCTATCATCTTCTGGTATCGGAAAACTTCATGCTCTACTTCTTCTAGTCTGGCCTTCACGTCCCCTTCAGCCTTGGGTCCCCTAACATCTTCTTGAACAAGCTCTCCATCCACGAGCCGCATCTCTTGTGGGTGCTGCTTCAACTCGTTGATGTACGGGTTGACGACGTTCTTGAAGAAGGTATCCTTCGGAGCCTCGGACGAAGACATTGTTCTAATCTTGGAGCTAACCCTGGCAGAAACAGCTCGAAAAAAAACACGACGAGAAAACGATATACGGACCTCGGGGGATCCGGGGGATTATATAGCAAAAGTTTCAACAAAAGGAAAGTCCAGGTCGAAACCGGGTGGAGACGGGCTCCGAGGCGCCCACACCATGCCCCGGCGGCCAAGGGTGGGCCCGCGCCGTGGGGTGGTGTGGTGCCCTCGGGCACCGTTTCCTCCCCTTTTCGGCTCGTAATTTTCCATATTTAATAAAAACAAAAAATATAAGTTGGGAAGTTAAACGCGAACTTTTTCTTACCAAAACTGTTACCTATTCGAAAACGACTCTGCAGTTTTCTGAATTTGACTTTTAATAAAATCTTCCGGAGTCACTACTTGAATAATATCAACATCTTCGTTATAAGAATCCCAGAAATATAATGCTTGAGTCTTTGACCATTAACCACTTGAGATTTGTCACCATCAAGCGAAGTAATTTTGATTGCACCTGAACGGTAAACCTCTGAACAACATAAGGTCCTTCCCATTTTGAAAGTAATTTTCCTGCAAAAAATCTGAGACGAGACCTATACAATAGAACTTTCTCACCAACATTAAATCTCTCTTTAGGATTCTCCTATCATGCCATTGTTTCACTTTCTCTTTAAAAGTCTAGCATTTTCATAAGCTTCACTTCTCCATTCATCTAAGAACTCAAGTCAAGTAACCTTTTTTACCAGCAAGTTTAAAATCTCTATTAAGTTCTTTTACGGCCCAATAAGCTTTATGTTCTAATTCTAGAGGTAAATGACAAGCTTTTCCGTAAACCATTTTATAAGGAGACATACCCATAGGATTTTTATAAGCAGTTCTATAAGCCCACAAAGCATCATTAAGCTTCCTAGCCCAATTTTTCTAGATTTATTAACAGTCTTTGCAAAATAGATTTAATCTCTCTATTTGATAATTCTACTTGACCACTTGTTTGAGGATGATAAGGTGAAGAAATTCTATGATTAACATCATATTTAGCAAGGGTTTTTCTAAAAGCACCATGGATAAAATGAGAACCACCATCAGTCATGAGATATCTAGGCACACCAAACCTTGGAAAATAATATCTTTAAGCATTTTTAATGATGTCTCACCATCAGCACTAGATGTTGGTATAGCTTCTACCCATTTAGTAACATAATCAACAGCAACAAGTATATGAGTATAACCATCGAAGGAGGAAAAGGACCCATAAAGTCAAATCCCCAACAGTCAAAAGGTTCAATAACAAGAGAATAATTCATAGGCATTTCATTGCGTCTAGTTATATTACCAACTCTTTGACATTCATCACATGATAAATAAATTTTCTTGCATCTTTAAAAAGAGTAGGCCAATAAAAACCTGATTGTAAACCTTTTGTGCAGTTCTATCTCCAGCATGATGTCCTCCATAAGCACTTCCATGGCATTTCTCAATATTCTTTTTGTTCAAATTCTGGAACACATCTTCGCATTATACCATCCACTCCTTCTTTATATAAGTGTGGGTCATCCCAAAAATAATGCCTCAAGTCATAAAAGAATTTCTTCTTTGCTGAGCTGTAAAGGTTGGAGGCAAATACTTGGCAACAATAAAGTTAGCATAATCAGCATACCAAGGACTTCTCGCGAGCTTACCTTTATCACAGCCAATTGTTCATTTGGAAAACTATCATTAACAGGAACAGGATCATAAGAAATGTTTTCCAATCTAGACAAATTATCAGCGACAGGATTTTCAGCACCTTTCCTATCTACAATATGCAAATCAAATCTTGTAATAAAAGCACCCATCTTATAAGTCTAGGCTTAGCATCTTTCTTTTCCATAAGGTATCTAATAGCAGCATGATCGGTATGGATAATAACTTTCGAATCAACAATATAGGTCTAAACTTATCACAAGCAAAAACTACTGCTAAAAACTCTTTTTCAGTAGTGCATAATTCTTTTGAGCAGCATCAAGAGTCTTACTAGCATAATGAATAACATTCAACTTCTTATCTACTCGCTGTCCAAGAACAGCACCTACAGCAAAATCACTAGCATCACACATAATTTCAAAGGTAAAGTCCAATCAGGAGGTGAACAACAGGAGCAGTGATTAAAGCCTTTTTTAGAGCTCAAAAGCTTCTTTACAATCATCATCAAAAACAAAAGGTACATCTTTTTGGAGAAGATTAGTAAGAGGTTTTGAAATTTTAGAGAAATCTTTAATAAACCTCTATAGAAACCGCATGACCAGAATACTACGAATACCTTTAACATCCCTGGGACAGGGCATTTTCTCAATTGCTTCAACTTTAGCTCTGTCCACTTCAATACCTCTTTCAGAAATTTTATGTCCAGAACAATCCCTTCATTAACCATAAAGTGACATTTCTCCCAATTAAGAACAAGATTAGTTTCCTCACATCTCTGCAAAACTTTATCAAGATTGTGCAAGCAGTTATCAAAAGAAGTTCCATAGACGGAAAAATCGTCCATGAATACTTCCACAATTTTTCACAAAAACCATGAAAAATGGCAGACATGCATCTTTGAAATGTAGCAGGAGCATTACACAAACCAAAAGGCATACGCCTATAAGCATAAGTTCCATAAGGACAAGTAAAAGTAGTTTTCTCTTGATCTTTCTCTAACAGCAATTTGTGAAAATCCAGAATAACCATCAAGAAAGCAAAAATGAGTTTTCTTAGACAACCTTTCTAACATTTGATCAATAAAAGGTAAAGGATAGTGATCTTTCTTAGTAACTTTATTAACCTTTCGAAAATCAATGCACATCCTATCCAACAACTACTCTTTGAGGAATAAGTTCATCATTTTCATTTGGCACAACAGTAACTCCTCCTTTCTTAGGAACACAATGCACAGGACTTACCCATCTACTATCAGCAATAGGATAAATTATACCAGCATCAGGAGTTTTAATACCTCATTTCTTACCACTTCCTTCATTTAGGGATTAGACGACGCTGATGCTCACAACAGGTTTTGCATCATCTTCCATGTTGATGGCGTGTTGACATATAGCAGGAGAAATCCCTTTAAATCATCCAGGTATATCCATAGCTCCTCGATGTTTTTCAATACTAGTAACCTTGCCTCTTCATTACCTGAAAGTTTAGAACTAATAATAACAGGATATGTTTTCTTATCATCAATATGAGCATATTTAAGATTAGCAGGTAAAGGTTTTAAATCGAAAACAGGATCTCTTTTGGAGGTGGAGAGGTACCCAAATCCTCCACCGGTAAATTATGTTAAGTATTATGGTTGATGAAGAAGAATATTGTCAATCTCATTTCTCTCTTCCATAAACCTCACTTTCGTGTTCCTCCATGTATTGCTGCAAAGCATTGTTAGGAGCAAGAGCAATAGCAGCGAGTTGTTCAACTCGAGAACTTCATTAGGTAATTCGGTTTCATAAGGTTTTTAGCGAACTTAGAAAATTAAACTCATAAGATTCTCCAAATTTAGTATAAATTTCTCTTTCTTACAATCTATAACAGCTCCACAAGTGTTCAAGAAAGGTCTACCAAAAATAATTGGACAAGTTTTACTAGCTGCTGAACCAAGTACTAGAAAATCAGCAGGGTATTTAGTTTACCACATAAAACCTCCACATCTCTAACAATACCAATCGGAGAAATTGTTTCTCTATTAGCAAGCTGAATAACCACATCAATTCTTCAAGTTCACAAGAACCAATTTCATGCATAATTTCTCTATAAAGTTCAAAGGAATAGCACTTGAACTTGCACCAATATCACATAAACCATAATAGCAATGTTCTCCTATCCTAACTGAAGCACAGGAACACTTGTTTTCCTAGATTTACTAGGATGTGAAACAATATTAGAAGCATCTTCACAAAGATAATATGTTCCTTCTAACTCTCGTGACAAGGTCCTTTACTAGCTATCAGGTTCAACAGTTATTTGTTCATCAGGTTTAAGCTTTCTTGTACTTTTTAACCACACTAGCTATCAGAGAATGTTCCTTTACTTTAACAGGAAAAGGTATTTTTCAATATAAGGTTCAGGCAAAATGTGATCAACAGTATGAACTTCAATATTTTTAACAATGGCCGAACTAGCTTTATCTTTATAAGGTTCATGATATTTATTCAAATCCTTCTTAGGCACATCAAGATAAGAGGCAAAAGCTTTGTAATAATTTGCAACAACTTGAGAATCAAGACATAAACAACACTAACATTACGAAAATCATCAGTCTCCATAAAAGATTTAATGCATTCATAATCATAATTTATACCTGACTTTCTACCTTTGTCGTTCTCCCATCCTTCAGTATTTTCCTGAATACGGTCAAGAAGGTCCCATTTAACTTCTTCTTCAGTACGTGAATGATCCAGAACAAGAGGCATCCAATAAATCCTTATCATGAAGAGAAAGCCTTGCATAAAAATTATTGATAACAATATTACTTGGGAGCTCATGAATGGGACATTTGAGCATTAGTGACTTCAATCTCCCCCACGCTTGGGCAATACTTTCCATCATGAGGCCAAAAATTATATAAGATTTCGATCTTGATGAATCTCACTAGGAGGATAGAATTTAGAATAAAAGAGAGGTACAATTTCCTCCCAGCCAATAGATCGGCCATTCTTCAGCATCTTATACCATTCCGCAGCTCTGCCCTTCAGTGATATAGAAATAACTTCCTCTTGACTTTTCCATTGAAATACCTGCACACTTGAATAACTCGCATAATTCATGTATAAAAAGTAAATGATCACCAGGATGGATGGTTCCATCTCCAACATAGCGGTTATCCATAACACGTTCAACAATTTTCATAGGTATTTTAAATGGATCAATTCAGCAGGCGGCGGTCATCTACTACCTTAGCAGTGGCAGTAGTTCCCAAATAGGGATTCAATGGAGATCTCTCCATAATAAAATAAAGCAGCAAGCAGAAATAAAAACAGCACTTACAGTAAAGGTTTCCCTTACCAATTCCACTTACCAATAGCGCTTCACTCCCCGGCAACGGCGCCAGAAAATAGTCTTGATGACCCACAAGTATAGGGGGTGTATCGTAGTACTTTCGATAAATAAGAGTGTCGAACCCAACGAGGAGCAGAAGGTGTTGACAAGTAGTTTTGATCAAGGATTCACTGTAAATACTAGCAGACAAGTTTTTAGGGGTTTTTGATATAGCAGATAAATAAAATAAGTAAATAAAAGACAGTAATAATAATTGCAGCAAGTGGCCCAATCCTTTTTAGCAAAGGACAAGCCGGTTTGTTTACTTATGATGGCAAAATGTTCTTGAGGACACATGGGAATTTCGTCAAGTGCTTTCGCTTCATACAGTTGATTAATCTTTATTGTTTTGATAAGTGTTGTGTGGGTGAACCTATGCTAATGCACTGCCCTAACTTGGACTAATACATACTTGTGATTAAACCCCTTGCAAGCATCCGCGTTACAAGAAGTAATTAAGATAAATCTAACCACAGCCTTAAACTCTGAGATCCTACACTCCCTCGTGCACGGTTTACTAACGGGGTTTAGGTTTCTGTCACTCCGGCAACCCCACAATTAGTAGCCGAATACACAATGCATTCCCTAGGCCCATAAAGGTGAAGTGTCATGTAGTCGACGTTCACATGACACCACTAGAAGAATAACACCACAACTTAAATATCAAACCATTAAATATTACTCAACATAATTCACTACTAACATCATGACTTCTCCCATGTCCTCAAGAACTAAACGAACTACTCACAAGACATCATATGGATCATGATCAGAGGTGATATAATGATGAATAACAATCTGGACATAAACTTAATTCACCGATAAAACTTAATAGCATCAACCACAAGGAGTAATTAACACCGGGAAAGTTTCCCCTATGAACTAGACAAAGTATAGCCCTAGATGTTACAGCGGAACGAAGTGGAGCGGTGGAGATGATGGTGACGGCGGTGGAGATGATGATGATGATCCCGATGAAGTCCAGCGTGATGACGTGACGATGGCGATGATTTCCCCCTCCGGGAAGGAATTTCCCCGGCAGATTTCTCCCTGCCGGAGAGCTTTTTCTCTCTCTGGTTTTCCGCCCGTGGCGGCGGCGAAATATTTCTCTGCTCTCCCCCGTATCTTAGGGTTTTGGGGTAGAAGTACGCGAAGGGGGAGCGTCAGAGGTGGGCCAGGGCGGCCCACCATGCCCCGGCGCGGCAGAGGTGGGCCCGCGCCGTGGGGTGGTGTGGGCCCCTCGTGGCCCATCTCAGCCTCCCCTTTTGGCTGGCTCCGGCATCTGATAAAATAGGAACATCTGTATGTTTTCCGTGAATTCGATCTTCAGAAATAGGGTGTCTTGACGATGCTTTTCCAGCTGAATCCTGACTCCGGCAGTTAATTCTCCAATAATCATCAAACATGCAAAACAAGATAAAATAACATAAGTATTATATCCAAATATGAAATATATCAATGAATAGCAGTAAATTATGATATAAAATGGTGATGCAAAATGGACGTATCAGCGGGCGGCGGCCTGGAGGAAGAGGGCGCGGGGAAGGAGGTCGCAGGAGGGGCGAGGGTGTGGGCTGGTGGCGTCGATGACGGGAGGGTGCGGCGGAGAGGGGCCGGCGTGGTGGCGAAGGGGGCCGGCCGGAGGTGGGACGGCCGGAGAGGGGCGGGCGGCGGCCGGAGAGGACGGCGAGGGGCTGGCGGCGCACGGGAATGAGAGTGGGTCGAGGCTGTGGTGGGTGCGTGTGTGGTGGGATGGGATGAGGATAAGGTGAGGACCTATGCCGACGGCAAAGCCGTCGGCATATACGTAGTAATTTTTTACTTTTTTTTAACTCCTATTGTTGTTAATAATAATATTTTAATACATTATAATGTAGAGAAGGAAGAGGTGTTTGTATTATATGGTAGGGCCACACGCAAATTATTCCGGCGCTCCGAGGCCCCGCTTCGGCGAAACCCTAGTTCCGCTGGGAAAACACTAACGTTTTCGTCTACCCTCTTGAACGGCGTCGAAAGAAGGTAGGCCAGTGGACTATTTTCCTTGGTTGTGTTTGGTTAGGCCATAGGAACATGGAAAACCAACTTTAATCACAAGTCAACGCAAGATTGCATCCGGTTCGTCCGAAACGGGAGTTTTCACCTCTAAGTGCAGAAACTCGCTAGAGAGAAAGTGCGGTCGGTGAAGACGGTCACACACCGGAGTAAAATCTTAGACATTCAAAACACACAACACACTTGTAGACATATGGTATGGCACAACCTAGGTTTGGGTGGTGTTCCGACACTCCGGGGCCCCGCTTCGGCGAAACCCTAGACCCGCTGGAAAAAAGTCAAAGTTCCCGTCTACCCCCTTTGAACGGAGTCGAATGGGGGTAGACCAGTGGACTTTTTTGCTTGGTTGTGTTAGGTTAGGACATAGGAACATGGAAAATCAACTGTTATCACAAGTTCTCACAAGATTGCCTCCGGTTCGCCCGAAACGGGAGTTTTCACCTCTAAGTGCAGAAACTCACTAGAGAGAAAGTGCAGTCGGTGAATACGGTCACACACCGGAGTAAAATCTTGGACATTCAAAACACACAACACACTTGTATACATATGGTATGGAACCACCTAGATTTTGGTGGGTTTTCGATGCTCCGGGGCCCCGCTTCGACGAAACCCTAGATCCGCTGGGAAAACCCTAACATTTTCGTCTACCCCGTAGAACGGCGTCGAAAGAAGGTAGGCCAGTGGACTTTTTTCCTTGGTTGTGTTTGGTTAGGACATAGAAACATGGAAAACCAACTTTAATCACAAGTCAACACAAGATTGCATCCGGTTCGTCCGAAACGGGAGTTTTCACCTCTAAGTGCAGAAACTCGCTAGAGAGAAAGTGCGGTCGGTGATGCCGGTCATACCCGGAGTAGGATCTTGGACATTTACAACACACAACACAATTGTATACATATGGTATGGCACAACCTAGGTTTGGGTGGGTTTCCGACGCTCCGAGGCCCCGCTTCGGCGAAACCCTAGATCCGCTGGGAAAACCCTAACGTTTTCGTCTACCCCCTTGAACGGCGTCGAAAGAAGGTAGGCCAGTGGACTATTTTCCTTGGTTGTGTTTGGTTAGGCCATAGTAATATGGAAAACCAACTTTACTCACAAGTCAACGCAAGATTGCATCCGGTTCGTCCGAAACGGGAGTTTTCACGTCTAAGTGCAGAAACTCGCTAGAGAGAAAGTGCGGTTGGTGAAGACGGTCACACACCGGAGTAAAATCTTAGACATTCAAAACACACAACACACTTGTAGACATATAGTATGGCACAACCTAGGTTTGGGTGGTGTTCCGACGCTCCGGGGCCCCGCTTCGGCGAAACCCTAGACCCGCTGGAAAAAAGTCAAAGTTCCCGTCTACCCCCTTCGAACGGAGTCGAATGGGGGTAGACCAGTGGACTTTTTTGCTTGGTTGTGTTAGGTTAGGACATAGGAACATGGAAAATCAACTGTTATCACAAGTTCTCACAAGATTGCCCCGGTTCGCCCGAAACGGGAGCTTTCACCTCTAAGTGCAGAAACTCACTAGAGAGAAAGTGCAGTCGGTGAATACGGTCACACACCGGAGCAAAATCTTGGACATTCAAAACACACAACACACTTGTATACATATGGTATGGAACCACCTAGATATTGGTGGGTTTCTGATGCTCCGGGGCCCCGCTTCGGCGAAACCCTAGATCCGCTTGGAAAACCCTAACATTTTCGTCTACCCCCTTGAACGGCGTCGAAAGAAGGTAGGCCAGTGGACTTTTTTCCTTGGTTGTGTTTGGTTAGGACATAGGAACATGGAAAACCAACTTTAATCACAAGTCAACACAAGATTGCATCCGGTTCGTCCGAAACGGGAGTTTTCACCTCTAAGTGCAGAAACTCGCTAGAGAGAAAGTGCGGTCGGTGAAGCCGGTCATACCCGGAGTAGGATCTTGGATATTTACAACACACAACACAATTGTATACATATGGTATGGCACAACCTAGGTTTGGGTGGGTTTCCGACGCTCCGAGGCCCCGCTTCGGCGAAACCCTTGATCCGCTGTAAAAACCCTAACGTTTTCGTCTACCCACTTGAACATCGTCTAAAGGGCATAGGCCAGTGGACTTTTTTTGCTTGGTTGTGTTAGATAAGTCCATGGGAACATGGGAAACCAAGTTTTGCAACAAATCAACACAAGATTTCCCCCGGTTCGCCCGAAATGAGAGTTTTCACCTCTAAGTGCAGAAACTCGCTAGAGTGAAAGTGCAGTCGGTGAAGACGGTCACACACCGGAGTAAAATCTTGGACATTCAAAACACACAACACACTTGTGTACATATGGTATGGCACAACCTAGGTTTGGGTGGTGTTCCGACGCTCCGGGGCCCCGCTTCGGCGAAACCCTAGACCCGCTGGAAAAAAATCAAAGTTCCCGTCTACCCCTTTGAACGGAGTCGAATGGGGTAGACCAGTGGACTTTTTTGCTTGGTTGTGTTAGGTTAGGACATAGGAACATGGAAAATCAACTGTTACCACAAGTTCTCACAAGATTGCCCCCGTTCGCCCGAAACGGGAGTTTTCACCTCTAAGTGCCGAAACTCACTAGAGAGAAAGTGCAGTTCGTGAATATGGTCACACACCGGAGTAAAATCTTGGACATTCAAAACACACAACACACTTGCATACATATGGTATGGAACCACCTAGATTTTGGTGGGTTTCCGATGCTCCGGGGCCCCGCTTCGGCGACACCCTAGATCCGCTGGGAAAACCCTAACGTTTTCGTCTACCCCCTTGAACGGCGTCGAAAGAAGGTAGGCCAGTGGACTTTTTTCCTTGGTTGTGTTTGGTTAGGCCATAGGAACATGGAAAACCAACTTTAATCACAATTAAACACAAGATTGCATCCGGTTCATCCGAAACGGGAGTTTTCACCTCTAAGTAAACTCGCTAGAGAGAAAGTGCGGTCGGTGAAGACGGTCATACCCGGAGTAGGATCTTGGACATTTACAACACACAACACAATTGTATACATATGGTATAGCACAACCAAGGTTTGGGTAGGTTTCCGACGCTCCGAGGCATCGCTTCGGCGAAACCCTAGATCTGTTGGAAAAACCCTAACATTTTCGTCTACCCCCTTGAACATCGTCTAAAGGGCATAGGCCAGTGGACTTTTTGCTTGGTTGTGTTAGATTAGTCCATGGGAACATGGGAAACCAAGTTTTGTAACAAATCAACACAAGATTGCCCCCGGTTCGCCCGAAATGAGAGTTTTCACCTCTAAGTGCAGAAACTCGCTAGAGAGAAAGTGCAGTCGGTGAAGACGGTCACACACCGGAGTAAAATCTTGGACATTCAAAACACACAACACACTTGTGTACATATGGTATGGCACAACCTAGGTTTGGGTGGTGTTCCGACGCTCCGGGGCCCCGCTTCGGCGAAACCCTAGACCCGCTGGAAAAAAGTCAAAGTTCTCGTCTACCCCCTTTGAACGGAGTCGAATGGGGGTAGACTAGTGGACTTTTTTGCTTGGTTGTGTTAGGTTAGAACATAGGAACATGGAAAATCAACTGTTATCACAAGTTCTCACAAGATTGCCCCCGGTTCGCCCGAAACGGGAGTTTTCACCTCTAAGTGCAGAAACTCACTAGAGAGAAAATGCAGTCGGTGAATACGGTCACACACCTGAGTAAAATCTTGGACATTCAAAACACACAACACACTTGTATACATATGGTATGGAACCACCTAGGTTTTGGTGGGTTTCCGATGCTCCAGGGCCCCGCTTCGGCGAAACCCTAGATCCGCTGGGAAAACCCTAACGTTTTCGTCTACCCCCTTGAACGGCGTCGAAAGAAGGTAGGCCAGTGGACTTTTTTCCTTGGTTGTGTTTGGTTAGGCCATAGGAACATGGAAAACCAACTTTAATCACAAGTCAACACAAGATTGCATCCGGCTCGTCCGAAACGGGAGTTTTCACCTCTAAGTGCAGAAACTCGCTAGAGAGAAAGTGCGATCGGTGAAGCCGGTCATACCCGGAGTAGGATCTTGGACATTTACAACACACAACACAATTGTATACATATGGTATGGCACAACCTAGGTTTGGGTGGGTTTCCGGCGCTCCGAGGCCCCGCTTCGGCGAAACACTAGATCCGCTGGGAAAACCCTAACGTTTTCGTCTACCCCCTTGAACGGCGTCGAAAGAAGGTAGGCCAGTGGACTATTTTCCTTGGTTGTGTTTGGTTAGGCCATAGGAACATGGAAAACCAACTTTAATCACTAGTCAACGCAAGATTGCATCCGGTTCGTCCGAAACGGGAGTTTTCACCTCTAAGTGCAGAAACTCGCTAGAGAGAAAGTGCGGTCGGTGAAGACGGTCACACACCGGAGTAAAATCTTAGACATTCAAAACACACAACACACTTGTAGACATATGGTATGGCACAACCTAGGTTTGGGTGGTGTTCCGACGCTCCGGGGCTCCGCTTCGGCGAAACCCTAGACCCGCTGGAAAAAAGTCAAAGTTCCCGTCTACCCCCTTTGAACGGAGTCGAATGGGGGTAGACCAGTGGACTTTTTTGCTTGGTTGTGTTAGGTTAGGACATAGGAACATGGAAAACAATATCCACCCCAACACTTGCAATAATATTTACACACATGTGATAACCCAAACCAAAATTCGCATATTCCGAGAGACAAGATTCGCGTCGTCAGTTTATGTGGGTGGAGACCGCTATTCGGCGTAGCTATATACATAGAAAATGAATAAAAACATATTAAACTTAACTGAGAGTAATAAATAGATATATAAAAATGAAGATTAGGGTAAAAAAATATGATGACTATTTTCGGTGAAACTATATACATATAGCTGTTTGGTGTATCTATATACATAAAAATGAAAACAATATTTTAAACATATTAAACTTAATTGAGAGTTATAATAAATAGATAAAAATGAAGATTATAAAAAAAGCTTGGAAGCTTTGCCGTCGGCACAGATACACGCATAAAAGGAAAATACGACGGAAAGAAAAAAAGTAAGAAATTTGTGCCGACGGCAAGTGGAGCGTCGACGTCACCTTATCGCGGACTGAAACCTGTGCCGACGACTTTGTGTGTCCCGACGGAGGCCGTCGGGATAGGTTTTCTGTGTCGACGGCCGTATCTGTGCCGACGGCCAGGGCGACGGGTCGGCCTCGTCGGACCCTGTGCCGACGGCCCCGACAAAAAGCCGTCGGCACAGGTTTTGGCCGTCGGCACAGATGAGCATTCCTGTAGTGTCAAGCATGTTGACCATCAAAGAAAACGACATTATGTTGCCTGCACAAGCAGCACACTGTAACAGACTTTCTTCTTAATTCCAAATACCCAACGAACTCCATTACACAAACATGCAGTTGTGGCGGTGGCAACAAGACCACCACTTACTTTTAGTTCTTATCCTTCATGCTCTCGCTACCTTATCCGACAAAAAAACATACCAACGGATCAAGGCATATGAGAAGAGGGCTCCAGGTTTCTACCCTTTCTGGATGACCATATTAGTTACAGACCACAACAGAGGCAAAAGCAGACCAACTTAGTGGCCAATTGTCTGAGTTGCAACGCTGGCACCATGTCTACTCCTCAACGCATCAGCCTGATCTCCAGCATTTCATCAGCGCTACTCTGACCATGGTGACTGCGCTTGAGCTTGCAGCGCAGCCTTGTTCCAGCATCTCCTCCTTCTAGGTCTCTGACTCAATACCTAAAAAGCATCTCCAAGTTACTCATATTCAAATTGTAGATATTCAATTGATTGTGAGCAAAGCGAAATAAAACAAATATGTATTAATATAAGGCAACAGCACTAGTAAATTTCTTACAGCGAACGCACAGGGAGAAAACTGAAATGAAATACAGAGGCTTAAAACGAAGCACATAAGTTTTTTTACCCATTTGTCCCATTATATTGACCACAAAAGACCATGAAACAGATATGTGCAAACACATGCTTTTATTACCGTCATTGCAATGTAAGGTGCAATACATAGCTAGGCAAACATAGAAAATGAATCCTTACAGAAACTTAGCTGCAAAAAATGGGTAGCTTTCTGTCCCATTTCAACACAAATTAGCTATGACAAATTTGTAAGTTTGGTCACTGAGGGGAAAACACACAGGGGCCCTGGAAGCAAGCAAGGAACTATGTGTGTCCTCTGCCATCCAATGATTTGCATCTGCAGGCAGGTGAAAATTTGAACTGTCTAAAAACATGGGTGCATTGCTTCTAATTAGCAAAAAATAAATGGAATGGTTCACTCAGAAACTAATCTAGCTCATTATTTCAGTTTTACTCATATCAATATCATATACAGAAGATGAAATAGTGTGGCTCAGCCTCTTAGTTGCAAGCATACAAAATTTATGCAGATTTATACCAAACCAAATAATAACATAAATGTTTCGGTGTAAAGGTGACCACATAAACTTTTCCATCTTTTATCGATTGGCATATACAAGAAAGTCCCGAATGATAGTTTGCAAGGTAAAACAATCCAAAGGTGAAAATGGTTTTAATCTAGTAACCTTCTCTAATAACTTGACCATCAAACAAATTCTCCAAAATAATTACGAAGATTCAGTGTTTTATATCATTCCATAACACCTCAAGAATGATTATCAGAGTGTGTAAGCCAATTCCTTTCTCTTACTTGTTATTCAATTGCGTTGAACTATGTTGCTGAGCCTTGCTAGCTCTGTCATAAGCACAAAAAAGGGTAATAATTTAGGGCCGCGGCGGCGGCGGCGGTCGCTGTGGGGAAGCATTTTTGTTCTTTTTAGGGCCGCTGTGGGGGTGTAAAGAGTAATGTTATCAAAATGGGCCAGCTAAATAACCGGGCCTGGACATATGAATTGGGCCCACAAGGAAGAAAAATTATCCCGAGTGGCACTAGAGAGAGGGTGAATCCTATTTGACGCTCGTTACGGACGCAACGCGAACCCCTGACCACTACAATGAGCGAGGTGGGCTTCAACCAGTTTGGCGGCGGTCGGAGGAAGAAGAACACTGGGGAGAAAGAAGAAGCCCACACACCGGAGACTGGGGGCTAGGGGCAGCGGTAGACCGACGGTGGGCTGCGGTTTGAGGAGGACGGGGCGGCGAGGCACCATGGGAGCGGGGCCGGCCGCGGGTGGCGGAAGCACGCGGTCCGGCCAGGGTTGGTGACGGGGGGTTGGAGGAGGTGGACTGGAACCTGTCGGGGTGAGGAAGAAGACGACGATTGGGAAGACACTGTTAATGGGCCGGTCCACCTTCCTCTCGTGTGGGCGCCGCTCGCGTCGCTGGCGCTGAAGGCGCTGAATAGGACCTCCCGGGGAGAGGAGTTTGAGGAACGGACGGGGGCACTCCTTGCTGCAATTCGGGCATTTTGAAAAGTCTTGCATCTCTAACAGCCCCCGCATTTAGCCCAGACATGTCACGCCTCATTTTCAGTCCATAGTTAACAGTGGCGAAGTTGGAGTAATATTGGGTTCAGTTCTCTTTTTTATGGTGTAATATTTCACTACAAGGAAATGATAGAGATCAGACTAACCAAGGGTTCCAAATTTTCATTGGGTTCATCTGAACCGAATCGTTGTACATCAATGCTCTTTATTTGGTGGAACATTGTACAGCACCATATATAGTCAAGCCATGTTATATAAGAGACGGCACCAAGCAAATATATATTATACGTGAGAGGTAGCTAGTTAAGCAAAGTGCTTGCCAAAAATAAGTGATGTAAAGTGAAGAAACAAAAGGAGGAGATAGTTTAGGAAAAGGAGAAAACTAGTGAGAAAGCAGCGAAGGAACAAAAATGTGGGATTGAGGCACATCAGGAACTCAATAATCAATTGATTTTGTGGCTCTTCAACCCATACCTGGATGCCTTGCTAAGTGCTATGGGAGTTTTTGTGATGACGACGAATTTGCTAGTTGAATACCCGTGCGTTGCTACGTTCGACTCGCTATACATGTAAACATAATGCAACGAGACACTGTCGAGCCAAGGGAAAGAGCATTCATTGGCACGGAGCCAAAAAAAATTGTGGCCTTTGATCGAAAAGTTCTTTTCGCGAATGGAAGCGACTATATTTTCTGACCATGTTGACATGAATTTATTACGTCTTTCTCCATCATATGCATTTTTTATTCCTTTTGTCCTACCAGACCGTCTCTTGGTCTAATAAAACATATCAGAATAAGACTTGGATCAAGACCTAAAATTGGATCAAGACACAGGAGATGAGCACATCGATTTTGAAAGGGGCAAATACATCCCGATTGACAGGAGTTCGGAAGATATTTTGGGTGCCAGAAGAAGGAAAAATAAACCGCTAGGCCCACTTCTCGTCGCTGGACTACAACAAAAGACGTAGCACGGAGTCCCTTTAATACTAAAGATGACAAATCAATAATGTAGGTTGGCTATAATTTCCAAAGGACTCTTCCATTTCTCACTTGATCGACATCTTCTCATCAACCCACTCTTTCACTTCTGATCAACAGTAGCATATTTCAAGCCTATAATCAGAAGTGAAAGTTTAATTGTACTTAAAGCAGATTTTGTAGTCATCGGAGCAGGCAAGTGGCATGTACCTAGTGGCTGAAAGAAAGCTCACAAAAAGCTACGCCTACTATTACGGAAAATGTCAAATGAACTTATCCACTTAGAACTTTAACCATACTCCACTCTCGATACAATGCATTAGTTTAGATGTAGTTACTACAATATTTAACTAAAAGATTATATGTATCCCGTTCAACTATACTACAACGAGATCATTTTAGATTGGACAGTAGTATATTTTAATAAATATGTTACTACAATATTTTAATAAATATTTTAGACTGAAGGGCAACTGAAGACTGGATGCACCTGGTTTTTCAGTGCAATTTCAGTATTAGGATCTGGAACTATCTCCAGATTTATTGGGAGCAGGGCAATTCTTTCGAGCAAGTGTTTTTGAAAACTGACAGAACTTTCAATAAACCCTTCTTCACTAAGGTGGCTGCTTGGCATATATGGAAGCAAAGGAACGAGGCCATCTTTCAAACGTGATGCCCACCTTCAGATCTTGGAAGAGAAATTTCATTCATGATGCCACCATGCATGAGCATAGGATGGGCTCCAAGCACAAGCACAGCTGGTTGGAATGGATAAGTTCGCTTAGTTAATTCTGTTCTCTTTTTTGTACATATTCTTTTGCTCTCCCTGTATGTAAATATTTGGTTATGGTTTTAATAGAATGCTGTGGGGCGTAAGCCCTACAGTCCTTAGGTCTAAAAAAAAAGATTATATGTATCCCGTTCAACTATACTACAACGAGATCATTTTAGATTGGACAGTAGTATATTTTAATAAATATGTTACGTAGAAGAGTGGAAAAATATCAAAGGATTTGAAAAACAGAACTCTAGCAATGCAATTCCCAAGTTTTCAAACAATAAACATTCTAGTAACATTATATCTGGTAAGTATCCTAATAAATCCAAATCAGCACGAACTGATACATGACTGGAAACACGTTCAGCTAGTAAACAAAGGTGCAAATGTGTGGAAATATACTTACACATATGCCACAATAAATTTCCGACGACACATATAACAGAAGGAACATGGAAGGACAACAGTGAATGAAGTATTCAGTGTTTGCATTGCAGATCCAAAGTTGCTATATAAAATGAATGGAGCTACCTAGGAATTTGTTTGTCAAACTGATGCTCTTAACCTTGACTATTGTTGTTTGGTCCTCTCCAAATCTAGCCATCCTCTTTGAATTTTTTACCCATTTTAACTTTATTTTTCAATCCATAGAATTCAGGAAGATGTGCATGATTGTCCTAATTTAATTAACCAGCAAGTGTAAATTGTTACAACCAGAAAAAAGCAATTTGACGAAGGGCTTCCGTAGCGCACTTTGGGGATGGCAATTCAGGAATTGGACCGTTGCCTCTACTGCAGCATGCAGTATAATCTTCTTGCTCATTTTGCAATTTGACAACACGGTTCAATAGATTAGTATCTCGACCGACGGCCTCCGGTGGCGGGCTAATTAAGACCCACTAGACATGAGTTGATAATGAGTAAATGGCACTGGCGGTCACACAACTCGTCCGCTATGCGCACTTAAGTCACACAACTGGAAAACGAGTTTTGGTCACACAACTGGATTTTTGGTGCACGCATGTCACAAACCCCACATGTCAGTCCGTTTTTCGTTGCAAGAGTGCTGACGTGGACACGTAATTTTGCAGAAAACCCCCTGTATTTTGGGATATTTCGCAAAAAACCCAAATTTGGGTCCAATTACAGGGAGTTTTCTGCAAAATGTCCAAAAATACAGGGTTTTTTTTTTGCAAAATTACCAACGGAAAACGGACTGACATGTGGGGTTTGTGACCTGCGTGCACCAAAAGTCCAGTTGTGTGACCAAAAAATCCTGTTTTCCAGTTGTGTGACTTAAGTGCACATAGCGGACGAGTTGTGTGACCGCCAGTTTCCATTTACTCGTTGATAATACAACCGTGCTTAGAAAAGTGTCATCCGACACGGCGTATATACAAAAGACTGTCGTACAACATCCATATCTGAAAACACTAACTTGCCCAAATCTTGAACTTTTGCTCCATTAAGATGATAGGCCACTCCCCTATTGGATGATACGTGCAAGAACACAATCTCTTTACTAGGATGGAACCCAAGAAAAGTAATACTATCTTCACGTGAGCGCATGTCAACCGCATCTTTACTGTCGATGATATTATCATTGTCGGAATCCCACTCAAATCGCAGTGGCACTTCGCAGTTCTCATCTTCTTCATAGTCTGATACAGAGCCCGAATCCTCCTCACCAGATTCATAATGGTAAATGTTTTCGTCCTCGTTATACTGTCTATTGTTTTCTCCACTATAAACAGAATCGTGTGATGGCTCTGATTCATGTCTATATTTATCCTCTGCTTGGTAGGTGAAATCATCATCATCATATACAATCCAAGGCCCATGGATTTGGTTGCCGTACTCACATCGTGCAAGCTCGGATCCAAAGTCCACCTGATGCTTCGACACCCACTCCATCTGGTCAGATGACTCTTCAAGAAACCAGGTTTGTAGTCGGCATCTATCATCTATTAATGCACAACAAATCTCCTTCTTTGATCTCCCCAAATGAAGTACAGGATAGTCGCTGCTGGCTTCAATGCCGATCGGCGGCTTGATCACTTGGTACTTACCACTCGACATTGATATTCTGAAAAAAGAAATAAGGAAAAATATAAACAAGGGTCTCTCTATGTCTCAGCTGACCGAGACATAACTTATGTCTCAGTCAGGTGACATCATCACGTTTTGTGGGCTTGAATTGGGTCCAGCAACCCCTCTGGTCTTTATTGTTGGGCTTTCTTTTTTGTTGGACTTTTTTTTTGTTTGTCTGGTTTTGTCCGGGCTCTACCCACGCGCTGCACACCGATGAGTTGGGCCGGCCCAACTGCGGCGCAAAAAAAAACAGAGAAAGTTGGGCCCAAAAAAACAGCGAAAAAGAATGCTTGGCTGAGGATCGAGCCTGGTTCTCCTAGGTGGAGCTAACGGGTTCAAACCACTGAGCTAGGCTGGAGTTAGTGTAAGAGCAATAATTTAAGAAGTTATGAATCAACCTGAACAACTTTCAAAACTAATTTTATTAATCTGGACAATTTTGAAATATGAACGTTTTAAAAACGCGAACAAATTGCAACTCAGTTTCTGCATCATTTTAAAAACTGCAATTGCAACTCAGTTTCCGAATTTAAAAGGGAGATAAAACTCAGTTTCAACTGCAATTGCAACTAGATCGGGAGAAAAAACCAAATTTCAAGTGCAGTTTCAACTCCAGTTGCAACTAGCTCAGGAAAAAAAAACTCAGTTTCAACTGCAGTTGCAACTGGATCGGGATTAAAAAAACACAATTTCAACTGCAGTTTCAACTCCAGTTGCAACTTGCTCAAGAAAAAAAAACTCAGTTTCAACTGCAGTTGCAACTGGCTACAAAAGACTAAAAACAAAAAAACAACAACAAAATGAAATAAAAAATCACTAAGAAAAATAATAGAAAATAAATTATTAAAATGAGAAGATTTGCAAATGGTTCTGAATAAAACTCAGTTTCAACTGCGGTCGCAACTAGATCGGGAGATAAAACTCAGTTTCAACTGCAGTTGCAACTGGCTCGGGAGAAAACCCAATTTCAACTACAGTTTCAACTCCAGTTGCAACTAGCTCGGGAAAGAAGAACTCAGTTTCAACTGGAGTTGCAACTGGATCGGGAGAAAAAAAACTCAATTTCAACTCCAGTTGCAACTTGCTCAAGGAAAAAAAAACTCAGTTTCAACTGCAGTTGCAACTGGCTATAAAAGACTAAAAACAAAAAACACAACAACAAAATGAAATAAAAAATCACTAAGAAAAAATAATAGAAAATAATCTATTAAAATGAGAAGAATTGCAAATGGTTCTGAATAAAACTCAGTTTCAACTGCGGTTGTAACTGGCTCGGGAGATAAAACTCCATTTCAACTACAGTTGCAACTGGCTCGGGAGAAAACCCAATTTCAACTAAAGTTTCAACTCCAGTTGCAACTAGCTTGGGAAAAGAAAAACTCAGTTTCAACTGGAGTTGCAACTGAATCGGGAGAAAAAAAACTCAATTTCAACTCTAGTTGCAACTTGCTCAGGAAAAAAAAACTCAGTTTCAACTGCAGTTGCAACTGGCTACAAAAGACAAAAAACAAAAAACACAACAACAAAATGAAATAAAAATCACTAAGAAAAATAATAGAAAATAAATTATTAAAATGAGAAGAATTGCAAATGGTTCTGAATAAAACTCAGTTTCAACTGCGGTCGCAACTATATCGGGAGATAAAACTCAGTTTCAACTGCAGTTGCAACTGGCTCGGGAGAAAACCCAATTTCAACTACAGTTTCAACTCTAGTTGCAACTAGCTCGGGAAAGAAGAACTCAGTTTCAACTGGAGTTGCAACTGGATCGGGAGAAAAAAACTCAATTTCAACTCTAGTTGCAACTTGCTCAAGGAAAAAAAACTCAGTTTCAACTGCAGTTGCAACTGGCTACAAAAGACAAAAAACAAAAAACACAACAACAAAATGAAATAAAAAATCACTAAGAAAAAATAATAGAAAATAATCTATTAAAATGAGAAGAATTGCAAATGGTTCTGAATAAAACTCAGTTTCAACTGCGGTTGCAACTGGCTCGGGAGATAAAACTCAGTTTCAACTGCAGTTGCAACTGGCTCGGGAGAAAACCCAATTTCAACTACAGTTTCAGCTCCAGTTGCAACTAGCTTGGGAAAAGAAAAACTCAGTTTCAACTAGAGTTGCAACTGAATCGGGAGAAAAAACTCAAATTCAACTCCAGTTGCAATTTGCTCAGGAAAAAAAAAACTCAGTTTCAACTGCAGTTGCAACTGACTACAAAAGACTAAAAACAAAAAACACAACAACAAAATGAAATAAAAAATCACTAAGAAAAATAATAGAAAATAAATTATTAAAATGAAAAGAATTGCAAATGGTTCTGAATAAAACTCAGTTTCAACTGTGGTCGCAACTAGATCGGGAGATAAAACTCAGTTTCAACTGCAGTTGTAACTGGCTCGAGAGAAAACCCAATTTCAACAACAGTTTCAACTCCAGTTGCAACTTGCTCAAGGAAAAAAACTCAGTTTCAACTGCAGTTGCAACTGGCTACAAAAGACTAAAAACAAAAAACACAACAACAAAATGAAATAAAAAAATCACTAAGAAAAAATAATAGAAAATAATCTATTAAAATGAGAAGAATTACAAATGGTTCTGAATAAAACTCAGTTTCAACTGCGGTTGCAACTGAGTCGGGAGATAAAACTCAGTTTCAACTGCAGTTGCAACTGGCTACAAAAGACTAAAAACCAAAAACACAACTACAAAATGAAATAAAAAATCACTAAGAAAAATAATAGAAAAATAAATTATTAAAATGATAAGAATTGCAAATGGTTCTGAAAAAAACTCCGTTTCAACTGCGGTTGTAACTAGCTCGGGAAAGAAAAACTCAGTTTCAACTGGAGTTGTAACTGGATCGGGAGAAAAAACACAATTTCAACTCCAGTTGCAACTAGCTCGGAAAAAAACTCAGTTTCAACTACAGTTGCAACTGACTACAAAAGAATAAATACAAAAACACAACAACAAATTGAAAAAAATCACTAAGAAAATAATAGAAAATAAATTATTAAAATGATAAGAATTGCAAATTGTTCTAAATAAAACGATTTTTTTCAAATTTGGAACCATTTTCAAAATGGAACCATTTTCAAATTTGGAACCATTTTTAATTTGGTGAACCATTTTAAATTCGGAACCATTTTTAAAAATAAAACCATTTTTTAATTGGGAACCATTTTCAAAATGAACAATTTTCAAATTTGGAACCATTTTTAAAAATAAACAATTTTCAAAATGAAACATTTTCAAATTTAGAACCATTTTTAGTTTGGAACCATTTTAAATTCGGAACCATTTTTAAAATAGAACCATATTTAAAAGAAAAAACAAAATACAAAAAATAGAAAAAGAAACGATAAAGAAACAGAAAAAGAAAAACAAAAATATACAAAAAAAAGAAACGAAAAAGAAAAAGAAAATAAAAATAAAAAAGAAACAAATAAGAAAAACAAAAAAACCACTAAACGAAATTATTTATCTCAAACCCATGTGATGGTATTGCAAAATTTCAGAAAACAAACAGACAAAAAACCATAATCGGACCAAAAAAAGCAACGGCCAAATGCCCAGCCCACTTCACTTGACGAAATTTCAGGGAAAAAAACGCACACACCAAAGCAGCCCGCATAGTTGGTTTTTGGCCCGGTCCATTTACAGCACGCTGGGAGAAAAAAATCGCGCGGCCCAACAAGGGACAACAGATACACAAACCGGGCCAAAACACAATAACACGAATCATAAAGCAACGACAAGGATCGGACGGTCCTGCATGTGACTGAGACGTAAGCTTCGTCTCAGTCGACTGAGACATAGCAAAACCGTATAAACAACCATTGGCAAAAAAAGAGGAGTTGAAGAAAAAATATTGATCGTGGAAGAAGCCAGTAACTAATATTGATGGAGTACCTTATAAAGAAATTTCCACCACAAGACACATAAAGTGCTCCATCCCAATAAACAGACTGGTGCCTGATGCCTAATCCATAGTAGTACATGATGTCCTCCTGTATAGCAACCTCATGTCAGCTACGGTCCCGGCGCTCTCACCTACACGAAGGAAGGTTCTCTCGTCCCACTGCCATGTCTTTGAGGAGAAGACGCGCAGGAGAACCGTGAAGGCGGCCACTCTGCTGTCTGCCATAAACTTGGTATCGTCTACTGTAGGAACCACGGGAACCAAGAACACCTCGTAGTGCCGTGATACAGTGGGGTCGAACGCAAGGTGCTCGGAGAAGAGCATGGATGAAATCACTGGGCATGGCGGGGGCGGGGGAAGTCGCGTCCACTGCCGGGTCACCGGGTTAGCCACGATACCTGAAAACGCAAGGATACCGTTGCAGTGGCTGCGGATACTGAAGATGAGGTGGTCAGGCTCAGGCAGGTAGTCGACCTTGCCGGGGATCGCCGGACCCGCCGTGGGCCGGGCAAAGAACTCGAACCCGAGCGTGGAGCTGAGGATAAGAAACAAGCCGGCGACTTTGGCTGGGAGTAGGCTCAAGCGCAGCGCGTCACGGCCGTTGACGAAGTCGCGCCAGTCCTTGGAGACGCACCGGCACGCGGCGAGGCTTGCCGGCGGGAGGCGGCCCAGCACGTCCGCGAGCACGTCGTCTGGCAGCAGGTACATCGCCACAATCGATTGCTCTGTAACTCTTTGGCGATCGGTAGCAGGGCGGCACCGCATAAAAGAAGATCGACGCTTGAGCGAGGATTCGAGTCGGATCGGATACATCACGCCGGGAGCAGCGGACGTATAGGGGAGTTTTTTAATATATTTATTTTTGATAGTATTTCTTTTTCTTTTTGAGAAAGGGATATAGGGATTTCACGAGAGAGAGTCCGATTCGAATAAGGGTCTGTAACTCGTGTCAGGTAAGAAAATGAGATGGCGTGTAGAAAACTAACATGAATACGAGCGAGCCTGTCGATAGAATTTAAGACTGTTTTTGTTTTATTTTTGAACCTGGAGAGACCGGCCAGGATGCATTCATTTATTCACAGTGGTACAAGTACAATTTTTAGGACGCGTCTAGCGAACGGCCGGCCGTAGCTTCGCGCATCCGAACGGCAGGCCGAAAAAGGAAAGTTCGTTGGTCGCCTCGAGCGCTCACCCTCATGACAGCAAACTTTCCCCGCATCCGCCCCATCTCCTACCTCTTGACTCCTGTGCTCCTCGCCGTCGGGGAAGGCTTCGCGCCCTGCTGCCGCCGCAGAGTCCCCCTAGCTCCGGCGCCGTCCAGGTCCACCGTCCGCCGCCCCGAATCCCACACCCAAGCCTCGTCGGCTCCCTCTTCCCTCTGCCTCGACACCCTCGGCCTCGTTCGATTCGCCGGGATCCGAGCGCGCGCCCTCATCCGCACACCCACGGGACCCTGACCCCGCGCTCCAAGAGGCCCAGAGCTCGAGCTCGTCGAGCTCCCTCACATCGTCGGCCAGCAAAACTACAGGCCCTGCAGAACGCGACGGCTGTCTCAACCTTCCGCGGGTCACGAAGGAGGGAGGAGAGGGTTTGGCCGCGGGTTGGTGGCGGCGAGGCCACACGCTCGGGTGCTTCTCTGGCACCGGGTTGCCTTTAGCTAGCCGCCGGCGACCAGGCCGAGGGACAAGAGCACGGTGGGAGCTAACGGAGTAGATGAGAAAGGAGAGAGAGAAGTTTCAGCTCGGTCAGAAAAGAAAAAGAAATGATCGATTGGGTGATCTGGACTGTAATTGTCTATTTTTGTCTGATTTGTTGCCTAACAGCACATATTAGTTGATCAAATTCTGCTATTTGTTGCCTAACATAATAAAACAGTTGCTCAATTACGTTGTGCATATTAGTTGCTTATCTGGCTTGAGACGTGCAAAAGTTGTTTTACGTATCGCTATCCAAAGTACTCCTAGTATAGATTAGTTGTTTATTTGGTCAGATTGTTGTCTAGTAATATACATTAGTTGCCTAGTAATATACATTAGTTGCCTAGTAATATACGTTAGGTGCTCAGATTGTTGCCTAGTAATATACATTAGTTGTTTATTTGGTCAGATTGTTGCCTAGTAATCTATACTATATATTAAGGCCGCACGAATTTACCCCTCCGCAGCGAGCCACGGCAGCGGGGCACTGTTTTACTGTGCCCCGCTGCGATCCAGGCCGTCCGTCGGCGATCGGACGGTCCACAAAGCACACCGTGCTCGCGAGGACCTAACTGCAATTTCCCGTAAATACAGGGTCTTCCTTGCAACATTCCCCCACGTAACAGTCCTCGCGGGGACTTTTTTGCAATTTTACGAAAACTGAAGGGCTTTCTTGCAAACAAGTCTCACAATCCCCTTCTTCCTCTTTTCTCGCACGCGCGGCCGGAGAACGCCGCCGCCGCCGACGTTCACCACCGCCGCCTCGCACCTCCCAGGGCAAATCGACGCCCACGGAGAGAATCGCCGTCGTCACCTATCCTTCCACGCCAGGCATCGGCTGCTGGGGCGCCGCAGGGCCGCTAGAATCGCCGCCGCCGTCCTCGGTGTAACATCCCAAAATTGTAACCCAGCTTTATTAGTCAAATTTGTGGGCCAACAAAAACTTTTGTTATTTTTGTGTGTTTGTTGTTTTTGCTTGCTTGTGTTGGATTGTTTGCTAAAACAAAAAAAAAAAAAAAAAAAACATAATAAAAAGTTCCCACATAAAATCATGTGACAAAAGACACACAAAATTCATCCTATTAAGAAAATCAAATTTTATTTTTTTTCAAAACAAAATTCAGTGGGGTGACAGGTGATCACTCTCTCTTTGTTCTCATATTCTTTTCCCTCTCCAAAAATATTTCTAAAAATCTTAAATTTGAATTTCATTTCTTTCTTGAACTTTCCCAAACCACAAAATGTGCTAGGTTGCACATACCAAATAAAGACCACCACCATACCATAAATCTTGTCCAACATACAAGGATCAAACCATGAAAAGAAATCCTAGAAAATAGAATTAAAGTTTCGGTGGAGCATTTCGTCGAGCACGTTGGAGACAGAACTCGAGTTCATCTCCAACCCGTTGAAACCGAAAATCAAATCGATCGATTTGATGGATCCCTGCGTGGTTTGCTTGCTCCACACTCTCTCCCTCACTCCCCTCAGTCTCCAGAGCAAGAGGGAAGCGTGCCACTTGGTCGTTTTGCTCGTGGCCGCCGCTGGCCGCACGCCACCGTGCTGTGCACCCGTGCCGTCGATGGAATCGTGCGGAGGAGGCATCCAGCTGGCCCAGCCCTGCACCATTGCTTCCCCTCACCCCTCACCGCACTCGTCAGAACGGAGGTGACCACGCCCTGACGCCCTGAGGCGCCGTGCGCCAGCCGCCATGTCGCAGCTCTCCGAGCTCTGGCCGCGCGTGGACGCCGACGCCCTTCCTCTCCTCCACGCCACCCCAGCTTGCGTGGCTCGTCTCAGACGCGCCTCTGCCACCCAGCGACCTCAGGGACACGTCCCCGTCAGCCCTCGTGGCCTGCAGCAGCCCAATCGATCCGTCTACTCCGCGGCACGCGCCATGGACGCCGTGCCGTGTCGAGCTTGTTCTCGCAGCCGCGCGTGCACCTCTCTCCCCCTAAGCCCTAGAAGGACACCCCACGGTCGTCGCCGTGCAGCACCGCCACCAATGGCGTGCTCTCCCACTCTCCAAACCACTCCTACACCCTGTCCACGGCACGCCGGCGATCGGCAATAAAAAGCCACCCCGCACCCGTGCCTCCACACCCCGCCATTTCCCTCTCCCGCACTCCCCACACACCCCGTGCACCTCCAGGAGGGAGGAGCCCCTCCCTCGAAGCCCCATTCGCCTCTGAGTTTCCTCGAGCTTCGCCGGAGCCGAAGGTGGAGGTCGATCACGGCCCGGCCGCGATACTCCCTCTTTCTCCCTCTCTGGCCTATCCTAGCATCACCATTACGCCCGCACTTACCCGCCGCCGTTTCCCCGTGTTTCGTGCACAGACGCGAGCAGAAGGATCACCGGAGTTGCCGCACGGCCGCGGAGGAGGAGTTGCTCGTCGCCGACGCCAGAGCTTCCCCAGCAAGCACACCTCATCCCAGAGGCTTCCCCACGATCCCCGCCGTCGATCCACCTCTTTCCGCAGCCTCCCGAGCCCTAGGTGAGTTTCCCCGTGCTTCTCGCCGTCGCCGGAGCCGCGGCGCCGCCCGCTGAGGTCGTCGATGACCGCGAGCTCCAGGCGCCGTTCGATTAAAGATCAACGGTAGCTTACCGGTTCGCGTAATCAGTCGCTGACTGGTGGACCCCACCCGTCAGCGTTTTAAATTTAAAACGCGCGCGCGGAACGTTCCGTTGAGTCACTGACGGGCGGACCCCACCCGTCAGGGTTTTCTTCTTTTCCAGCGTTTTAGAATTTCCAAATTCCACTGTTTTCAGTACTGGATCTAGATTAGAAATTCAATAACTTGAGTTCTAGAAGTCCAAATAAATCAAACTCACTGTTCTGGAAAGCTTATAAAATTCTTTAACTCACCAAAGTGGTCTCATCTCATTTAAATAAATAATAAAAATGTATTAATAAAAATGCTCCAGAAGGTTTAAAACACTAAACCATTTGTTTCTGGAGTTATATAAATCCAAATAACTTGAAACCAATTTTGGTAGCTTTGTATTAGGATCCTTTAGCTCCCCAAATTTTGGTAGAATTAATTGAGTAGTCTAAAACCTTAGCCTTTGGTTGAATTTCAGTGCACCCTTCTGCACTAAACCAATTAGTGTGATTTATCAGTAGGTCCAATTAAGCTCAAACCAATTTTGTTAGATCACTTGTAGCCAAAGTTAGTTGCCCCTAAAAGGATTTAATTTTTGGAGCAACCTAATTTGTTTGGTAGCTAAAACTTGTTTAAAACCTTCTGAACTAAAACAAATGTGTAGGGAGTTTGGTAACTCCAAATGACCCCAATCCAATTGGGTGATCTTCTACACATCAGTAGCTATCCATAGAATTTTAGTTTGAATTTTTGTGACAAACATAGATTAAATGGTGAATTAATTGGTGTACAACTAGTTTCTGCCTTAGTTTGAAAAAATTAAATAAAGATTAATTCAATTAAATTAAAACCACCTTGTGTTGCTTGATGTGTGCAGTAGCTAATTGTGCATTTGTGATTGTAATGCTGTGTGATGCTTGAGCTAGAGTAGTGATTGTTGTTTTGCTTGTTTAAACGTTTAGACGATACCGCTGACGGATTCATCGAGGAAGGAGGTTTTGCTGAACCCGAAGATCAGGACCAGTACCACTTTGTTGAGCAAGGCAAGCTACTTCACTGAGCTTGCATTTATATACCTCTATTTTAGTCTCAAGAGTTATCAAAAGTATCGATGATTTTGGAAAAACCCTTTTTCAAAACAATGAAAACTATTTTGCCACCCTATGTAGAAATATAGGGTAGTTATTTTACAACTATAGGATGGGAAAAACAATGTTTATTCAAAACCCTTTGAAAGTACTTGAATGAAGGTGAAGTACCGAAAGGTCGGTATGAAGGTGAAGAACCAGAGAATGGTGTTGTTTCTGGAAAGAAAAATGCACATTGTGTCCTTGTACTTACATCCCCAGCCAAAAATCTGTGCGACCACATTTACCCACATATGGGCAAGGGCGTAGTCATATAATTTGCTCGTGTTAGTACTGGATGCCTCAATAACGAGGAGAACCTCGTTCCATGAGGGGATGGTCTGAGGACCTACCCCCTGACCTGGGTCCTCTTCATTGAAGTCTACCGGAAGCCGGTATGAGCGTGTCGGAGGAAGAGGATTGAAGGGCTCCCTTGGGTCCGCCGGGCAGAACTACGAGTCCCACACTTAGTTTCTGAGGATTTGAGTGTCGGTGGAAAGTGTCGTAGCGGCAGGGTCCTATACTAGCATGAGCAAAGGACAGGCTATGGCCGGGAACTCAACTTCGCATACCTCTGGTATGGCGGGACGTGGCTGACACGATGAGTGACCGGATGGGTGTGGGAAAAGCGTGCTACCTCTGCAGAGGGTAAAACTATTCGAATAGCCGAGTCCTCGGATATGGACAGTTGGGAAGAACTACTAAGGCCATGTGCAAGTTTTATAAAGTGTTGAGTTTGAAAGGAAACTGAGATGGAAAAGGTTGCTTACCTGTACCAATGAGTTGGTGCAAGGTGGTGAAGGGTTTGGAACCCTGATTGAGATTTGGTCGGACAGGGAAGGATTTTTCGGGAAAAATAGCTAAAGTGGTGTTTTCTCAAAGGATGGTTATAAACTTCGTCTCACCCCTTTCCAGTAAGGATTTGAGAGTTTTCACATAAAAGTTTTTAAAAATAAAACTAGTTAGTGCTTACTCTAGTTGGGGTAGTTTGCGAGTACAATCAAATGTACTCATATTGGTTTCGTCCCTGGCTATTGTCTTAGCCAGATTTCGAGGAACCCTACGTTGAAGAGGAGTTTGGCGACGTCTATGCGAACTGAGATCTTCATAAGTCAGCTGCCTGTCGGGTGTTGTTAGGATGGATTAGCCCTACTACCGTAGCTTCCGCTGAATAAAGATGATTTGGCCCTTGAAGGCACCTATGTATAATTAGGCCTGTATGGCCAGGTTTGTAAGACTTTAAACTCGGTATTGTATGGATGTAAACTTTGATATTCAGTTCGGATTATGTGCAACGACAGACTGATCACGGGATCGTTGTGTTAAGCATAATCGGGTATTTCGGACGGCTAGTCCGGGGTCCCCACAGAGCTGGTATCAGAGCCATCCTGACTTTAGGAGACCTTAGTTAACATGGGCGTTAGCTAGGAGTTACAAAAGTTAATTTCTAAAACAAGGAAGTGAATATTTTCGAAAATTTCTTATCTCCCCAACCCTTCCATTTATGTAAAAACCTTATACTCATTAAGAGTTGTCTTTTCTTGAACCCTTAAAATTTTGCACACTTGTTACTCCATTAAGTTTACATTTGTACTCATGTCACTTAACTAACTTAAAATTTTGCTTAAATTTGTAGATGGCACCCAACGTCACCGAGTTCGTCCAAGTTAGGAAGGACGGCCTGCTGATGTTCGAGCAGGACTTGTACGAGTTGAGCCAGATTTTGGGACGCCCTGTTCCAGAGTTTGAGGGAACTCAGGTCGATTCCCTCGGTGATGGGAACCTGTCCTGGCTCATCAAGTCGTCCGTCCGAGGCAGGATTCAGCCACCCCGCTCCAAGGACTTGGTCTACTCCACGATGGACACTACTTGGGTTGACGGTCTGACCCGAGTTATGCAGAGGCTGCTAGCCCGCCTTTGTGAGGAGCACAAGGACGAGCTGGTTGGCACTCGTTTCCAGTACTTCGGGAGGCGTGACGATGAGGAAACCCCACCTACCCCGCGCAGCACACTCTCTTCGGCGAGTACATCACCGACATGGAGGTGCTACTTCACGACACCCAGGAGAACCTGCGCGATGCTAGACTCAAGGTTCACTTCCAGCGTAGCTCCCTCGACGATGCCCGAGTCCGTGAGACCCAGCTGAAGTGGGAGAATGATAATCTCCGCCTGAAGCTGGCCCGTCAGAGGAGGACTATCGTCAGGCTCCGCAAGACGGTAGCAGAGCAGAACGAGATGATAGACGAGATGGAGCAGCAGGCGAACGAGATGGAGGAGGAGGGCGAGGATCTCCGCAAGGAGAACAGTGCCTTCATCAGTGATGATGAGGACTACCTTGAGGAGATGGATTACGAGGAGGAGGACGACGAGGAGGAGTTAGTTGACGAGGAGGAGGAGCCGTCTGAGCCAGTTCTCGAGGAGGAGGATCCCGAGGAGCCACCCTACGACTCAGACGTTGAGATCGTCGAGCCTGAGGTTCCACCTCAGTAGTTGAGCGACGAGAGCACTACCTTAGGACTGTGTCGACCCCCTATGCGAGTAGAGTTTATGTGATGGTTCCTAGAGAAACCATGTTGTATGTACATTAGGTGTAGTAGGATGTTGTAAGCTTGATGTGTGAACTCCTTGATGTGATGATTGTGTTGAATAAATGTGATGGTCTTGTTTGACTAGTGTTTCATCAACCACCCCCTTTGTGACTTCATCGTTAGCCAAAGCCTTTTGCCTTGCCTCTTATATCGTATCTATTCCAGGATGACGAACACTCGCCACAACCAGCACGCGCACCACCACCACCGCCGAACCCACCGCTGCTCAACTGCTTGCGATCATCATGGAGGATCGCCAAGCTGCCCGGGAAGAGCGTCAAGCTCATCTCGCCGCCCTGCAGCAACTTGCCGCTGCCCACGCCAACCAGAACCACAATGGTGGCAATGGTAATGGCGACGAGGGTGGAAATCAACGCTCTACCCTGAGTGACTTCCAGAAGACCACACCGCCCACCTATTCCAAGGGACTTCACCCCCTGGAAGCAGATGACTGGATCCGCACTATTGAGAACGACCTGGAAGTTGCCTCGGTGGGAGAGAATGAGAAGGTCCTGTATGCTACCCACTACCTTGCTGGACCTGCAAGAGCTTGGTGGGAGACTACCAAGACCCTCCAGCACGCAGGTCATGTCATTACCTGGGAGGAGTTCAAGGACAAATTCCGCAAGAAGTTCATCTCTAGCGGTCTTATCGAGAGGAAGAAGGATGAGTTCCGTAAGCTAAGGCAGGCAGGCAGAGATGTGGTTGGTTATCTGGATGAGTTTACCGATCTTGCTCGGTATGCTCCTGAAGATACCGACACGGAGAAGAAGAAGATGGAGCGTTTTCTGAATGGACTCCATGATGAGATGCAATGTGCCTTGGTTGTCCAGACTTCCGTGATCTGGAGTCACTTGTGGACAAGGCCATTCAGCTGGAGACCAAGCGCAAGTCCATGTTTGAAGGCCGCAAGAGAAGGATGAATATTCAGGAAGGTTCCAGCAGCCAGAAACCCCGCACCTTCCAGCCAGCACCCAAGCCAGTTTATCGACCACCCCCAGCTCCACGTCCCAACTATCCCAACCGTCCCAACAGCAACAACAATGTCCCCCGCCCAAACATCAACAACAACTACCACCCCAATGGCAACAATCGTCCCGGAGGAAACACCACACTTTTACCCCTACTGCCAGCGTTGTCTGCTTTGAATGCGGCAACAAGGGTCATTACTCCCGAGACTGCCCCAATCCCAAGAGGAATGCTCCACGCCCCAATGCCCCTGCACCTAATCCTGGACAAGGCCGAAATGGAATGGAAATGGCAAGAATGCTGCACCCCGTGGCAATGCTGCTGTTGCAAGAGGCCGTCTGAACCACATCAACACTGAAGAAGCCCAGGAAGCGCCAGATGTTGTGCTGGGTACGTTCCTTGTCAACTCAGTACCTGCAACTGTCCTGTTTGATTCTGGTGCTACCCATTCCTTTGTTACCAAGGAGTTTGTTGTTAAGGGAGGTCTAGTCGGGAGCCTCTTGTCCAAACCCCTGCTTATACAAACCCCAGAGTTCCTAGTAGAGACCAAGCTGTTTTGTCCCGACGTCTCTCTTGAGATCAAAGGAGAAAACTTTCCAGCCGATCTAATCATTCTAGGAACCCAAGGCATAGATGTCATTCTGGGCATGAATTGGTTAGCAAAGTATCATGGTCGTATCGACTGCGCCAGAAGAGCAGTATCTCTCACCACAGACCAAGGAACCGAAGTGGAGTATGCATCACAAGCCAATCAATCCCAACCCTGTTGTCATGAAGGCATAGCCCGACCAGCTCTAGATGAGATCCGTGTTGTCCACCTATTCAAGGATGTTTTCCGGAGGAATTGCCTGGTATGCCACCAGACCGGGATATTGAGTTCGTGATTGAACTTATTCCTGGAACAGCCCCTATATCCCAGAGACCCTACCGGATGAATCCAGAAGAACTGGTGGAATTGAAGAAGCAGTTAGCTGATCAGCTCAGCAAAGGTCTGATTCGCCCAAGCGCATCACCTTGGGGATCACCCATCATCTTCGTGGACAAAAGAGACGGTACCACACGCCTGTGTGTGGATTATCGCAAGCTCAATGATGTAACCATCAAGAACAAGTACCCCTGCCCAAGATCGAGGATCTGTTCGATCAGATGAACGGAGCCCGAGTCTTTTCTAAGATCGATCTTCGGACAGGTTATCACCAGTTGAAGATTCGAGAGTCTGACATTCCCAAGACCGCCTTCACCACCCGATACGGATTGTTTGAATACACCGTTATGTCCTTTGGCTTGACCAATGCCCCTGCTTATTTCATGAATCTCATGAATAAGATTTCATGGAGTACCTCGACAAGTTCGTGGTTGTCTTCATCGATGATATCCTTATCTACTCCAAGACGAAGAAGAGCATGCTGAACATCTGCGTTGGTTTTGGAGACCCTCAGAGAACACAAACTGTATGCCAAACTTAGCAAGTGTGAATTTTGGCTAAGTGAAGTGGCATTCCTCGGACATGTTGTGTCTGCAGGAGGAATCTCTGTTGACCCCGAGAAAATCAAAGCCATTCTAGACTGGAAATCACCCACCAGTGTAACGGAAATCCGAAGTTTTCTCGGACTAGCAGGTTATTACCGCAAGTTCGTTGAAGGATTCTCCAGTATAGCCAAACCCATGACCCAGTTGTTGAAGAAGGATAAGAAGTTTGAATGGACCCAGAAGTGTGAAGATAGTTTCCAAGAACTGAAGAAGAGATGACTTCAGCCCCAATCCTAATCATGCCAGACGTCACCAAGAGTTTCGACGTGTATTGTGATGCTTCACGTCTCGGACTTGGTTGCGTTCTGATGCAAGAAGGAAAGTTGTGTCGTACCTGTCTCGACAATTGCGACCGCATGAAGGAATTACCCAACCCATGACCTGGAGTTAGCAGCTGTGGTTTTTGCTTTAAAAAAATGGCGACCCTATCTTGTGGGTCATCGCTGCGAGGTCTATACAGATCACAAAAGCTTGAAGTACATTTTCACTCAGAAGGAGTTGAATCTGAGGCAGAGAAGGTGGATGGAATTGATTAAGGACTATGATGTCGGAATTCATTACCATCCCGGAAAAGCCAATGTGTAGCCGATGCCTTGAGCCGGAAGCCATGCACCCTGAATACCCTAATCCAAGCAGAGCAACCAGCCTTGTTTAAGGAGTTCGAAGATTTCGGACTTGAATTGGTTAGCCATGGATATCTTGCCAACCTGGAGTTAGCCCCAACCCTGTTGGACCAAATCAAAGAAGCCCAGAAGGGTCATGAGAGTATTGAAGGATTAAAAAGAAGGTACCCCTTGACAAAGCACCTGGTTTTGCCATAGATGCTGAAGGAGTTCTGAGATTCAAAGGACGCCTATGTGTGCCCGATGATAAGGAACTCAAGGGTCTGATCCTAAAGAAGCCCACAATACCCCATACTCGATCCACCCCGGAGGAACCAAGATGTACCAAGATCTTCGTGAGAAGTTTTGGTGGCATGGAATGAAGCGAGAAATTGGTTCTTTCGTGGCCAAGTGTGATATTGTCAGCGAGTCAAAGCAGAGCACAGCGCCCTGCAGGATTGCTCCAACCCCTTAAGACCCCCGAGTGGAAATGGGATGAAATTGGAATGGATTTTATTACCGGACTTCCTAGGTCAAACCGAGGCCATGATTCAATCTGGGTCATAGTTGATCGATTGACCAAGGTTGCCCATTTCATTCCGTCAACACCACTTATAGAGGGAACCAGCTAGCAGACTTGTATATTTCCAGAATAGTAAGCCTGCACGGAGTGCCTAAGAGATTGTATCTGACAGAGGCACGCAGTTCACCTCACGGTTCTGGAAAGCTCTTCACGAAGCCCTCGGAACCCACTTATCATTCAGCACAGCCTATCACCCTCAGACCGGAGGACAGACTGAGCGAGTAAACCAGATTCTGGAAGATATGCTTCGTGCATGTGTCCTAGCCTATGGCTCTAAATGGGAAGATTGCCTTCCATTTGCAGAGTTTTCCTATAACAATAGTTATCAGTCCAGTCTGCAAATGGCCCCATTTGAAGCACTTTACGGCAAGAAGTGTCGTACACCCTTGAACTGGTCCGAGACCGGAGAAGGAAAAGTGTTTGGACCAGATACCCTCCGTGAAGCCGAGGAGCAAGTCCAACTTATCCGTGAACGTCTCAAAAGCCCAATCCCGTCAGAAAAGTTATGCTGATCCCAAGCGTCGTGACGTCACCTTTCAACCTGGAGATTTTGTCTATCTTCGGGTGACACCACTCAAAGGGATGCAACGTTTCCATGTCAAAGGAAAGTTGGCACCCAGATATATTGGACCTTTCAAGATTCTTGCCCGTCGCGGAGAAGTAGCCTATCAGTTAGAGTTACCCCCAGAATTATCGGAATTTCATGACGTCTTCCACATCTCTCTGCTCCGGAAGTGTCTTGAAGTTCCTGACCAGCCCGATGTTTTCAAGAACATTGACCACCACTCCATTGACCTGAACCATGATCTGACTTATCGTGAGAGACCATTCAAAATTCTCGACGAAGATATTCGTCTCACCCGGAGGAACAAGATCAAGTTTTATAAAGTCCAGTGGACTAACCACTCCGAAGAGGAAGCAACTTGGGAACGTGAAGACTATCTTAGGAGCGAATTTCCCACCTCTTTAGCACCTAAGCCCAGCCAATCTCGGGACGAGATTTATCTAAGGGGGGAAGGATCTGTAACATCCCAAAATTGTAACCCAGCTTTATTAGTCAAATGTGGGCCAACAAAAACTTTTGTTATTTTTGTGTGTTTGTTGTTTTGCTTGCTTGTGTTGGTTGTTTGCTAAAACAAAAATAAATAAAAAAAAAAAGAAAAGAAACATAATAAAAAGTTCCCACATAAAATCATGTGACAAAAGTCACACAAAATTCATCCTATTAAGAAAATCAAATTTTATTTTTTTCAAAACAAAATTCAGTGGGGTGACAGTGATCACTCTCTCTTTGTTCTCATATTCTTTTCCCTCTCCAAAAATATTTCTAAAAATCTTAAATTTGAATTTCATTTCTTTCTTGAACTTTCCCAAACCACAAAATGTGCTAGGTTGCACATACCAAATAAAGTCCACCACCATACCATAAATCTTGTCAAACATACAAGGATCAAACCATGAAAAGAAATCCTAGAAAATAGAATTAAAGTTTCAGTGGAGCATTTCATCGAGCACGTTGGAGACAGAACTCGAGTTCATCTCCAACCCGTTGAAACCGAAATCAAATCGATCGATTTGATGGATCCCTGCATCCATTGCTTGCTCCACACCCTCCCCTTTCACTCCCCTCAGTCGCCAGAGCAAGGAGGAGCGTGCCATTTGGTCCTTCGGCTCGTGGCCGCCGCTGGCCGCACGCCACCGTGCTGTGCACCCGTGCCGACGATGGAAACGTGCGGAGGAGACCCAGCTGGCCCAGCCCTGCACCATGTATCACCTCACCCCTCACCGCACTCGTCAGAACGGAGGAGACCGCGCCCTGACGCTCTGAGGCGCCGTGCGCCAGCCGCCATGTCGAGCTCTCCGAGCTCTGGCCGCGCGTGGACGCCGACGCCCTTCTCTCCTCCACGCCACCCCAGCTCGCGTGGCTCGTCGCAGACGCTCCTCTGCCACCCAGCGACCTCAGGGACACGTCCCCGTCAGCCCTAGTGGCCCAGCAGCCCCATTGATCCATCTACTCCGCGGCACGCGCCATGGACGCCATGCCGTGTCGAGCTCGTTTTCGAGCCGCGCGTGCACCTCTCTCCCCCTAAGCCCTAGAAGGACACCCCACGGTCGTCGCCGTGCAGCACCGCCACCAATGTCGTGCTCTCCCACTCTCCAAACCACTCCTACACCCTGTCCACGCACGCCGGCGATCGGCAATAAAAGCCCCCGCACCGTGCCTCCACACCCCGCCATTTCCTCTCCCGCACTCCCCACACACCCCGTGCACCTCCAGGAGGGAGGAGCCCCTCCCTCGAAGCCCCATTCGCCTCTGAGTTTCCTCGAGCTTCGCCGGAGCCGAAGGTGGAGGTCGATCACGGCCCGCCGCGATACTCCCTCTTTCTCCCCTCTCTGGCCTATCCTAGCATCACCATTACGCCCGCACTTACCCGCCGCCGTTTCCCCGTGTTTCGTGCACAGACGCGACGCAGAAGGATCACCGGAGTTGCCGCACGGCCGCGGAGGAGGAGTTGCTCGTCGCCGACGCCAGAGGCGTCCCCAGCAAGCACACCTCATCCCAGAGGCTTCCCCACGATCCCCGCCTCGATCCACCTCTTTCCGCAGCCTCCCGAGCCCTAGGTGAGTTCCCCGTGCTTCTCGCCGTCGCCGGAGCCGCGGCGCCGCCCGTCTGAGGACGTCGATGACCGCGAGCTCCAGGCGCCGTTCGATTAAATCAACGGTAGCTTACCGGTTCGCGTAATCAGTCGCTGACTGGTGGACCCCACCCGTCAGCGTTTTAAAATTAAAACGCGCGCGCGGAACGTTCCCGTTGAGTCACTGACGGGCGGACCCCACCCGTCAGGGTTTTCAACTTTTCCAGCGTTTTAGAATTTCCAAACTCCACTGTTTTCAGTACTGGATCTAGATTGAAATTCAATAAATCGAGTTCTAGGAATCCAAATAAATCAAACTCGACTGTTCTGGAAAGCTTACAAAATTCTTTAACTCACCAAAGTGGTCTCATCTCATTTAAATAAATAATAAAAAGGTATTAATAAAGATGCTCCAGAAGGTTTAAAACACCAAACCTTTTGTTTCTGGAGTTATATAAATCCAAATAACTTGAAACCAATTTTGGTAGCTTTGTATTAGGATCCTTTAGCTCCCCAAATTTTGGTAGAATTAATTGAGTAGTCTAAAACCCTTAGCCTTTGGTTGAATTTCAGTGCACCCTTCTGCACTAAACCAATTAGTGTGATTTATCAGTAGGTCCAATTAAGCTCAAACCAATTTTGTTAGATCACTTGTAGCCAAAGTTAGTTGCCCCTAAAAGGATTTAATTTTTGGAGCAACCTAATTTGTTTGGTAGCTAAAACTTGATTGAAAACCTTCTGAACTAAAACAAATGTGTAGGGAGTTTGGTAACTCCAAATGACCCCAATCCAATTGGGTGACCTTCTACACATCAGTAGCTATCCATAGAATTTAGTTTGAATTTTTGTGACAAACATAGATTAAATGGTGAATTAATTGGTGTACAACTAGTTTCTGCCCTAGCTTGAAAACAATTAATTAAAGATTAATTCAATTAAATTAAAACCACCTCGTATTAATTGATGTGTGCAGTAGCTATTTATAGCATTTGTGATTGTAATGCTGTGCTGATGCTTGAGCTAGAGTAGTGATTGTTGTTTTGCTTGCTTAAACGTTTAGACGATACCGCTGACGGATTCATCGAGGAAGGAGGTTTTGCTGAACCCGAAGATCAGGACCAGTACCACTTTGTTGAGCAAGGCAAGCTACTTCACTGAGCTTGCATTTATATACCTCTACTTTAGTCTCAAGAGTTAATCAAAAGTATCGATGATTTTGGAAAAACCCCTTTTTCAAAACAATGAAAACTATTTTGCCACCCTATGTAGAAATATAGGGTAGTTATTTTACAACTGTAGGATGGGAAAAACAATGTTTATTCAAAACTCCTTTGAAAGTACTTGAATGAAGGTGAAGTACCGAAAGGTCGGTATGAAGGTGAAGAACCAGAGAATGGTGTTGTTTCGGAAAGAAAAATGCACATTGTGTCCTTGTACTTACATCCCCAGCCAAAAATCTGTGCGACCACATTTACCCACATATGGGCAAGGGCGTAGTCATATAGTTTGCTCGTGTTAGTACTGGATGCCTCAATAACGAGGATATCCTCGTTCCATGAGGGGATGGTCTGAGGACCTACCCCCTGACCTGGGTCCTCTTCATTGAAGTCTACCGGAAGCCGGTATGAGCGTGTCGGAGGAAGAGGATTGAAGGGCTCCCTTGGGTCCGCCGGACAGAACTACGAGTCCTCACACTTAGTTTCTGAGGATTTGAGTGTCGATGGAAAGTGTCGTAGAGGCAGGGTCTATACTAGCATGAGCAAAGGACAGACTATGGCCGGGAACTCAACTTCGCATACCTCTGGTATGGCGGGACGTGGCTGACACGATGAGTGACCGGATGGGTGTGGGAAAAGCGTGCTACCTCTGCAGAGGGTAAAACTATTCGAATAGCCGAGTCCTCGGATATGGACAGTTGGGAAGAACTACTAAGGCCATGTGCAAGTTTTATAAAGTGTTGAGTTTGAAAGGAAACTGAGATGGAAAAGGTTGCTTACCTGTACCAATGAGTTGGTGCAAGGTGGTGAAGGGTTTGGAACCCTGATTGAGATTTGGTCGGACAAGGGAAGGATTTTTCGGGAAAAAATAGCTAAAGTGGTGTTTTCTCAAAGGATGGTTATAAACTTCGTCTCACCCCTTTCCAGTAAGGATTTGAGAGTTTTCACATAAAAGTTTTTAAAAATAAAACTAGTTAGTGCTTACTCTAGTTGGGGTAGTTTGCGAGTACAATCAAATGTACTCATATTGGTTTCGTCCCTGGCTATTGTCTTAGCCAGATTTCGAGGAACCCTACGTTGAAGAGGAGTTTGGCGACGTCTATGCGAACTGATATCTTCATAAGTCAGCTGCCTGTCGGTGTTGTCAGGATGGATTAGCCCTACTGCCGTAGCTTCCGCTGAATAAAGATGATTTGGCCTTGGAGGCACCTATGTATAATTAGGCCAGTATGGCCATGTGTGTAAGACTTTAAACTCGGCATTGTATGGATGTAAACTTTGATATTCAGTTCGGATTATGTGCAACGACAGACTGATCACGGGATCGTTGTGTTAAGCATAATCAGGTATTTCGGACGGCTAGTCCGGGGTCCCCACACTCGGCAACGTCCGCCGCGAAACTCCTCACCGCCGGCGACTCCGACGACCACAGGGGTCGAGGCGCCGCCCATTCGACTCCTCCCGACGCCCACGCGCAGATCTGCGTGTTCTCAACACCGCGCGCGTCCGCTCCTGCTCCGCCGCGAGCTCGCCAGCGCGCCGGCGGCCGTCGCCGTATGACATCGCCGGATGACGTCACCATGTCCCCACCTGTCAGCGGCTCGACATTTCCAAAAAATAATTTCCACAATTGCTAAAATTCTGGACTGTGGACCCCGCCTGTCAGATTTGCAATATAAATTTTGCAAAATTCGTAACTTCCAAACTGTAATTCAGAATAACGCAAACAATATATCAAAATATGCAGTAAAATAAACCCTTTGCAACTATTGCATTTCTATACATAATTAACCAATTTCAATTTCTGTTTAACCAAAAAAGAAGAACAAATAAATACAACACATTTTAGTTTACGAAACAATTTTAATTTCCCTCTTCCAATTTCACTTCTTTGTAACAAAATTATAAGTACATTCGCAAGATTCGAAATATTCATACACTCACCAGATCATTTACCTAAATGTTTTCTTGAGTTGCTCTAATGTTTTTGCTGCGTTGTACTAATCAGATGTCAAACCCAGTCGAGATAAATGTGACAGACATATCAACATGACTAAAAATAAAATATGAACGCTGCCCACTTACGCCATATGGTCAAAATTTAAAATGAACAATTTTAAAAACCCATATATTTTTAAATCATTGACTTTTCAGAATTCAACAATTTCCAAATCTACGCAATTTCTAAATGTGGACATTTTCGAAATTAGATGTTACGACCCAGTCGAGATAAATGTGACAGACATATCAACATGACTAAAAAATAAAATATAAACGCTGCCCACTTATGCCATATGATCAAAATTTAAAATTCAATATTACAAAAATCCAGATACATTTTCTGAAACTGAGCATTTAACAATCTACCCACTACAGAAAAAAAAAATACATACACCAAAAAATATCACAAAAAAAAAGGCTCACTACCTATGTCATACGACAGGATTTCAAATTTACGTATTTTCAAAATTTAAAGGGCTTTCAAATCTCACCGTCTTATAATATAAAAATAGTCCAAATCGAACCAATTTTTTTTCTTGAATTTCAATAATTTTAAACCACCACAAATTTTTTAGCACGCACATTCTCGCATTTGAATTATACCACACATCTGCAACGTACAAAATTTGCGTACTTTAAAATTTTAGATACCTTTCAAAACAAACCTACATAACTTCCCATTTTGAATAATTTCCAAAATATAGACAACCTTTCAAACGTGAACTACCTTCCAATTTCATTAATTTCAAGATATTCAACAAAAAAAATAACCGCCTTCCAAAAATGAATTTCAGCTACATACATTATAATGAATTTCAGCTACATACATTATACAAATTAGAAATACCGCCTTTCCTTACAATATGTACACATAGCGATCTAAAAGAAATATACAACTTATTACAAAATATTCTCAGCAAGGAAGAACCTTTTCCAAAGTATTTCAAACCTTATTTTCCAACTGCATATAATTGAAAAAAAATACAAAATTTAAAAAAAACCTCATCAATCGAACAATTCACAAAACTTTACAACACACACATTGAATTATACCACACGTCCACGACAAACCTTATTTTCCAACTGCATGTAATTGAATCAAACTACAAAATTTAAACAACCTCATGATTCGAACAATTCGCAAAACTTTACAACATACAATTTAAATTATACCACACGTCCACGACGTACAAACTTGCAAAATCTAAAAATTTAAATGCTTTACAAACCTACCCACTTCATAAACAGGAGAACAATTCACATCTACATAATTTCCTAATTTGAACAATTTTCCAAATCTAGACAACCTTTTAGATGTAAACTTCCTTCAAATTTCATTAATTAATTTTCAAACGCTCAAAAATAAATAAAAATCCCTGCACTTTCAAATTTAAATTTTATCCACACAGGCGCGGCATCGCCGCGCTAATTTACCTAGTATACATTATTTGCTCAATTATATTAATTCTATTGCTTGACAGCATATAATAGTTGCTTTGGAACAACGATAGACAACTTTCAAACCTCCGGGAAAAACTCGAGTTGCACGAGTACAAGGGTCGCCGCCGTCCCTCCTCCACCTCGCGTGATGCCGCCGCCCTGTCTCCAGCTCGCCGTGGATCCCGCCCCACCTTCTCCTCCAATGGTGCCAGGCAACCGTGCCACCAAGGCCCCCGCAGGAGCTCCGCCATGGCCGTCCCGGCCTTCTGTGGGTCACGACGCGGCCGCACTCAAGCGCCGCCGTGAAGGAGGAAAAGGGCGAGGAAGGGAGCGGCTGTGGCCCTCGTCGGCGGGGGAGGAGCAGGGGCGGCGGTGGCCCTCGCCGGCCTTCTGTGGGTCACCAGGTGGTGAAGCTGCACTGAGGAGAACGGCCATCGCCTGTGGGTTCCACGCTGGTGACAGAGGGAAAATCGGGAACGAGATAGAGACATGCTGGGAGGAAGAAGATAAGGTGTGGGAGAGATGCTACCTTGTGGGTCCCACATGTAAGAAAATACCTCATTGTTGCCTAATGGCACATATTAGTTGCTCTATCCTGCCAATTTCACAGCAATAGTAGCCAAATTTCGCAGCAGTGCGTAGACAACTTACATAAACAACGATGTGTAATTTTAAAACAGCTTTAGGCAACTTCACAAGCCACTCCTAAGAAAATCCAAGATTCAACGGCAGGCAACTTCGGCGAAACTTTTTTCGAGCAACTTTTTACGTGACGAACAAAAATTGTGATGTGGGACGAGATAACTTTGTGTACGACAAAAAATGATTCAAAATAGCTGTAAGCAATTAAACAACAATATTAGGCAACTTAATAACGAGTAAAGCAACTTTGAACACCTGAAAACAACTTTGATAAGAGGCGAAGCAATTTGTGTGTGTGTCCATACAACTTCACAAAGGCGGGTAAGCAATTTTGATGTGCGACGAGCCAATTTCAGAACAAGTAACTAATTTCACAAAAATGAAAGCAACTTTGGTGCGCATTGAGTCAATTTCACAACAAGTAACTAATTTCACAAAACGAAACAATTTAGTGTGCGTTAAGGCAATTTCACAACACCAGTAAGAAATTTTGACGTGTGATGAGGAAACTTAACACCAGCGGTAAGTAACTCCACAACACCTAAAGGTAACTTTGGTGTGTTACAAGAAATTTTGGAGTGTCTTGAGGCAACCTTAGAACATCGATAAGTAACTTGAGTTGGCGATGAAGCAACTTTAGTTGACAATGAGCAACTCCGTAAGAAAATCAATATTTTTAGGCAAATTCATGTGCTTTCAGGCAAGTTCATATCTGTACTTAGTTGCCTGAAAGGCATGAAACGCTATTTAGTTGCCTCAAAGCACTACTTATATAGTTGCATGAACACTACTTAGTTGGCTGGAAGCACTACTTAGTTGCCTCAAAGCACTATTTAGTTGTCTGAAAACCCTACTGAGTTGTGCGAAAAACAAATGCATATGCGGAGTTGTAAAATTGCCTAGAAACACTATTTAGTTGTCTCAAAGCACTAGTTATTTGCCTGGAGAACTACCTAGTTGCCTGAAAACACTGCTTAGTTGGCCTGAAAGCACTACTTAGTTTCCTTGCCCAAAAATATTGCTTAATTGCCTGAAAAGCAGAACTTATTTACCTAAAAAACACTACAAAAAAAGAATATATATTCCAGTTTGCATTAGCTGTATTCATGTGCTAGCTAGCTAGGCCAGTATACAAAGCTAGCTAGTCCGTCTTCTCTACCAACATTGTTTCAACACGTACCTACATGCAACTCTTTTGTAACAAAGTTCAGAATTTTCTGAAATGAAGCAACATGGGTAGGCAACTTCACAACGCTGGAAGATAACTCGGATGTGCAACGACGCAACTCTGATGTGCAACGATGCAGCTCTGATGTGAAATGAAGCAACTCTGATGTGCAAGGACACAACTTTGGTGAGATGAATAAGCAACTTTGGTGTCCATTGAGTCAATTTAATAACATCGGTAATCAATTTTGGCTCTGACTAAAAGCAATTTTGGTAGGACGAGAAGCAACTTTGGTGTGCATTGAGTCAATTTCATAACAGTAGTACGCAACTTTAGTCTGCATTAAGACAACTGCATAATAACGATAAGAAACTCTGGTGTGTGTTGATGCAACATAATAAACACGATAAGCAACTCCACAACAATAAAATGCAACTTTGATACGAGGCGTTGCAAACTTGGTGTGTGTTGAGGCAAATTCGTAACCAACGGTAAGCAATTTTAGTGTGCGATGAGGTATTTTCACAACACCAGTAAGCAACTGCACAATAATTAAAAACAACTTGGACAACTTTGATATGAGGGGAATGAACTTTAGTGTGCGTCGAGAGAATTTCACAACAACGGAAAGCAAATTTATAAAAGTGTTAGGGAACTTTTACGCGTCGAAGGATCCATCGGAGGCGACACCAACGACCTTTGGGCCTCCACGTCGACAAATCGATATGTGATTAGGGTTTGCCACATGACACATGAAAGGGCAAGAATATTGAGGCGCAGAGGTGAACAGACAGAGTAGAAAGAGGTGACTCCATAACTGAGCAATTATTTTAAGATGTTAGGCAACACAATAGAAAACTTAAGCAACTATTATGTGTTGCTAAGCAACAATCCAACCCAAAAAAACTACTCTACAGAAAACATGTTGGGCTCAGTCTAGATCAATCCCACTTTTTACCCCCTCTCTGGTTCTCACACGTCAAGCCCAACCGAGGCCCATCTACAGTCTAGTTGAAATCAACAGTTCCCCACGAACGAAAGTCAACCGCTTGCTCGTCTTCCCCAAGCGCAAAGATGTAGAGGAGGACGCCGGCAGTTGGTTCGCGACTGGTGTACATGAGGCAGGCTCGGATCTTGCGGATCTTCGTCGGTGTGGACAACGAAGACGGCGTCTTCTCCTTCAGCACGTAGGGCCTTTGGTGCCCCTTTCTTGAAGGTCTTCGGCTGCTTGCCCTTGAGGCTCCCCGGAGCGATGTCGGCGGCGGCGTGCTTTCAATGCGTGGTGTCGGCGGCGGCGGCCGTCTCTCCCCTTGTGTGCGTTGTATTTTCTCTTTGCAGGGGTGTTTGTACTGATGAATGTTCTTAATAGATGTGGGTTTGTTTCAAAAAAAAAAAAAGATGTAGAGGAGGACGAAGCTCTGCTGTCCTCGATCCGGCAGGAGACGCGAGCTCCTCCCCATCGCGCTGCCGTCTAGACAAGGCCTCCGCGAGCTCCGCCCCTCCGCATCCCATCGCCTCGCCTCGCCTCCTCCTTTAGAAAGCCAGTGAGCGACCAGCGGCGGCCGCAGCGCAGGGGACCCGGACCTAGCAGCCACCCACCCGGCAAGCGGCGACTGGCGGCAATGGCGGGGCGGCTCCTCCAGTCCACGGCGAGGGCCGGCCGGGATGCCTGAGATCGCGCATGGGCAAGGAGGCAGGGGACGAGCGCCAGCGGCCGCCCGACGGGTCAGACGGCGGTGGCGGAGAAAGGGGCAACGGAGCTAACGGCGGGCGCTGCGGTGGGAAAGGCGTGGTGCGGCTGCAATGCGTGGCGGCGCTCGTGGGGAGGTGGATCGGGGCGGGTGGGGAGGTGAAGATGAAGACAGTTCGCTCGATTTGACTTTGTCGCCTAGCGCGGCCGTTCTATTCGACGAAACAACGCGCGTGCGAGAGGAAGCTTTTAGGCAATTTTTAATAAGGACACACATCCTACCTTTCTTGGAAAACGCGATCAGGCCCTCTGCCACGGCCGGAGAGTTGGGAGCTCACACCGTGATACTCGACAGAGCCAGGGTCGAAACCACTAGAATCCGGGAAGAAGGTGAGCGCCACCACAAGCTCGACCTGATAGGGCCTCCGCTTGGAGGCTGAAAAATTCCCCGGGATATCCGGTTACCTGGATTTCCCGACCGAAAACCAAAACCCTGGATGGGGGTATTGTAGGTGGCCGGTTGGCGGTGTTATAGACTATGTTACTGGACTTGCTTTTGCACGACCGAATATCTCATGGCCAATAAGATCATAATCAGTTGGAGTTGCTGCGTCAACGGGTTGACATATTTAACGTGGGTGTCACCAATTATAAGGTGGCTGATGCTGATTGGTCGCTCGCGACGGCCTACTGGTTACCCTTTATTGTCGGTTATGACACTTCCCTTGTTTGTGGCGTGGTCGTCGTCCCATTGCACTACCTTGATCGCACTCTCACTAATCGAAGCCACTTATTTTTCATGGCAGTGGGTATGGTTGTTCCTGAAAAAAAAAGGTTCTACAATAGTAACTGCAGCTGTACAATAAAAGCTCTACAATAGTAGAGGAGTTGTTCCAAAGAAAAAATGATTCTATCCGTCTCGGCCTAAATGATGCGTTTTTGCCCAAGGAATTAGCTGGAGTTTCTTTGTTTTCCTTTCCATAGAGATACAGGTTCAGACTTTCCCCAATTTTCTGAATATTCAGAGTTTTGATAAGAACAAAATTTTATGGATAGGCACTAGGAAAAGAACAAAATTTCTGTTGTTCTTATCTATCTTGTATGTTCATCAGTTTATCACAAGAATAGTCATATCCATGAGTAGCATGACCCATTAAGTTAGATGGCAGTCTTCTATCCTTTCCCTTATCCTCTACCAAGAAGGAATCGCTTTGGTTACGCAGTTCAGTTGGCGAGAAAAGCCTTCCTAATCTGCGGACCGGCCAGCCTAATCTGCGCCCCACTGGTACCCTTGCGGGTCTCCTTCAAAAGTCATTTCAGATCTGGAGATTCCCCTGGAGTGGCGTCTCCCCCCGAATCGTCATTTGAATCATCATCTGACCTTTGACGCTTCCTCGAATAAGACGGGCCTGCCTCTTTCCTATTTAGTTCTGTGTTTTCCGTGGATTCAGGCTATACTCTTTGAAGCTTTGAGTTTTTTTACTTCACTTGTTGAAATTCACGAAATCTGTTTATATAGGATATTTTATGCATTTATTCAGAACCAAGTCTGATGGGAGCTGTTTCCCTGAACTTCTTTTGTTGAGAAACACCACTAGCTTTCCGCTGACCTGCGTTTACCCAAACATTAATTTTGTGATGTACTCGTGTATTACTAATAGCTGAAATTCAGGAGGATCTAGTGACGGTGAAGGTTGATAAGCGGTTGGTCGCATCCCGAGCTCCTGGCTGGTGGTCGCATGCCGCTTGGGCGTATCCATGGACTCCAGTCGCTGCCGCGCGTACTTGCTCAAGTCCTTCTCCTGCGACCAGTTCAAGCTCAACGCTGCAACACCGAGCTCTCCAACCTCGGTGGGATCCCTAAACCCTCCTCCCGCGGATTCCAGTTTGGAGGTTTCCGTGCAGGTGCTAACTTTTCGGCGTGATTTGGGGTGCAAATATCAGTGACACGTTGCACGCCAGCCTGCGGCTGCCTTGTACGCCCGCAGGAGTCAGGAAGCTCCAGATCACGGTAAACCCACCACCTATGGATCTGTACCTCTGTCGAAGAAAGCCGCAGGAGAGCTGCGATTTCATTGATAGAGGAATAAGTTACAAGGAACTCAGCATTACAGAAACCAGGGAGAAGAAAAGAAACAAGCGAGGTTAGGGCCAGCGGCCACCGCGCGTAGCTAGTAAACAGACTACTCGCGGCATCTAAGATGACGGCATCCCGCCATCGCCCAACTAGAGATTTCGTCAAACACATCGTCAGCAACGGCCGCGACCGGACGATCATGCTCCCGGAAGATGCGCTCGTTCCGCTCCCGCCAAATGGCCCAGATGATGAGGAGGGCGATGGACTTGCACATCTTGAGCTGGTCACCAGAACCTGATGCAAGCGAGGCAAGCCAGCACGTCAGGGACGGCAAGGGGCTCGACTGCCAGGACGTGGGGCTGAGGGATCCAATGCCAAGCTTGGCAGCCACTCTGCACCAGAGAGAACGCGACCAGGGGCACTCCACCAGAAGGTGTTCAGCTGTCTCGAGGTTCCGTCGGCAAAGTGGACAGAAGTACGAGTTAGGCCACTGCCTGGCCATGAGGCGATCAGCCGTGAGCACCCTGTTCTGTACGAAAAGCCAGGCCAGCAGCCGGCACTTGGCTAGCGCCCAAGCCTGCCAGATCGAAACAGTGCGAGGGGAATCCGTAGAGCCAATGAACTGCAGCCTGTACGCCGACGCCGTGGAGTAGGCACACTCCCGCTTACTGGAAAGGAAGTTTCCAAAGGCAAACAATCCACAATGAAGATGATTTTAAGCTTGTATTCCCTCTCCATTATAAATAAAACATTTCTCGAAAATAATTGTTGTGATCAGGTGGCCTCCAGAATGCTACATACTGTGCAAGAAAAATTCTTTTATTTATCTAGTTACCATGAAATGGCAACTAGAACAGACAAACAAATAAATCAGTGTTATTTTCATATGCTTGGTTAGCTTGGCCACAACTAGCAAACTCCGTAAACAAGAATTAGCCATCACGATGATAAAATAGATCAGACAAGATGTGTGGTAGTGATAGCTAGATGACTAGGATTCAGTAGAGAGTTTATCACCTGCTACGGACGGCAACAACAACAATGACAGCAGATAGTTGATTTAGGCACGTGACCAAATCGTCTCTAATCCGCAACAGCACAGTTTCAAAAGAACATCACTGTATAATGGATCAGAAGTTTATTATTCCCCCAGTGGCTTTAGCTGAACAGTAATGTGTAGCTTGATTCAGATTCTGAATAAACAGTGTGTCTAGCGTGGCTTGACAGCAGAACATCTTCGGACCGGCAAGCGACGAGCGCGTGCCACCACCATTGTCGTCTCACACTTACTCTACTAACACAAAAATATAACCATGCGCCTGCTAGTTCAATTCAGTCTGTCAAAAGCATATAATAGCTTTTTATGCCTGCTACGCACAAGCAGGATATGTAACATGCCAACTAGGCACAAGCATATATATAGGATCTAATTAACAAACAGAGCACTTCATATATAACAGATCCTAAAGCATGCCTGAAAAGTTCCATACCCGCACATGCATAGTACTGTTGTAGCAATAGCAGGTACAAAGATTGGTAGGCATAGAACAAGATTACAGTCAAGTCACATTGACTGGTTACATAGTCCAAGTTAACCTGCTGATTGTGCTGAAACATAGTTCTCTTGCAACCTTATCAGGCAATTGTGACATCAAGGCAAACAATATAAACTCCAGGTAAACAATAAAGCTTGATTCCAGATGACTGTTTTAGTGGTAAATTGTTTTGTCTGTACCGCAACATCTAGAAGATTTCTAATCATCTGCCTGATCTCTAGCATTCGAACATCAGCACTACTCTGATGGCTGTGATGACTGCGCGCTTGAGCTTGCAGCACAGCCTTGTTCCAGCATCTCCTTCTCAGCCTCTTTTTCAACACCTGCCCAATGTCTCAAAATTAAATGTACTCAAAGTGCAGATATACAAGAACTTATGAGCAAACAGGAACAGGAGGTGGGCCTTAGTAATCAAGCAACACTCAGCACATTGCTTACAGGAAAAGCACGGGAAGAAAAGCTGAGATGAAATATATGGATGAAGCCATGTAAAAGGAAATAAATCCATACAAGAACTTATAGTTGTAAAAAAATTGGTAGCTCCATATTCCAGATTTCGGAAATTACCTAGTATAGCAAGGTTGTAGCATCGCATAACAAATTTCTAAGTTGAAGTAGAAAAAAACTTAGGGGTCACAGTAGAAAAAATCAATAACTACAATAGTGTGTGTCTCTCTGTCACCATAATAACATGATTGATTGCATCTGGCATGTGCCTCGAAGGACTGAGAATCTGAGATGGAGATAGATAAAAAGTACAACTGTCTAACAAAAACATGGGTGCATGCCTCTAGTTTATCTTTACAAGTTGAGTAAAAATCAAACAGTTTTCGAGCACAAGCTGGGAAGCTGTTCTTGCTACATGAATGACAAGTGCAGTGGACAGATTTGTTTTGCAATATTTATTACAGTCAATTTTTAACATATGATATATAGGAGATGCAATAGTGAGACCATACCAGTTATGCAGATTTATACGAAGTCAACATAATATGATAAACTTATAGGTGTAACCATGACCAACTATAAGTTGTCTGCCATTTTATGTCAATCAAAAAGGAAGTGGAAAAGACAAGTTTAGGTGACTGAAATAAATATTTCTAGGGTGAAACATTCCAAAGGTGAACAGGTAGCAATGTCCTGATTTAGGCGTGTAATTCTTCTTGGTTTGGCAATAGTATGTGCTCTAGTGGTTTTTACAATTCCACGAGTTCTCAAGAATGCTACTCATAGTGTGGATCCTTTCTTTTACTTATCTGATTACCCTCAAATGGCAACTAGATGCCTACTCTAGAATAGACAAATGAATAAATCACAGTTATATTCTTGAGCATGATTTAGCTTTGCTACAAGCACATAAAATAAGTTGCAACTACCAAACTATGTAAAGAAGAATTACCCATGACAATAATGAGCTACCAAGCATCAAATCAAACAAGTAGTGTGAAAATGATAAAATATGAAGGAAAAAATAAGTAGGACGCACCAGAAAGTTTACCGCTTGATATTGTTGGTGTCGACAATAACGATGGTGGGAAGTTGCTATATGTGTAACGACAGGGCCTGCGCAAGTTCGTCACAAACACCCTCTCAAGCTGGAGTGTCTTGACGTCCAGAGAGAAAAAGTCTGCATCGAGCGATGAGCTCCATCGGCACAGGAACAAGTGCCTCTCTGTTGAACCCATGATGGAGAACCCAGAATCTGGCGAGACTGTCCTCTCAAATTGCCACTGGCAAGAACTCCCACAATTGTTCTGCCTGATAAAATATTTGAGATCATTTGTGTACCCTGGACAGATAAATATCCCGAGTCTGCCTTCCCCTGCCTCCACAAAAGCTATATCCACACCGATCAAGTTCAAGTTCAAACCTCTGGCATCGGGTGGGGGATAAGTAATGGCGAATTCCATCCTCTCGATGTCAAGCACCAGCAACTTTTCCATCCATTGTGACACCCAGTAGAAGCACCCATAGACGTGCTGACGACCAAAAAAGTGAGGCCCCTCATTTGATTTTGACCACGGTCCAGGTTTCAGCAAATCGCCCCAGCTCTGAGATGAAATGGATCGCCATTCTCCGGTGCTGGAAGAGAATACACAGGCGACCAGCTTAGTTGAACACTGCGCCATCCAGACCATGGTGAATGACGTCTCCTCCGCTGCCAATGCTTCGCCGCTGTCGCTGACAACAGGGGAGCGAGGAAGGTCTGGAGGTAAGACCGAGGGAGTGGCCGCTCCACCGTGGCGGTTAGGTGGGCAGGGATTGGGGAAGCAGGAGGTACCGTCGGTGCAACGGGTCGCACACCACCAGCTCGTGCCTGGTATCGACGTCGCTATGTGGGGATCTGTCTAGGAGGACGCGGCCGTCCCGGCTGTCCTGTACGCGCCAGTCCCTCGCAGGGGCGGGGAGGAAGGAGAAGGAGAAGTCGGCGGCGAGGGCGGTGGCACTGGCTGCCGGCGCGGAGGGGTGAGGAGGGACAGCGGGGTGGAAGACCTTATGTGCGAGGAAACCGAGGAAGGGCGGGGCGTGGAGCTTGCGGAAGCGGCGGAGGAAGGAGCGGCCGGAAGCAACGCGGCGGAAGGAGACGCAGGCGGCAGAGGAGAATATGAGGTCCGTTGGGGTGGGCAGCCGGAGGAAGATCTCCGCCAGGAGCTCGTCGGGGATCGGCAGCGAGGCCATTTCCGGCAGCAGCAGCAGGCGAGGAGGACGGGACTCGCGTGGGTGGGCGAGGACGGCCGGTTCCAGGTGGCGGTCCTCACCGGTATGGCTCTGGTCCGTCGAGCCGCCGCCCATTCCGCCGCCGGAGATGAGAAGCTTGGAAACCCTAGTGTTGTGTGCTCAAATGTTTTTTTTTTTGACATTGGAAAAGGAAAATACATTAATCATAGTGCACAACAGTATCGCTGGCCACTAATTCAGAAACAAAGTTCGGTGGGATATCAGCCCAACCAACGCACTCATCCTCTGCCTGAGAGCCAAACTTTGCTAGACAGTGTGCTGCTTTATTGCAAACCCTTCGACAGTGGCGGAAACTAAAGGACTCAAAGGATGCAATGCATAAGCTCCTGATCTCACGAAGTAGAACTCCAATCTCCGATAAATCATGGCTGGATGAATTCAGAGCATTTACCAGTATGAGTGAATCAGATTCAAAAACAACTCGATTCAGTCCCAAAGATATTGATCCTTCCACGGCGGCGACGCACGCCTCAGTCTCAGCCTGAAGAGCATTTCGCAGGTGTCTCAGTTTACCTGCTGCTGCGGCGACGAACTGCCATCATGATCCCTTACTATAAAACCCCAAGCACCTGAAGCAGACGGCTCCCAGTAAGCTGCATCTGTATTTACTTTAACATGATCCCTTTCCGGCTTCTGCCAGTTGCTGCTGCTAGCGTCTGTAAAACCTACAGATACCTCCCCCACCTCTCCAATGCTCGCACCACCTGGCTGGAATTCAAGGGCATGCTTATGTATAATCCTGCACACATCTGAAGCTGTTTTCTCCAACTCCCCTGCATTACTCTTGTTCTTGGTGGTCCACCAATCCCAAAGAAGCACACAGACTAACAATTTCTTTTCATTTGGCAATGCTAGGACGTCTTCCATCAGTGTGAGTGGGTTTGGAGCATCCAGCAGCTTCAGTCGAATGTCCTCAAGTAGCATCCCTCTCCAAATTTGCCGAACCTTTTTACACTTAAGGAAAAGATGCCCACCATCCTCGTCCAATCTGTAGCACATAGGACACCTAGTATCGAGTTCAATCATTTTCCTTTTTATATTCATTCTTGTTGGCAAACTATTATGGCAAAACCTCCACAAGAAGATACGTATTTTCCCCAGCAACTTGAGCTTCCAAATCCTACTCCACAAGGTGGGTCGATCTGAAGATGCAGCAGAGGTGGTTGCATCCCTCTGTAGCTGGCTATCTCGAATTCTCACTCCCAACTGATAGCAGGTTTTGACTGAAAACATGCCCTTCTTATCATAGTGCCATGCCACCGTATCAGACATCCCCTGCCTAAGCGGAATAGATAAAATCTCTTTAACATCAGATGGAGTAAAAAGGTTCCTGATTGTGTCCTCATCCCATTGACCCGTAATTGGGTTAATCAGATCGCAGACTCTAATGTCCTCATCAATTTCATCGGGTGTACTGACTCTCCTTGTTTGTCCCCTCGGGATCCATGGGTCGGAGAAGACCGCAACATCCTCTCCATTCCCAACTCGCCACACAATGCCCTCCTTTAATAGTTCAAGGCCCTTCAAAATGCTACGCCAAGTGTATGAAATCCCCGGTGTCGCCACAGCTTGGAGAATAGAGGTATCAGGGAAATACATGGCTTTTAGAACCAGCATAGTGAATCTGGGTTTTGTAGCATTCTCCAACTTTGTCGAGCTAGCATGGCTAGGTTAAAGATATGCAGATCACGAAAACCCATACCTCCATCTTGTTTTGATTTAGTCATTTTGTCCCAACCAATCCAGTGACACCGGTTCTTCTCATCTTGCTGACTCCACCAATAACGACAGATCATCGAGCTAATCTCCTCACACAAAGATTTTGTAAGATCAAAACAAGACATGGCATAAGTAGGGATAGCCTGTGCAACTGCCTTTATCATAATTTCTTTGCCCGCTTTAGATAGAAGTCTCTCTTTCCATCCTTGAATACGCTTCCAGATACGTTCTTTCAAATACTCAAACTCTTTAGCCTTCGATGATCCAAATGCACCGGCAGCCCAAGGTAGCGTTCATTTCTGGACTCCCGGGGAATACCCAAAACCCCCAAAACCGCTCTCTTAGCTCCCTCTTTTGTACCTTTGCTAAACATAGCTGATGATTTATCCTTGTTTATCATCTGACCAGATTGTTCCTCGTACAAAGCTAGGATCTGCTGCAGCTTAGAAGCATTACCCGTCTTGGCCTTCATAATAATTAAAGAGTCGTCAGCAAAAAACAAATGGTTAATCTTTGGTGCTCTTGGGCACAATTGTAGTCCTTGCAGTGTACCATCCTCTTCAGCTGCCCTGAGCAATGCGGACAGCCCTTCTGCACATAAAATGAACAAATAGGGGGATAGTGGATCCCCCTGTCGCAGACCACGTTCCGGAACGAAAGGATCCATCAGCTCCCTATTCACCTTCACCCGATATGAGACTGACCGGACACATTCCATGACAAGTTTTATCCAGGTATTCACAAAACCCATCTTCTCCATAATTTTCTCAAGGAAAACCCATTCCACACGATCTATGCTTTACTCATATCCAATTTCACCGCAACCAATCCATCTCTTCCTCCTTTCCTCCGATGCATCATGTGAGTAATCTCATATGCGAGCAGAACATTATCTGTAATCATACGCCCTGGTACAAATGCTGATTGGGTCGGTGAAATAATATGGGGTAGCACAACTTTCAGCCTATTTGCCAACACTTTCGAGATCAGCTTGTAGAGGACATTACAGAGGCTAATAGGGCGAAATTGTGAAATGGTCTCCGGATTCTGCACCTTTGGGATCAAGACAATTGTGGTAACGTTCCACCCATTTGGCATACTCCCGCCATTCAGCACCCCTAAAACCTCTTCTTGAATCTTAGGTCCAACCATATGCCAGAACTTTTTATAAAAAATAGCAGGCATACCATCCGGGCCAGGGGCCTTGAGATCCCCAATGGATTCTAAAGCATTTTCCACTTCGTCTCCAGTGAAGGTACGGATCAGCATATCGTTCATACCATTAGTGACAGAGGTAGGGACATGTTGTAAGATATCATCGTTTATAGGACCCATAGATGACCTGAATAAATTTTTGAAGTGACTTGAAATAAAAGTTCCTATTTCTTGCTTCTTCTCCATAACTCCCCCTCCCTCTCTTCTCAACTTTTTGATCACGTTTATCCTCTTCCTCTCTGAAGCAAAAGCATGAAAATAATTCGTGTTGCGGTCACCATACTTTAGCCAATTAGCATGAGCTCTTTGCTGCCAATATATATTATGTTGATCTTCTAGCCTCCCCAGCTTAAAACGCAACACATGCTCCCTTGATACCCTCTCTTGTGTGATCGGCCCCCTTCTACACTTCTCGAGTTCCCTTTTAGCAAGTTTTATTCTCTTCTTGAGCTCCCCCAGAACCTCCTTATCCCATTTCCATAGCTTTCTGCCAACATCCGACAGCGCTTCATTCACCAACATTCCATCCTCTTCAAAATCTTTGTTCCAGGCTTCCTCTACGACAGCAGCACAATCATCTTCTTGGAGCCACGCTGCCTCAAACCGAAACATCGGGGTACTCTGTTGGCCTTCCCATATCTGTGCTTGGTAACTCAGTTCAGCTATTATGGGACGATGATCAGAATGACGTGGATCTCCATTTATTATACGGTACAACGGAAACATGCAACGCCATGCCGTATTTGCAACAGCCCTATCTAGGCGTTCTCTGGTGTACCCCTTAACGAGGTGCCAATTATTTCTCCAAGTAAAAGCATCCCCAACGAAGCCGAGATCATCTAGGTTTGCATCCTCCAAAGCCCTCCGAAACGCATCCATACACCCAGGGGCCCTAGCCGCCCCCCCCCCCCCCCCCCTTCTTTCTCATGCGCAAACAAAATCTCATTAAAATCCCCCATACACAGCCATGGAAGATTTGATTGATTATGCAGTGTACGAATGAGCTTCCATGTAATTTCCTTCTTTGCTGAATTTGACTCGCCGTAAACACCCGTAAACCTCCATCTTGCTCCATTCTGTTCCTCCACATCAACATCAATGTGGTAACGCCCTTTCCATCTCTCCCTTACAACCACGCCATTGCGCCAAAATAGCGCAAGTCCACCACTCCTCCCCTCACAATCAACCACTATCATGTTAGGCATTTTCAGACTCCAACGGAACTTCTCCATCTCCTTCTCCTTCAACTTAGTTTCAGAAAGAAAAAGGATGCCGGGTTCTTCTGATCTCTTTAAATCATGAAGGCCACGAACAGCCGACTGGTTCCCTAAACCCCTGCCGTTCCAAGAAACACATTTCAATGACCCACGCATGGCTGTTCCGACAGTTCCGCCAACAACTGATGATCTGATTTGGTTTACAGCTGAAACTCTCTTCCTAACTTGGGTATTCGTGATTACCTTCTCCGTCTCCTCCTGTCTTCTGCATTCTTCACTCACGATCTCAACAGCTCTCTGACGTAGAGCGGCTATTTCCGAAGAAAATCTCCCGGAGTGCGCTTCGCTGCCCACGAGTGCCCGCAACGAACCAGGATTTGCAGTGGCTGTCTTGACAATTCTCTGGAGGCGCTGCCGGAAATTTATCCCCTCCAGGAGACCTCCACGAGGGAGAGCAACATCGCTGAACTCTGGACGCGGCCGAGTGGCCGGACAATCGGCTAACCTGGCCGCCACGACGGCGCGCCAACGGATTTGAGGAAATCAGGAGAGAAAGAAAGAACGGCAGCAGAAGGAGAGGAAATTGATGGGGAAAGAAGCGATCTTGCAGATGTGGAGGTTAGCAAAGAGGAGAATCCAGCAGGGATCCAGATCCGGAGAAGAAATTGGGTAGAAAGAATCAGAGGAAGGAGAGATTACGGCGAGTCGCCAGTCGCCACGGAGGCAAAACTCAACACGTCTCAACCTGGAATGACAGCCTGTGTGTGCTCAAATGTTTAGCACGACGGAGAGGAGTGAACTCTGGTTTTTTAGATGACAAATGTACGAACTGACGTGTCATCCTGCCCCTTCATTTTCCATCTGGCGGCCACAATCTGTTGGAGTCACGCTAATGAAGACCTGAACATCACCCTGAAGTTGTTGCGAAACTATTACTTGGTCGGTCACTCCTGAATAAAATTATACAGTGATATCCTTTCTGTTTTGAAGACTTTGTTTCTGTTTTTTTTTTGCAGAAGTAACACACAGCCGCGACAAGTCACATTGTAGGCCAGGCTACATGTAGCTGGTTTTTAATCTTTTTTAAATCAACATTCTAAAGTTTCAAAAAATTCCAGAAAAAATTCTAGATTTTTGAAATCACATGTTCTACGCTTCTGCAAATTTTTATCTCGAAATTGTTTGTATTCCGGTCGACATGAAAATGACAAATCCGGACTATTTTCAGAGATTTTGAATCTGTCAACCACTCTAGTTCCAGAAATTTGTCATTTTTATACAACCTAAAATACAGAATGTTTCGCATTTCTTTTTTCCGCACCGGAGAAATCATCTTTGGCTACGTTTAGAATTATTTTTAGAATTTTTGGAAACTTAAAACTATTGATTTTGAATTTTCAAAATATAGGGCTACATGTAGCCCGGGAGACAAATCACCGCACTCCACACAGCCGTGCTTTCTTGTTTGGAAGGTAACAACCGAAACATACTTGAATTTCATCAGTTACCACCGAATCACTCCATAATATTGTTCCCTGTACCTCCACATAATGTCACTCTGGATCCTTTGATTATTTTTTGATATTGTTCGGTGTATGATTGAACAATTACTCTTGCAATTTTAGGCTGCACATTTTGCTTTCCACATCTTTTGGTTTTTCTGAACTCCAGTTATGGTCACTTTTGCCAAATCATTTGGTGCTCTGATGAAGGTTCGTGTTTTAAGTGAGTGAATTCACTCTTTTACTCCGATTAATAGTGACAGTATGTGGAGAACTAACCAACTGTGGAGGATCGATGAAGTGACTCAGCAATGAGACCTCATATTTTCGACCAAAAAAACAGTGGAGAAGAGGAAGAGCAAAGATATACATGTACATCAAGATCCGTCACTCACTTCTTACAGAGGCTTAATCAACATACTGGTCTTTTACATACCTTGTCGAACAAAACGCACCAAATAATGGTCGGATCAAATGGCACACAAGGTAAACTCCAATGACATATTGAAATATCTGAAATGAATATAACTAATAAAGAGATAGATAAGAATTAAAAATCTGATTTCTAATATATCCTGCGGGAATGGTTCTTAATTCTGAATACCAGACAGCCTGCATTCCACAAACTTGGAGTTGTAGACATACATACAAAACAAGATCGCACTTAGTTTCACCTCTCACATGGTTTTAGTTAAGCTAATGGTTCTGAGGAAACTAAACATTGCTAATGCTCTGCTTCTTGGCGGCGATGCTCCATCTTCTTCAATGATCGTCACCTCAGTTTGCGCTTTTCGGTTCGTCTTCCTCGGTCTTGGGCAATGTAGCCGTGGAGGTTTGTCGGTTTCGGCGATGAAACTCAGGTTCTTGCCCCGGTTGGTTGTGTTGTCAGTAGCCTTCCCCTCTCAAGGGGAGCACATGCGCATTTAGCTTCTGACGGTGTGGCGTCCTTGAGCCTGGACGAGAGGGTAGGGTCCTTCTTCCGCGTTGGAAATTGGATGGTGTTGCTGCCCTTCCATCCTGGTGGTGCAGTTGTGTGGTGGTTCTTCCTCATGGTGGCCAACCGATTCTCCCTACATGCCATGTCTTCCCTTAGATGGCTCGGCGAGGAGGACTTCGTCATCTTCAAGCTGTGCCTGCATTTTCTTTCTATTTTGTGCTTGTTGTGTTTGAAGTTTGTAGACTGGTTTGTCCTACCGACGCATAAGCAACTTGGCGATGACTCTGACCTAGCTAGCTTCTTGGCGTTTGATATACGTAGTCGCAATGAACTTGAAGAAGACTCCATATCCTACTAAAAAAAGGTCAAGACTCCATCAAAGACGACGACCATGTGACGCCGACCCGTCGGGCAGCTAGCGTGGACCGTCCGTGCATTTGCAAGTTGCAACCACTTGCGATGTTTCCATATGTGGCATGGTCACCTACACGACTGCGCACATGTGGCCATATATATATAGGTCACAGGTCGCAAACCAAATTTAAACGTGCTAGATATCAGATACAGTATATCCAATGGAACCACCCGGGCTGTCCCCTGCCAAAGTGCCAATGATGCTGACGTGCAGGGGCGGAACTGCACCCCCGGGCAGCCCGGGCTACAGCCCCGGTCGTAACCTGTGTAGTATAGGTATATCCTTACTAATTTCCACCGAAATTTATAATAGACCAAGGTAGCCCAGCCCGTGTCCCTGGGCTAGAACGACCAGGGCTACTCTCACGAGCTCACCAAGGCACCAACTAGTAGGCAGGAGCGATCTGTTCTCCAAAAAAAAAGTTGATTTCCAGTGCAAACTCTTAATTTTAATGAAGGGAAAGTCAATTTTATACTTTCAGTCATTGAACTTCTACAACTTTCAGTCTGCTACAATAAAGTTTAGCCAATAGTAAAATTTAACTTTATTAATCTGATTGTGTAGAAGATGAGGGGCGCAAACAGATCGAAGACTTATTCATCAAGACCAGTGTCATTTTATTTTACATCGGCGTCACAAATTACCAATTCGATCCAACCTACTGCGGCTGCGACTCCGGCTGAAGAATTTGATGCAAATGTTGATGGTATATTGTCTTATTGAGTTAGCTTTGATTTTTTTTGGCTGCAAGAGCAACCGTGGAGAGAGCATTCTCGCCTCGGCAATGAAGATTATCAAGACATATTTGAGAAACAAGATGAATGATGATTGGATGAATCATAATATGTTATGCTATATCGAGCGAGACATATTTGCAAGCATCAAAGATGATAATATTGTGGAGTGTTTTCAAAGTATGAGATCACGCAAGAAACAATTATCACGTGCTGCTAGAGGTAAGTTATTTCTTATCAATACAACCTATGTATCATGTATTTTATCCATACTAATTTTTGATTTTTTTCTTGTTTTTGTAGGTTCTGCATCTTCTTCTTATATGATCGATGAGGAAATGGTAGGCTAGGATCATGCAAATTTTCGTTATTTAGGTACTAAACACTTTGTTTTTTTCTTGCTTTTCTTACTGTCATTTGGTTAAATATTGAACTTATGATTCACGGTAGACTCCATTGATGCATTTTTGGTGTACTTTGCCCATAATATTATGTTGTTGGGAGGGGATCAATAGGTAATTTTTTTCATAGTTTTTGGGCGTTAGAAATTAGCTCCGGTCTTTGCTAAATCCTGGGTCCGCCACTGCTGACGTGCTGAGAAGGCAAAGAAGCTAGGACACACACACAAGCTGCATGCGAGTATGCGACGTAAGAAAGTTCCAAGCCATACATACACTAGTAGAAAAGAGGCAATAGAGCCGGACCTTTAGTCACGGTTCCTTTCCGAACCGCGACTAGAGGGCTCCGGCTCCGACATCTCCAACGGCTAGGACAGGTGTCCGGTTGGTGCGGGACCTTTAGTCGCGGTTCCAGCCACGAACCGCGACTAAAGGTCCTCCGCCTGCGGCTTTAGCGGCCGGGGGCCACGCGGGGCCCGCGCGAGGACCTTTAGTCGCGGTTCGTGGCTGGAACCGGGACTGCAGGTCCTTCAACTATATCTTCCACCCCGAGCCAGCCATGGCCATTTTGAGCTCGAGTTTCATCTCCATTTTCTCTCCACCGAGCTCGATTTCTTCCACGATTTTTTGCCCCATTTGTTAAGATTGACGGCGGTGCATCTATCCAAGGGTTAGCAACTGCAAACTCTCTCTTCCGGCGCCCGTTTCTTTAGTTGTTTAGCTTATTTAGCTCATTTTATATTTCTAGTGCTAGGTAGGTGTTTGATGAAATGCCTAAGTTAGCTCATTTTGCTTATTTAGCTCAATTTTGTTTATTCAGTTTGAGCTTAAACTAAATTATGTTTTTGTATTTCAGTGTCACAACATTCACGTCCTCACCGTCGTCGATAGACCGCGCCGTCTTGTCACCGACACCACCTAGGTGAGCCTTCTTTTTTATTTAAAAAAAATCTTTGTTGTATGATTTTGTTCCATAATTATTTGTTTTTTTGTATAAGTTGTATAATTGTTTTTATATATATATAGTGCCATGGTTTTCACAAATACCCCCACCGGCTCTCGTCCGTTCTATTATTCGGATGTGGTATGACTGTTAATAACTATATATTTGTTTCGTTTCGTGTTTATGACAATCATGCCGACCAACTTTGACATAAATATATATTTGTCTAGGAGGTAGTTGAACCGGAAATTCCAATGGACCCTATTGTTGAATTTTTTGTGAAAGAAACGATGATTTGAAAGCTAAATTAAAAATAAGTGAAGATCTCCGCCAAGAAGAGAAGAGGAAATTGGAGGTCAAGCTTGCCAACATCATCGATGAACACCAGTTCAAGCTTGCCGACGTCGTCGATACTTACGAGATCAAGTTGGATGGGATGCGCTCGAAGCTTGCCGACGTCGTTGATGCTTACGAGATCAAGTTGGATGCGATGCGCTTGAAGCTTAAAAAAATTAGAAGTTATGCCATTAGTCAAGAGGCTTGGTATCATTATGCTGTTGGTTCAATAATGACCTTAGTTGCGATTATGTTCGCATTTGTTGTTGGATTTAAATTCTTTAGATAGTTCTATGTTAGTTTAAATTAATGAATATTTAATGCTACAATGTATTACATTTGTCGCCACTCTACTTTGCTTGAAGAACTTGTAAGAATTATTATGGTCACTTATCTATTCATTACTGGCATGCATAATGCAGATGAGACGTCAATGGATGTACGGTTCCCGAGTTTCTGACGATTTCCTTAAGGGCATGCATGAATTTCTCACTGTGGCCGAGATAAGCAAGCGAAAAAATGGTTTTATGTGTTGTCCATGCAGTCTCTGTGAGAATAAGAAGGATTACCCTTCCTCAGCCAAGCTTCACCAACACCTGTTGCAAAATGGTTTCATGCGTGGTTATTATTGTTGGACCAAGCACGGAGAAACAGGGGTTATAATGGAAGAGAATGAAGAAGAAGAGGATAATGACAACTATCCTATGTTCGATGAACACGGTGGTACTTCAATGGGGGAAGACGAAGTTGAAGAGGATGAAAAAAAAGATGAGCCTGACGATGATCTTCGTCAGGCCATTCATGATGCACAAATGGACTGTGGAAGTGAAAACGAGAGGTTGAAGTTGGAGCGCATGTTAGCCGATCACACCAAATTGTTGTACCCAACTTGTACAGATGGCCAGAAAAAGCTCGGTACCATACTGGAAATGCTACAATGGAAGGCAGAGAGTGGTACTACCGACAAGCACTTTGAAAGTTTGCTGAAAATAATTAAGAAGATGCTTCCAAATGAAAACGAATTGCCCTCTAGTACGTACGAAGCAAAGAAGGTTGTCTGCCCTCTAGGATTAGAGGTGCAGAAGATACATGCATGCATTAATGACTGCATCCTCTACCGCGGCAAGCACGAAAATTTAAATGCTTGTCCTGTATGCGGTGCATTGCGGTTTAAGATTGGGCGAGATGACCCAGGTGAAGTTGAGGGCGAGCAAGGTTGTCCAAGGAAGAGGATTCCTGCCAAGGTGATGTGGTATGCTCCTATAATACCACGTCTGAAACGTTTGTTCCAAAACAAAGAGCATGCCAAGTTGTTGCGCTGGCACAAAGAAGAACGTAAAAAAGACCTGATGATGAGACACCCCGCTGATGGGTCCCAGTGGAGAAAAATCGACAGAGAGTTCCCGAAATTTTCGGATGACGCTAGGAACTTAAGATTTGGTCTAAGTACAGATGGATTTAATCCATTTGGAGAGCAGAGCTCCAGTCATAGCACTTGGCCTGTGACTCTATGTATATATAACCTTCCTCCCTGGTTGTGCATGAAGCGGAAGTTCATTATGATGCCAGTGCTCATCCAAGGCCCGAAGCAACCTGGCAACGACATTGACGTGTATCTGAGGCCATTGGTGGAAGAACTTTTACAGTTGTGGACTGATGAAGGTGTGCGTGTGTGGGATGAGCACGGACAAACGGAATTTGACCTACGAGCGCTCTTGTTTGTAACCATCAATGATTGGCCTGCTCTTAGTAACATTTCAGGACAGTCAAACAAGGGATACAATGCATGTACGCATTGTTTAGGTGAGACTCAAGGTAAACATATAGGTAACAAGATTGTGTACCTGGGCCATCGTCGATGGCTTGTACCGAGGCATCCAGTAAGAAAGGAAGGCCAACATTACAAAGGTGAGGAAGATATTCGGCGGAAGCCTACTCGACCTTCTAGTTCTGTTATACATGATATGGTCAAGGATTTAAAAGTAATATTTGGGAAGGGTGCTGGAGCACTATCTGTTCCGAATGACGCTCAGAACCACGTTCCCATGTGGAAGAAGAAATCTATATTTTGGGAGCTGCCCTATTGGATAATGCTAGAGGTTCACTCTGCAATCGACGTGATGCACGTGACAAAAAATCTTTGCTTGAACCTGCTTAACTTGTTGGGCGTGTATGGAAAGTCAAAAGATACACCGGAAGCAAGACAGGCCCATCGACGTATGCATTCACGAGACGACGATCATTCTGATAATCATCAAGGTCCTGCGAGCTACGCTCTTACGAAAGAAGAGAAGAAAATATTTTTTGAATGTCTTCGCAGTATGAAGGTTCCATCTGGCTTCTCGTCGAATATAAAGGGAATAATAAACATGGCAGAGCAAAAATTCCAGAACCTGAAGTCTCATGACTGTCACGTGATTATGACACAATTACTTCCGGTTGCATTGAGGGGACTTCTACCAGAAAATGTTCGAGTACCCATTGTGAAGCTATGTGCATTCCTGAATGCAATTTCTCAGAAGGTTATCAATCCACTTCTTTGTCCCGCGGCAAAAGATAAACAAGCAGCACCATCGGACCCGCCGCCGAAGGAAGCTACAAAAGCAGCACCATCGGTCCCACCGCCGCCGAAGATAGCTAAACAAGTTTCCCAGCTCGGAGAACAACCCGTACGTTCTGCCCCCCCCCCCCCCCCCCCCCCGCTAATTGTCCCGCCGCCGACGAACAAAGATAGTCGAGTTCCCCAGCGCGGAAAACAACTAGTACAATCTAACCCTAAAGCGCCGATGGTGTTTGACTTAGAGGAAATCCGTCGTCTTGCCGCCGAAGCGCAAGTTCCTATAGACGAATATGCTTCGAGATTGAACTTTGAGACTGCACCAACAGCTCCACCAGTAAGTAAATTTGTTATGGGGGAAGCTTTGGTGAAATGCAAGTTACCAACAAAAATGCGTGCTCTCCATTTTTGGTACTTGAAAGCCGCAAAGAAAGGGACAGCTTCTGTCGTTCTGAAATGTAGGAAAGACGATGAGCACTTCTTAGAAGACTACAACCACATTGTTCGGTTTAGCGAACTTTTTCAGCTATACAATCTGCGGGCACTCGACAAATCTATCATGAGTTCCTATTGCCTGTAAGTGATTTATTTAAGTCTTTACCTAGTCTCGTTCATTGTTTGTAATTATTCACACTTTAATCTTTTGTGTGCTATATTATGCAGATTGAAGATGCTCGAGCTCAAAAAGCTGAACCAGCATGACATTGGGTTCATTGACCCGGATAAATATAACGAAGCAACCATAATAAATCCCTTGTATAACAAGAACACACCGGATGATTTGCTAAGGGTGTTCAAGCGATACCGCGACAAAAGAACTATATATTGGCCTTACCACTTCGGGTAAGTTTTAGTGTCTTCTACACATTCTAATTTGCTCACCCGATGTTAAGTTTAACTGATGAGTTATGCATGACTGTGCGCAGCTACCACTGGATTCTTCTTGTCATTGAACATCGCAAAGGACTTATTCATTCACTTGACTCATTGAGCTATCATCCTGACAAATACAGGAGTTGTTTCGACTTACTAGCAAGGTACATTCATTTCTTACCGCCTCTGTCATTCATATCTTGATGTCAAGTCATTAACGAATAAATCATTTGTGAATGTTCTTTGTCGGGCAGCGTTTGGGCAAGGTTTGTCGAGGAAGATCCTGCAGGTGGGTGGCCCAAAAAGCTGGATTGGAAGTTGAACAAGGTAAGTACTGCTACCTACGTCCACACAACATTCTCATGCATACTTCATTATTATTGATTGAAATCTATTCTTGTATAGTCTTGCTTGGAGCAACCAAAGGGAACTGAGTTATGTGCATACTTCGTTTGCGAGTATGTACATGTACTAGTCACCGAGAAATGGAATATGAAAAGTGCAGAGTTGGCAAAAAAGCGCTGCAAGCTACCATTCGAGCACCGCTTCAAAGCAATTGGAGAGGAATTGGCGGGATTTTACCTTTCGGAGGCCTTATCGGAGAAAGGAGAGTACTACGATGCTGAAAGCATGAAAGCGTGTAAATAACTTGTTGTTTTGCTTCAACTCTTGTACTACGATAACTCTTGGCGCATCAACTCTTGACTACGATCTAAAAGTATTACTTAATTTAATTGTATGTGTTATAAATATGTGCATCGACTTCATACGAGACGGGAACGGTTACGACGTGGAAAACGTTACGGTAACCGTCACCGTTACCGTAACGGTTACCGTAACCGTCACCGTAACGGTCACCGTCACCGTAACGGTTACCGGTTACCGTTACGGGAAGGGTTACTAGTGAAACCACGGTTACGACATGGGACACGGGAAGCTATAACCAAACCCCGGCATATATAAACTCTAAACCCTGCAATTAAATCGAAAAAAGAAATCCAAAAACCCTTCCCGGTTGGTTCTACCAACCGGGACTAAAGGTCCCAACACACCACGTCCCCACGTCCCCACGTGGAGGGACCTCTAGTCCCGGTTCGGAACCCGCCGCGACTAAAGGGGGGGCTTTAGTCCCGCCTGCTTAGTCGCGGTTGCGAGGCCGCGACTAAAGGGGCTCTGGAACCGCGACTAGAGGTCCTTTTTCTAGTAGTGATACATGGTAGATTCGTACGTCGACGCATGCATTGCATTGTATCGCTCGCTCTCTACATGTTGTCGCTACTGTTCGTAGTAATGTCCAACTATATATGTACAATACAGTGTCAATGCCGGGCCAGTACAATGAGCACGCAATGTCTCGATCGTGGCTAGCTAAGGTCCGTACGTGGCATTCTGCTAATTGTAACGGTACTAGCATAATGTCCGTGCGTTGCTACGGGACCATGCGTAAGACACACATCTGTTCAGTGGCGGAGCCAACGCTATGGAGTTGGGTTCAAGGTGAATAAATTTTTGTAAATGCTCTAGTAAATCAAGAAAAATAGTAATGAACCCATGTTATATATATGAAGATTAACCCATCAAATATTTTGGCTAGTTTCGCCCCTGCATCGTCGGTCCGCCAGCCACATCAAACATAAGTTTAAAAAATGAAATGAGATAAATTTTTAAAAATCAAGCAATTTTAATGAAAACACCTCAAGTCTACCTTTAGCAGCTTAATCTGAAGCAGACGACGCAGCCGCAGAGACATACAGCCACATGCAGTTGTCGTCGCACACACTGGCTACTTGCTTCTATGTAAGGCTCATCTTGATGTTGATGGCGCTACATACTGCTCACATATTTGCAGGCTGCATACACAGATGCATGTGTACCTTAGCTTGAAGTCCCCGCACCTCGCCGACGCCCACTCCTGGCCCTCGCACGGCATCGCCTACGGCAAGGTTCTCCGCGTGTCCCTGTCGGAGCCGCGCCGGCTGGTCCTGGCTGATGACGACGGCTGCGTGTTCGTGCTCGGCGCTCACCGCCATTTCGGTTGTGTGTGTCAGGCGGTGGACGGCGTGCCGCGATACACGGTCGTGCTGCACGCCAGTGGTCCGTCCCTGCCGAGCGCGGCAGCGGACATCACAATCATGGTGGCGATGCGCAGCGATAGGCCCGGCGAAGTCGCCATGGAGAATCTGCCGTCGTCTTGGCCCTGCTGCCCACGTATCCGCTGACGCCTGGCCATTCGCCGGTGTTTCGGGTAAAATTTGGGGTTTAGCAGGAGGTCGCCGAGCTCGGGGTGCTGCTCCATGATGGAGTCGACGGTGGCGAGCTCACCGAAGGAGGATGGGAGCTGCCGGCCACGTCGCCATGACGATCTGTCTCGGCCTCGCCTTCCGACTCCTCTTTAGTTGGGCTTTGGCCCACACGTGGGATCGTGTGGGGATGGGAGCTGAGCCCAGCGCGCAAGAGTCGGACGGTCGTAGGAGGTCGTGTTTGAGACGAACTCCTACCAGGTTTTTGTTCTTTCCTCGATCGTTCTACGTGCGTACGACCGTCCGACATACCATCGCTCGCGACGTACCACGGACGAAAAAACGGTAGGAAGAAACCTTAGCTATATTATATAGTAGAGAAGAGATTACAGATATTAAAACCGAGTCATCTACTAGCATCTAGGAGCTCTCAAACGTTATCACAGTTTTTGGTCGTCGGATCGCTGCCACGGTCGATCATGCCCGTCCATTACTGTCTAAACCGAACTGGACCCAAAATCCTTGGGAGGCTACTCTGAGCATCAAATTGGTCGATTGTTGTTGATTTGGGACCTAACTCGCAAAATCCCAGCTACTGAGAGTAGGGGCCAATCGCCTCCCGTCCTTGAGCCCCGCACCCTTTCCTCTGCTCCGCAACCTGCAATGCGTTCTCGCTGCTGCCTCTCCTTCCACCTCTGGTAAGTAAAATGTACGCGCACGTACTAATTTTGTATGGTTGCGCCGGCGCTAGGTTGCTCAGGTATAGCAGCGAGACTGAGCGTGACAGTCCACGGTTGGATGGAACATCTTTCGGGGCCGGGGCACACGTACGTCAGGAATAACTTATTTGCCGGCCGGTTTGCTGTGTGGCCAGAACGAACGTGTGGTCTGGTTTGTGGCAGCAGAGTGCTATTACACGCACCACAGAACCAGAGAGTAGATCTGCATTAGCCAGTTGCCGTTGCCGGCCTAGCTAGTGGCACACGCACTACGTCGTCTACCTAGCTACGGGCTACGGCGACATCGATCGATCTGCTTTGCTTCGCGTCGCGTGCTTTGCTCGATCCTGTTTTCTGTTTGCCCTGACGTACACCGTCACTTGGCCGCACCGCTAGCTTATCTCGGCCCACATTGGATTTGAATTGCAAAGCCAGACGACCAGGAACTGGAAGCCAACGAGGTGGGCCACAGAGTTTCCGTCGCATGGGATCCACACACAAGGAGCGTATACAGCTGCATGCATGAAAGGCGCACGTGCGAACACGTAGCCCCTCCCGTCACCACGGGACGCACGCAAACGTCGTCGCTTGGTTCTCATCCAACTCTCATCACGCATCCACCGTTCCACGTGTACGTCTGTGGCTGTATTTATACACCTTGCAAGCATGTAATGCCTCGCACCGTACTTAATCAACACGCACATACACTACTGCTCGGTCTCAGTCTCGTACTCCTGTGTCAGTGTGTGCGAGTATGTAGTTTCAACTTTCAACTATTAGTAGATTTTTTTCTATGAATGGTCCTAAATGTTGCCTGGAGCCATGGATGGATCAACTAGCATGAGTAAAAAGCTGAGACTCGTAAGTGTGGTCCACTTCTTATCCACATTGTTCCTACCAATGATGAATCGCCCAATCGGAGTCAAATTACCCATCAGTCTCGATCTGGGCTGGCTCCACATAGTACCAATGCATACATCATGCTGTTTATCTCTCCCTTTTTTTCCCAGTGATGAGGATATGCGACCTGGGATATATGCACTTTAGCAAATCGTAGCACTCCATATATTTAATTAATTAATTAAAAAGGTGAGTGCGATCGAGTATGATATAATACAAGATATTGCATCATACTGTATATTTTATGAGGTCATCGCTCTACGTCGATACTCGTACACACAAGGTGCACGCTGATTGGACTGCTAGGCACGTGCGCGGCACGCCCTGTCCAACAAGCAAACACACGTACTACGGTACATGCATAAATAAATAAATAAGCACCTCCACGTGCTCTCCGACGGACCAGCGTACGGTACATATCTGCTTGCTTTAAATGGCAGGTTAGTACAACAAGAGGTGCAAAGAGTTAGCACGTACTCCTACTCCCTCCGTTCCGAATTAGATGACTTCCATTTGTCCAAATGTGGATGTATCTATACTTGTAACATGTCCAGATACATCCGCATGTGGACAAATGAAAGTCATCTAATTTGGAACGGAGGGAGTATATACCAAGTGGCGAATCTAATCCATACGTCCACTCGACGGCCACCCGTCCACCGTGTCACCACAGACACCCACCCAACTACTCCCATCTAGCCCATGTCCATCCAAATTCCCACATCTAGCTAGCTAGCCCAAATATTTTCTATCTATAGTACTAGAAGCCCCATTTACCACCTTGACCTTAACGTGCATATGAAAGCCAAGGGAAACATGGTTTTTGTCATTTTGATACATACATGCATCAACCGAAAAAACTGTAGAATGCTAGACGACGCGGACAAGACCTACTAATAGTATGCATCGACATTATTCTAAATACAAGGCGGCGGCGGAGATTCAGATCTGAGTCACTACGGGGTGTGGCGGCTTCGATCTTCGAAGGCAGCGGCGACGACAACGACGACACCGCAGCTGTGAGGACCAAGAGCCCCGGTGGCTGGACCACGATCTATCTATCCACCGCCTCATCTACGGAACGCTTGCAGGTCGTGGCCCCTCTGATACGTTCAAAACATATTTATATTTTTTATTAATGTATGTTATTATTATATCATTCTTACATACTTCATGCGTGATTTTTAAATTTACAGTGTTTTTATTCGACTGACGTATTAACCTAGATAGCGGGGTCATAAGGACATGCCATCGGAGTGGGCCATGTCATCTACCTATGCCATTTGTTTTTGTGTTTGCTCAGATTCTCTCAAGACCGACCCTTTTAGGACTTTATTTATGTCTCTTTCGTGGATGGAACACACCAAATTACCGATTAACCGATTTCTGGATGCTAGGTGGCCCCAGCCTGCTGGACAAATCCATTTCTTATCTTGAATCATGATCACTTGGCTCAACTAGTTTATCCTAGTTTTGTGGAAGAATGAGTGGGATGTTATAGTAATCAATTACTTTGCAGGAAGTGGTGCGTACTTCGCGAGAAGAAGTGGATTAATAATCAAGATGGAGAGTTGGAGACAGTGAATTAAAGGAGGAGAGGAGAAACTCAACTTAAAAGGAAAAATGAACTCTACCACACACTTGGCTTAGACCTAGTTATTTATCACTTTGACGGAGATCCTAGCTCTCACTCCTTCTGTATTTGGATGAATTTTGAAGTATTTGCATCTCAGTGGTCAAAGACTACCAAAAGAATAAAGTTACTAAAAAAATAAAAGCAAATCCAAGATACCCCGGTCATTGGCTTCAATTGGAAAGGAAGAAAAGCCTCGACACCGTGGACAGAGAATGCAACACAAATTTCACTACCGGTGTATTAATGAGACGATAATTTATCGGGACACAACTGCCTGATAGTAGACCTCTTGAGTCTGGATTAGGTTTGGCATTGCATTTGCAGAGCTAGCCATGACATGACCACAACTCCCACCACAAGAACCTTTCTCTCTTGTTGTCTCCTTCATGTGGCTCTCCATTAGACCACCTCTCTCTCTTCCTCTCCCCAACAATGTACTTCCCTGCTGCAGTTAGCTTAGGCCCAACCCCGAAATAAACAAGAGACACCAAACCTAAACCAAGAAGAAACCAAAGCTGCAGAAAAAAGTTCATCATCACCACATGCACAAGTACACCGTAGTACTACTAGTAGCTTCGCTCGATCGAAGTCCATGAGGAGCGTTCCATGACCACCCCCTCTTCTTCTTCCACCTCTGCCCACCAACGCCGACGTAGCCAAGAAACCATCGTCGACGGCGACGAGGTCGACCACGGCATTCCGTTTCCGGCGCCGCGGGAGGTGGAGGACGAGGACGACGTCGAGCTGTCGCCGCCTCGGTTGGAATGGGAGTTCCGGCTCGCGACCACGGTGCCGTCCCCGGCGCTTCCCGGAGCGTCGGACGCCATCGGCAGCGTCGACTTCGACCCCGCCGGCCGCCTCCTCGCCACCGGCGGCATCGCGCGCAAGGTCCGGATATACGCCGTCGCCGACTTCCTGCCGCAGTCTCTATCGTCGTCGCCATGTAGCCCCGCGGCGTGCATCTGCGTGCCGGCCAAGCTCAGCAGCGTGCGGTGGCGGCCTGAAGGGGGCGCGGTGGGGTGCGGCGACTACGACGGCGTCGTGACGGAGTACGACGCGGAGCGCGGCGTGGCGTTGTGGGAGCGCGACGAGCACGCGGGGCGGCGCGTCTGGGCGCTCGACTACGCGCCCCGAGGCGCGTCCATGGCGGCGTCCGGCTCCGACGACCGGACGGCGCACGTGTGGGACCCGCGCGCGCCCTCCGGTTCGTCGTGGGCCACGGCGCGGGCGGGCGGCGCGGTGCTGTGCGTGGAGTTCGACCCGTCCGGCGGGCCGCAGCTGGCCGTGGGCTCGGCGGACCGGCGCGCGGCCGTGTACGACGTGCGCGCACTGGGGCGCGGCGCGGTGGCGTGCATGGACGGGCACGCGCGCGCCGTCACGTACGTGCGGTGGGCGCCGGCGCGGCGGGTGGTGACGTCGGGCGCCGACGGGACGCACCGGCTGTGGGAGTGGCCGGCGACGTCGGAGGTGTCGGGCGCCGCGCGGGAGGTGCGGTCGTACAGCGGCCACGTCAGCGGGAGGAGCTTCGTGGGCATGGGCCTATGGCGGGGGGCCGGGCTGGTGGCCAGCGGCTCAGAGTCCAACCACGTCTTCGTCTACGACCTCAGGTGGGCCAAGCCCGTCTGGGTCCACCCGTTCGCCGTCGGCCCCGACTCCGACGACGAGGGGTTCGTCAGCGCCGTCGCGTGGCTGCAGGGCGACGCCGACGGCGGCGGAGGGGCGCTCGTCGCCGGCAAGTCCGACGGCGTGCTCAAGATGTTCACGTGCCAGCGCCGGACAGATGATGGTAACCAACAAGTGGGCGACCAATAGCGAGCCACGCCACGATCTCTCTGTTTCATTCTTCTGAACTAGCGTGTGTGTGTGTTTGTGAGATTCATTCCAATTTTTACGATTATACTTGGTAGAGTACTGGGAAATGATTATTTTTCTTCTTCTTTTTCTAATTTTGATTTTGTGACTTGGGTTCCTGACCATTTTTATGTACGCACTGATTTATTTTTTAAGGAATAAAAAGAATTTATTCATGACATCATTCCACAATGCTCGTTGTAGTTTTGTAAATCTCAGCTCACATTGTTTTTTTATATTAGTTCACGTTCAAGTTAATCTCAACTCATACCGCTGAATATGCTATGTTCGATGAGGTTAATCTGAGCCATCAGATATGCAGGCAAGGGACCAGATTGGCCTCAGTGTGATGTGTGGGCTCGACCGCCATGGATCCCTCGCGGAGTCCGTGTCGCCGTGTTGTTTCGGTCGGAAGCGACCTCTCTGGTCGTTATTCAGGCACCACTTCACCGTCGCTGCCGCCTCGCCTATCGGCTTGCCGAATTTGTAGCCGCGCGTCCGTGGGAAAGAGGTAAATATCGTTCCGAATTAGTGGCCTCTCTGGTAGTTAATTCCGTAGTGAATTCAATGATATTTAGATGAACCTAGGGAATTGGTTTTAGATGGATTGGGATTCACATTGGACTCTTCCTCCTCGTAGTCGTCCAATGATTTGGACATAGAAGAAATCATCAATGACGACAACGCCGAGCATCTCATGTTGATGCTGGACGTCCAAGAGTTCGAGGACGTCGACAAGAGAAAGATGCGCCGAGGGTCGACAGTCGGCCGTCTACACATACCACGCGTAAATGAGCTAAAGGCAGCCAACTGCTTATGAAAGATTACTTTTTGCAGTGATGAATTATTCTTTTTGCATCTCGTTGAAGTTTCTGTAAATTTCATCTCACATTATTATTTTTACATGAGTTCACGTTAAGTTATTCTCATCTCAAACCGCTGAAGATACTATGTTCGATGAAGTTAATTTAAGCCGCCCGATATGCAGGCAAGGGACCAGATTGGGCTCAGTGTGATATGCGGGCACGTCCATTGGATTATATGCAAAAAGAGCCTACAAATCTTCAAATTGCTGCACCAACTCCCTCTTCGCCCCCAAATCCTCACGACCGACTCAGACTCTTCTCTCTCGCCGGCCTAGGGTTTTCGAATCGATTCCGGCGGCGTGATGGGCGACGGCGCGGCGGACGAGCGCGTGGTCCCTCGCCTCGAACCCATCGTCAAGCACCGACTCCAGGAAACAGCCTCGCTGCCGATCCCCGACGAGCTCATGGCGGAGATCCTCCTCCTGCTGCCCACAGCCGACCTCGCCCGCGCCTCCGCCGCCTGCGTATCCTTCCGCCGCGTCGCCGCCGAGCGCTCCTTCCGCAGGCTGTACCGCAGGCGCCACCCCCCGCCACTCCTCGGCTTCCTCGAGGAACACGAGGACGGACTGTACATCTTTCACCCCGCCGCGCCGGAGGCCAGCGCCGCCGACTTCTCGTTCTCGTTCCTCCCCGACCCCGCCGGCGACTGGGCCGTCCAGCACGTCCTCGACGGCCGCGTCCTCCTCGACAGACGCCCCGAGAACAACAACAACAGACACAAGCTCCTCTTCCCGGAGACGGTGGTGTGCGACCCCTTGTACCGGCGGTACATCCTGCTTCCCCCGATCCCAGCTCACCTAGTCGCTACGGTGGATCGCCCGCTCTGGAATAAAAGGCAGCGTTACTGCGAGACCTTCCTGGCTCACCCTGGCGACGGCCAGGAGGAGGAAGAAACGTCTTTCAGAGTAGTATGGATGGCGCAGTGCATGACCGGGCTAGTTGCCTTCGTCTTCTCTTCCAATACCGGACAATGGCGAGCTGTTCCGTCTCCGCGCTGGAGCGATTTGTCTGCTGGCTTGCCGACGTCCACAGCGACGAGTCCCTTCTACTTGCGCCGCTATGTGTATGGCTGTTTCTACTGGCTCACGCATGGGTGTGAAGAAAATAAATTACTAGTGCTCGATACCTCCAAAACAATGGACTTCTCCATTGTTGAAACCCCACCGGAAGCCAATGGTTGTTATGATTTCGCCATGGTGGAGACAGGGGGAGGCAGGCCTGGGATGTGTGTGATCAGACAAGGCCCATCTGTCCTGAGTTATTACATTAGGCAAAACGATGGTGGGAGCTCTAGCCAGTGGCAGAAGGTGAAGACCATCTTACTCGGTTATTCGGACTATTTGTTATGCAATACGGAGAAGCACTTGCTCCTGTATAAGTGGCAACGCTCAGAGGCAGGTGGTTTCACACTAGACATTGAAACGGTCCAGTTTGAGAAGGTGTGCACTGTAGGGTCTCCCAATTATAAGCTGCACGCATTTATCAACTTCCCTCCATCCCTGTTGTCGCCACCAACAGTATCAAGTGGTAAGCTACCAAGTTATCTACTTTTCTTCCCACATTACTTCTATACATGATTTAGTACTAGTTAATTTTTCTCTAGGTTTGGCAAGGCTAGTCAGGTTTAGGAAGATAATTGTGAGATATTTTGTTGTATGTTCCCATATTAAGGTAAATAGAAAAGTAAATGAATGGATTTTTGAACACTATGAGAAGCACTCTTGAGACCTCGTGGATCATAAGGTCACTATATCACAATAATCATTTTGAAGAAATGTTTTTGATACTAAAGACTGGAGCTAATGGAGAAGGAATACAAGTTTAAATCCAGTTCATCTAGATCACCTTGGAAACATTGATTTCTGTCAAGCAGGACTTATATTGTCTGCTTTTTTTGTCATCTTTAGACCTATAGATAACTCTCATGATGTTGGTTTTAAGTAAATTAGCATAACTGGTATGGTTGAAAATAAAAGGATTAGTCATTGATACAACTAATGCATACCCTGTATATCAGTATATGATGTGAACAAATATGAAGTAGTGAGCTTGATTGATTTCTCAAAGTACGTTTCAAAAATAAATGAATATTCGATGGAATTGGCATTCATATAGTAAAAACTGCTTGCCAGCTTGTGGTCAGAAACTATTTGTTTTAAAATCAGTTTCTCAAGATAAATTAGAAACAAGGCACCCATGTTACGGTTTTTACAGTTTGAACTTCTCGACTTACTCTATCTCTGTTGTTTAAGTCCAATGGCCAATGCAAGCAATCATATGGGATGGTAGAGGATGCACTTAGTTTGTTGTCACTACTGATGCCCCTGTTTCTTTTTAATTTCGACGAGTTAAGTTAGAATTTTTTTATACTGTCATTCTAGCTAATTTATAAAGTACTGTAACACGAAGCTACCATTTTTCTATGACTGCTGTTTTTCTTTTGTTTGGCTATGGTTTTGTATTGCAAACTACAATTGCTAAAATTGAGTGTTGAATCTCCATATAATGTATGTGCTTTTTTAATCCCCTGTGTTTTATCTCAGCCTTTGCTTCTTCCTGTTTTTCTTGTTTATTTGTTTAACTCAGTTTTTCTTGTCATGCTGCTCTTCTAAGCAACATACCTACATATGTTCCTCTTTGCTGACAACCTCTTGTATTACTACAGTTTGAATACACTAAATTTTGAGATATTAGGCAGGTGTTGAAAAACGGGCTGAGAAGGAGATGCTGGAACAAGGCTGTGCTGCAAGCTCAAGTGCACAGCCACCGCGGTCAGAATAGTGTCGCTGTGAATGCTGTAGGTTAGGCGTAGGATTGAGATGAATCTACTTATAGAAATAGGGAAGTGATAATGTATCAGGACAACAAACTCACTGTGTCTTAATCGATGCCATACAAAAACCACATACGAGAAAATTAGAAAAGGAGCAAGTACATATATAGGAAACTCAAGCCAGCACTGTAACAAAAAAAGTGTGTTACCATCAAAACAGTTTTCCTTATTTATTACTGTGATTTAATGCTAATAATTTACTTTCTCATTTGGATACCGATATAGTAATTAATGTGGGCAATAGCATGATTCATTGGATCATCCGAAATTAGTGTCTCATATCAACTTGGGGAAGCATCTGATTTTGTTTTTCAAAATTAGTGTCTCATGACCGCCAATCTTTCTTGCATGCCTGCAAATGGCTGTACCTGCTATTGCTACGACTACAGGTTTGTGACCAGAAGGAAATATCCCAGTGCTGATCCACTCTCGTTGTTTCACATTATCAGATTACCTATGTTTGCACAGTGAGGTGAATCACATGGCTGCATACTTGTTACATGCTTCTGCAAGACCTGCCGCGTCGCCGGCCTGTTGGACGGCAGTCTTGAAGTTGGACTTGCATAGCTCTAGTGTTACTTTGGTTTTTTTCTGAAATGATTCGGTCATAATTAATCAGCAGCATATCGTGCCAAAAATTCTGTGGCACTGACCGAGCTCGTGGAGTTCACTTCAGGACTGCACTGAACTCTCTTTTTTTTCAGTAGGTGGCTGTTCTTTTCTTATCTCCGGGGAGGTTTTGAGCAGCTTCATCTCGTCAGCCCTGGTGAGATTGTGGCCGCCGGATGTGCAAGCAACTGACAGGATGGTAAATTCTCCGATGCTGGGACACCTCCGTTGGTACGTTTGCAGAACGGCTCTGCAAAACATTCAAATTCTAGTCTGTTTGCTCAGAAATAGGCGTGCTGTTGGCTCTGTTTGGTCTGTGTAATAAGCCTAGAGTTTTACCTCGTGTTATTGTTTCCGCACACTCGGTAAGTTAATCAAGACACTCTGTAAGCGGTCAAAGTCACTCTTGATTTTTCTGTGCACATCGCTCTAGCTGCGATCGCTACCAGCGTGAGGCAATATTTTGAACTCAAGGCGGAATTCATACTGCAAGGACTTGCATAACTGTAATAGTTACCTTGGTTTCATTCGGAAATGATTCGGTCATAATTAATCAGCATCACATCTTGAAGAAAATTCTGTGCAATTTCTGTGGAGTTCACTCCACCGGGAACTGCACTGAACTATTCATTTTCTATTTTTTTTAATTGCTTTTCAGTAGGTGGCTGTTCTTTTCTTATTTCAGTATAGGTTTTGAGCAGCTTCATCTATTCATTAATGGAAATTGTGCGGCTGACGAGATTGTGCGGCAGCAACAAGAGCCAGTCCGAACCTGTTCACATCGCAGCTCGGACACATATGAGTTATTACCCCAAACAAGCATTCAAATAAAAACATAAGTAATATACCAAGATACAACAATGTTGCATAAGACAGAAGATTTGGATGGACGATGGCAGCAGCAAAATCTATTCATTAATGGGAATATAAAAACAACATTAAACTTGGCAACTTCCCACTGAAATCCATAAAGACCTAATATAACAAATCCACATCTCTTCAATTATTTATAAAATCAGTCTTTCTAAATGGTATAGAAAAAATAGACATCTAAACAATTGATCCGTCTCTTCCTTTTATGCAACAACCAGCAGTCGTAGTTAGTTTGCCAACTTAGTGGAACACCCCGGCCCACCCCTGGCCGGGCCTGTCACCCCTTACAGCTCTCTAGAATCTCTAGACTGGCCCCACAGATCAATACTGGTCTTTTCTGCACACTTTGTACTCACTCGTGCGCACCCTTAGCACTCGGTCACCCATCCTTAGATTACTCCGGGCCAAGCACGCTTAACCTCGGAGTTCTTTCCAGACGAGCTCCCGGAAAAGAAGTTGCAACTTGTTGATATGAGTATTCTATCAATCCTATTAAGCCCTGAGCCAGGATCTCACATCCTTCCCTCCTTAGAAGACCGACGCCCTCGTCGGTCAGCCCCCAGTCCAGGAACTTCCCCCTTGGCACCCGTCTGTGCACCTAGTGCCGGCACATGCTCCACATGTCCGCGCAGTGACCCGCACACGCCCGAGTTACCGCGAGGGTTGGCTCTGATACCAAATGTAACACCCCGGCCCACCCCTGGTCGGGCCTGTCACCCCTGGCAGCTCTCTAGAATCTCTAGACTGGCCCCACAGATCAACACTGGTCTTTTCTGCGCACTTTGTCCTCACTCGTGCGCACACGGGAACGAGTTTCCGGTCGGTCACCCATCCTTAGATTACTCCGAGCCAAGCACGCTTAACCTCGGAGTTCTTTCCAGACGAGCTCCCGGAAAAGAAGTTGCAACTTGTTGATATGAGTATTCTATCAATCCTATTAAGCCCTGAGTCAGGATCTCACACTTAGTATGTATATGTAATCAGGATAACCACGCCTTGCTGGTAGTTCCTCCCCAGCAGCAGAAACTTGGTAGTAAAAAGGCTGAAGATAAATGTACCTCTTGATGAACTAGCGAAGAGATCATGTATCAGGACAATCATGGATGATTAAAAATAGATGCCATACAGAAACCATTTTTTTTAGGAAACCCTGTTCAGCCAGCATTGCAACCAAAAACATTGTCCATTACTGTCATTATAGTTTTTCTTACCACTGTGCTTTAATGGTTATACGATTTACTTTCTCATTTGGATAACAATATAGTCATTTATGGTCCCTTACCAATTGTGGGGCAATAGTAGATATGAGTCATTGCATCATCTAACATTAGCGGCTCATGTTAACTTGGGAAGATCTTAAAATTTCTCCTTTTTGTTTTGTTAAATTTTCTCTAGGTATAATGAGCAGCTAGAAAAAAACATATGTGTTGGTAAGTAGAAAATAGTACTACTTTGATAAAAAAGAAAAGGTAATATAGTACCTCCTGTGGTGACTGCTGAGTTCCACTGCCTTGAAGGAGGTTTAGAAACTTTGACTTGTATGCTGGAGCTTGGCCTTGTAAACTGTAACCGTTCCATATGACCCTTTGCTGATCACAAGACCACTAAAAAATGATGAAGTTGGTGTTGAATCTGCTCCATCAACACTTAATAAACTCAGTAAAACACAATCTTCTGGCCTGTTCTGTTCTACCAGCATATTTCTGATCACCATTACTCTCTGTTTCTTTTCTTTCTGAACTCAGAAGAGCCTTGTTTGCACTGACCTTCTGTTCTGGCCACCTCCTGTTCTTGTTTCTGCATTCTCCTTACCAATCTCCTCACTGTTTCTTCTGTAGTTTAATTCTGTCTTCAGTGTGCCAAATGGTAAAGTTGTTCTGCAACTAAGAGCAACAAACAGTTAAGACCCGGTATGATAGTAACACCTTTGATTAGTGTTGTGAAATGAACCCTTCACTACTAGGAAATAACCTTTCTGTGGATCCACATTTTGTGGCGCACCATTGAGCCGTGCGCCACAAAAAAAGATTCTGTGGCGCACCTAAGCTGGTGCGCCACAGAAAGTTTCACATTCTGTGGCGCATGGAGGTCCCATGCGCCACTGAATGCCTACTTTCTTTGGCGCACGCAGCATGGTGCGCCACAGAAATAAGGTGGGGCCCACCACCAATGTTTGGATTACATCCTCTAGTGACTTTTCTGTGGCGCACGACACAGAAATCAGAACTTCTGTGGCGCCCCATGCGCCACAGATTTTTTTTTGAAATCGGATCCCACCCCCCCCCCCCTCCCCCCCCCGGCGTGGATCGCCTTTTCAGTTTTGCAAAAACTCAAAGAAAATGAGAAAACTTTCAAAAAATAAAATCCTTCGAGATGTAGTTAGGTTTTAGTGTCTAGTTGGTATAGAAAATTTGAAATATGAATTTTGACCTTTTCTCAGATCCTCCAAATTCCAAAAGGAAAAAAGTTATTTCAAAAAGAAGATTTGTTTCTACAAAATAAAATAAAAATTCAAAAAATAAAAAAATTCAAATTTTCTGGATTTGTTGAATTTTTGTATTTTTTGAAGTTTTCTGGATTTTTTGAATTTTTTTGAATTTTTTTTGGATTTTTTGAACTTCCTTCTGAAGTTTTTGATTTTTTTGAATTTTAAAAACACATATATACACATACCACACATAAACTACACACATATATACACATACACAAGGGTTAAGAGGGTTGTTATGATACTATTATCAATAAGAACTTGAGTAGCATGAGGGTAGTTGAATTGAATAGAATTTAGAAGTTAAGCGTGCTTAGGTTGGAGCAATCTGAGGATGGGTAACCTACGGGGAAGTCATCATTTGAGATATGCTTGGAGTGTTAAAAATGTTCAAAAAATTCAAATATTTAGGGTTTTACAAATTATTTCATTTTCTGAATTTTTCTGATTTTTTTGATTTTTTCTGAATTCTTTGGCTTTTTATGAATTTTTTGAAAATCCAGATCTAGATCTGGCCGCCTTTTTTTTTTAAAATTCAAAAAAAAAAATCTGTGGCGCACTGGGGTAGGGGTGCGCCACAGAATTGTTAGTTTCTGTGGCGCATCTGGGGTGCGCCACATAAATAAATTTTTGTGTCGTGCGCCACAGAAGGCCTATTTCCTACTAGTGCTTTACTTTCTGAGTGGAATCAACCAGCCCACAAGAAAGAATAAATCTAACCATCCAATGATGATGCTACAGCGAACAAAATTTTGCCTAGATTTAGTGGACCGTTTATGGTTTAAATGACGAAAGACGAGTTTTTTGCCCTCCCATGTTTTTTCGAGCAGCCATTTCTCGATGTTCAGTATGTGTTTGTTTCAAGCCATAATATTTCATCGCAGCTTTTTTTCATGTACTTGTCCTGTAAGCTAAGTACCGAGTAAGACCTACATTTTTTACCCTCTTTGCCTCCAGGCTCTTGAATATGTACAATTTGAATTCCCTTAATTTTGAAATATTGTGTTAGGTCCCCAAAAAGGGCCTGAGAAGGAGATGCTGGAGCAAAGCTGTGCTGCAAGCTGAAGGGCAGAGTCACCACTGTCAGAGTAGTGCTGATGCAAATGCAGATGCTGGTGGTGTTGTGATGCAACTCTGCGAATTGACCACTACTACTGAGTTGGGTCTGTTGGAGGCTGTTTTTTGTTGCTCTGACTAGCTGCAATATGGTCATCAAGAATTAGCCTCGAGGGTATCTCGTAACCTAGAGTTCATCTTAGATGCCTTGATCTGACAATGGTTGACGTGTCGGTTAAGGTAATGACCGTTAGCGATGTTTAGATTCAGCACATTCGCTGGTAGGTTAAGTAAGACTATGTAACAAGTCAATGTGGCTGTGACATTTGCTTTATGATTGCCAATCTCTGTACCTGCTATTGCTCGACTATGAGTGTGTGTGCAGTTCTGATCCACTCTCTATGTTTGCACAGCGGCGAATCACATGATTTGCATACTTGCATGTCTGTGCCAGTATGTTATTGCTTACTTGCACAGTGAAGAAAGCAGAGTGTGTTGTGCTGGCGTGTGAGACTTGCCACGTCGGCATCCTGTAGGACCCGTCAACGCCCGTTCAGCAATCGCTGGACTGGTGGGTGTTCCGAATAGTACCGTCACCATATAATTAGCTGGTCCTATTTTATTTTTTCGGCAAATGAACTGCACCTGTTGTGCAGTGACAGCCGAGTATAGACCATGCGTGTGTTTGGTTACGCTTTTTGTTTTTTGCATTTTGATTTATACCATCATGCATGTAACCCCCTGCTCTTCATCGTCTGGCTTTGCTTTTCGAGGCCAATGTGTCGGCGAAACTTACTTACGTCAGGGCAAACAGAAAACAGAATCGAGCAAGCACGCCACTAGCTAGCTAGGCCGTCAACTTGCTAGCTAGCTTGAGAGAAAATTACAAAAAACCACCACAATTCAGGCTAGGGTTTCAAAAAACCACCGGGATACGTTAGGGTTTCAAAAAACCACCGGTCTAGAGTTAATTACTTTCAGACAGCCACCACTTCGGTGCTAACCGCCCGCGACACTCAGTTAACCATGAAACTGACATGGGGTCCCACTCAGTTAACCATGACACTGTGAGGCTGACGTGTGGGTCCCCTCTGTCAGTTCCGTGCTTAACTGAGTGTCGCGGACGGTTAGCACCGAAGTGGTGGTTGTCTGAAAGTAATTAACTCTAGACTGGTGGTTTTTTGAAACCCTAACGTATCCTGGTGGTTTTTTGAAACCCTAACCTGAATTGTGGTGGTTTTTTGTAATTTTCTCCTAGCTTGAGGATGCAGATCTACTCTCTTTGTTTGTGTGGTGCGTGTGATAGCACTCTGCTGCCACAAACTTGACCACACATCGATCCTGGACACAGATTAGCTGGAAGAACAACCCAGCTTGCAAACTGGCCGGCCGGCAGATGATCGAGTTCATAAATACTGCTGCTGTTTTGCTCCCCGAAAATGTGGGGCATGTTCGATCCAACCGTCGCTGTCTATCTTGATTTACCTGAGCGACCGATCGAGCGCCGGCGCCAACATAGAAAAGTGGTACGTGCGCTGTCTATACCGCCAGTCACTGCATGCGTTGCCACTAGCAGAAGAAGAGCACGTACGGACCTTGGCTTGGAACGTTGCTTTTGCTTCATCACGACATCACAGCCACCTAAGAGCATCTCCACCGGGTCTCCAAATGACCCCCCAAAGACCTTGGCTAGTGCTGGTACCGCGCGCGGCAAGCTCTGTAGACTGTACGTACGTACTGTGCATGTATATAGTTGCACGTTAATTACAACATGCAGAGAGCGATACGACGCATGCGTCGACGTGCGAATCTACTTCCATTTGTGGCTTAGAACGTTCTTACGTTGCATGCAGCTTGTGAGTCCTTCTTTGCCGTCGCACCACGTCAGCATCATTGACACTTTGGCAGATGACAGGGTCCCTCCCAACGGATGTACTCCCTCCGTTCTAAAATACTTGTCCTCCATTTGTCTAAATTCGGATGTACCTAGACATATTTTTGTGTATAGGTACATCCAAATTTGGACAAATGGAAGACAAGTATTTTGGAACGGAGGGAGTATATATGGCTCCGCTAGAGCGTGTATACGGTGACATACACTGCACGCACTCATGTACGTGACCGCGCCACAAATGGAAATATCCCGCCGAGAGTCGATCGTCGCACGTACGCGAGCGCTGCCCGACATATCAGCGTCACGTCACGAGTCGTCGTCTTCGACCGAAAAAGACAATTACAAGGCCATATGGGGCCAGGGTGAAATATGGGCCGTCGGATGGCCGAAACGGACGACCCAGATTTCACCCTGGCGCCATATGGCCTTGACCGAGTCTTGTTCAATGCGACTACTCGTACCAGCCACCTAAGAGCATCTCCACCGGGGGCCTCCAAATGAACCCCCAAAGGCCCATTGGGGTCCGGACGCCTAAAAACGCCACCAGCGGCATCCCCCAAAGCCTCGCCCCGAGCAAAATCGTGTCCGGCACCCCCGAGAGGGCCTCCAAACTTCAAGGCCCTCTCGGGGGTGCTGGACATAGGGGCGGACATGCGCCTGACAGGCCTGGCCCGCCCGTCATACACACAGCACCACGCCCAGTGTTAACTTGGGCTTGGCAGGAGGCCGTTGCGCCGCGTTTAATGGCGAGGCGACGAGACGGCGGCTCGCCTATCATCACGCCTCGCAATACCCGAAGGGTGGACGAGGAACGCCGTCAACGTACCGGTGGCGCCGCGGCTCAGCGGCAAGGAGCGCGACGACTTCATCATGCGGAAGTGGCAGACGATGTCGTACGAGCAGAAGCTCGACCCCAAGTACTCCATCTCGGCGCCCTACTGGCACGCCGTGGTGGACGCGGAGTACGAGGCGCGCTGTGCCGGCGACTTCCTCCCTACCGGCGCGCGGGAACCAACGCCGGAGTTGTCTGCATCGGACGACGACGACGCAGCCGAGGACGACGACCCCGAGCTGCCCGATCTACCTATAGAAACGGCAGGCGCATCTTGCTCAGCAGCGCCGCCGCCACCGGAGAAGGGGGCGCAAGGTGAAGCCGGCGAGGCTTCCGATCAGGCGGCCAGGCGGTAGATGAAATCCCACCACGTGCCGGCCGCGAAACTAGAAGCCTCAGCCACGGCGAGGCTTCGTTTCTAAATGCCGTAGCCGATGGGAATAGCAGATGAAACTTCCGGCGCCGGATCATCGAGACATGCAAGTCTGTTGATGATTCTGGCGCTTGGTTCACATCTTCTTCCCCTTCGCTAGGCCATGGAGCGGCATCTCTCCTCGCCGCCGACGCGTGTAGTGGTTGGCTAGACGCTGTAGCGTGTAGCCGGTACCGGTGTAGTTAGGTTTAGTTTGTTAAATCTCGTTTAGATTTTAAATTATAAGTTTGTTAAATCTCGTTTAAATAAAATCCGCCGCCCGCAAGGTGTTTGTTCTTTAATCGGCATGTCGGATTGTTTGGGGGGCGGACATTTGGGGGGCGCCGCTGTGGACACGGTCGAAAACATGGACGGACACATGTCCGGCACCCCCAATTGGACCTCCATTGGGAGTGCCGGACATGAATTTGGAAGCCCCAGTGGAGATGCTCTAAGGCCAGGCCAATGTCAAACCACCTGCTGTCAAAAAAAAACAAGAAGGGCATTGCAACACATGCACTACACAGTGCGCAGCTAGCATTGGCTTTAGGGCCTCAAAACACTGCATACGGGGCCGACTTGCTCCCAGTACCCAACATAGCAGAGGACCACGTGTCACGTGTGTACCATCTTAGCTATATATAGCTTAAACCCACATTACTACTACCTGATGATCGATCAAGGTAGTAGTGTAGTACCGGACCAGATAGATAGAGCGAGTCGGACCGCTCCCCTTTACCCATCTACAGTGAAAGGATCAGTTTTTCGCCTCCCCGCATCCACCACCTCGCCGCCGGTGATCTACTCGATTCCCCGCCTCCGGCGGCCGCTCCGGCGGCGGGAGGTTGGGGAATCGGTAGATCCCGGCGTGTACATAGTGTAGGTAGCTGCAGGGTGCTTGCTGGCGGCGTTGTGGAGAAGATGGCGGCGTCGGAGAAGCATTTGCGGATGGAGATCTTCTTCTCTGTTCTGGGTCCTCTGCCGGAGGCTCGGGGCAGGTCTGCCGTCCTCGGCGTGCTTGCGGCTCTTCGGAGCTTCGACGCGCCTTCCCTCAAGCCAGCGTTCGTGATGGCGACGCCGGAGCTCGGAGATCTGGTTCAAGGAGGTTGCGTTGACCAAGTTGGTGTTGCTCATCGTGCGGGATGGAGGCATAGCGCCGAGGACCGTCGACTTCCTCGCTGCCTGAGGGCTCCTCCCAGTCCAACGTTTGTTGGAGGAGTGGCGGCGGGATCCGCCGGCGGAGCGTGCTGTGCGAGCAGGAGGGCATCAAAGCTCAGAAGGACCTTGTTGTATTTTATCTTTGTTTCTGGGTTTATCTGTAAGATGCTTGGTTAATGTAATCCTCTTTATCTGCAAAAAAAAAAAAAAAGGTAGTACCGGACCGGAGGCAACAGTGTGCATATCTATCTACCTTGTTGTCTGCACGTTACTACTCCTTCCGTTCCAAATTAGATGACTTCCATTTGTCTAGATGCGAACGTCTAGATGTGTAACAAGTCTAGGTACATCCGTATCTACACAAATGGAAGTCATCTATTTTGGAACGGAGGGAGTACTACGTACTGTAGCGAGAGACATTATTCCTGTGGTGGATCAATACGGCGACTTGTCGATCGGCAGACTCTACGTATGGCTTGGAACGTTCTTACGTCGTCGCACTCGCAGCAACGGAGTAGCTAGCTAGCTAGGTCTCTGCTCGGTTCGTACTATATATGCGCTAGCGTATTTGTGTCACTGCTGTCTCACCACATCAGCGTCATATATATATTGGCAGGGTTCCATTGGATATATTTAGCACGTTTATACTATTTGGCTGGCGATGTGTCACGTATATATATATGGTCACGTGCACGTACGCAGTCGTGTACGTGACCATGCCACATATGGAAGTATCGGAGTTTTTTTTAAATAATACATTTTTTTAGTTATTTTAAGAAATAGTACGCGTTTTTTTTTTTCAAAAATATTATCCAGTCGGCTTGGCCGAAGACGATTAATACTAATCGTCCTGGCCGAAGACGATTAGTACTAGTCGTCTTCGCCGATATGTGCCTTTGCACTTTGTCTTTTCCTGCATGCACTTCGTCTTTTTCTGCATGCATTACTACTACTAATCGTTTTTGGTTAGAACGATTAGTACTAATCATCTTCGGTGAGGACGACTGGGTAATATTTTTGAAAATAAAAAAAACACGTATTATTTTCCTAATTAAATAAATTTAGCGTATTATTTTAAAAAAATGTATGAAATATCGCAAGTGGTTGCTACTCACTCCGTTTCCAAATTACTTGACTTAGTTTTGTCCAAATACGGATGTATCTAGACATGTTTTAGTTTATAGATACGTCCATATTTGTACAAAAGCGAAGTCAAGTATTTCAGAATGGAGGAGTAGTTTGCAACTTGCAAATGCACGGCCGGTCCACACATGGTCGTCGTCTTTGATGGAGTCTTGAACTTTTTTTTTTGTAGGATATGGAGTCTTGTTCAAGCCCAATGCGACTATATCAAACCCCAAGAAGGTCAGAGTCATCGCCAAGTTGCTTATGCCTTCCCCCACGCGGTAGGACAATCATGTTAAGCATCACGGGAGTACTGTAGTATTACCAGCGGTTTACTTACTTTTTTTAGGTGAAAAAGCACACAAGTGTCCGGCTTTAAACTACGTAATAAACCCACAATACCAAGAAACTTCAAATACAACAAGCACAAAACAAAAAGAAAACGCAGGCACAACTTGAAGGTGACGAAATCATATACGCGCGGAGCCGGATGGGGAGACCGAGCATGTAGGGAGAATCCGCTGGCCATCATGAGGAAGAACCACTATACAACCGCACCACCAGGATGGAGCGACAAACAACACAATCCAGTTTCCAACGCCGAAAAAGGACCCTATCCTCTCGTCCAGACTCAATGACGTCGGACGCTAAATGCACTCGACCTCAGAGGGGATGGCTACTGACCACACATCGAACCGGAGCACAAACCTGAGTTGCCTCGCCCGAACCGACAAACCTCCACGGTTGCACTGCCAAAGACCAAGGAAAACCAACCAAAAGAAGGCGCAAACTGAGGTGACGATCGTGGAAGAAGAAGAAGGAGCAGCGCCGCTAAGACGCTGAGCCGAAGAAGCCGAGTAGAAGATCACCGACTACATGGAAGAGCCCGGACACTCCATACCCTCATGTACAACACTGTTGTGGGGAGGAGAAACCCTTTCCCCCTCCTGCCAAGATCGAGGGTGCCGACCCCGCCATCGAGCAACAGTACAGAGAGAATCCTAGAGCACCTGAAGAAAAAAAAGGCGCAACCTCTCGATGACGACACCGCACAAGCTGCAGCTCCACCAACCACCTACCAATCTTGGTTACACTAACCCCAACTTCTCCTAAGCGGTGCCTCCAAGGACAAAGAGATGCCCATGGTGCCACCACCGCCCAATCCGACAGGAATGTTGGTTTTCACCCGGGATTTGGGGCCGGTGTGGGGAGAGGACCACGACAGTGCCTCTAGAGGAGCTCAGCGCGGGGGACGTTGCCACTTTCGAGGTCAGATCAGCCGACCTGGAATTTCTCCCGGTCCCAAATCCAAAACCACCATCACTCCACCCGTCTTTGAAAAAGGAACAGCGTTGGTGACCGGATCTAGTGGGGGGGATCTGACGGAGAAAACATCGAAACAACCACCACACCATGACCGCCGCCCACCGATTCCTCGCCGAACCACACGACCGAGGAAGACGGCGCTCACCCGCAGACGCCACTAGCCACCATAGTCTACACCGCCACACCGTTGACACCCCGGCTACCAAAAAGCCCCCGTCAGAGCAGCGGAGTAGCGAAGCCCCTCCACCACCTTCACCGGAGATGACGTGGACTTGCCCGGAGGCCTCCTCGAGCCGCAGCGGGAGCAGGGAGGACGTGGAGGTACCGCCGGTGAAAACCCTAGATCACCATTGATAGGACGATGTGAGGGCCAGAGCATTTCGGTCACAAGTTGTTTGAGTTTCAGGAAAGGCAGGGGTGCTTTATAAAACAGCGGCTACCGCTATGTTCTCAACTTGCAGCCTACAGGCTAGAGGGACCATGGAAAATAAATGGGAGGAACTGCATGCATGCATGCATGCATGTGTCATCCTAATCTCGGTTGTTCTATGAACGATGTAGGTTCAAAACACACGCTCGACTTTGATCACGCCTCCAAAAACTTATATATAATCGCAACATGCTACACCATTTATGTAAATAATCCTGGAAAAACTAGTAACCATTGAATTATTTTCGGAAACTACACAATTCTTTTCCTTTAACAGAACCCATAACACTTCTCAATTCTCATAGCTCCCTTGAAGAGTCAAACATTGAAGCGAAAAAAAATGAGACACAGAGTTGATATATTTTCTTAACAGGCCTAACTTTTATGTTACGTCCGCTTATGGCGCTGGCCCATTTAGGCATAACTACGCTACAGAGTCTCGTGCAAAAGAAGTCGCGTCCTAACTTCTTCGCAGCGTACACACATCGGCCGGCCACCGCCGCCAACACACGTACTTCGCCTCCTCCCCCTCCTCCTCCATGCCGGAGAGCGGCCACGCAATGGCTTTGCCGGCCATCCCCGACGAGCTCCTGGAGGAGATCTTCATCCGCCTCCACACCCCAAACGACGTCATCCGTGCCTCCGGCGTCTGCGTCTCGTTCCACCGCGTCGTCGCCGATCACTCCTTTCTCCGGCGCTTCCGCAAGCTCCACGCCCCGCCCCTCCTCGGATTCCTTTCCCAAAGACGGAGCCATTGCCTATACTTCCACCCTACCTTCGTGCCATACCCTTCAAAGTCGGCAGCCAACGCCATCGCCTTCGGCGCCGATTTATCCTTCTCTTTCCTTCCTGCCCGCCACTGGACCCTATGCGACACCCGTGACGGCCGGGTCCTCCTCAACAACGTCCAAGACCATGGCTCCAATGGATCTTTATTCGTGGAGACTGTCGTGTGTGACCCCTTGCACCGGCGGTACCTCCTGCTTCCTCCAATCCCCGACGACCTGGTTGCTTTGATGAAGGATGCAACCTTGAAAAAAGAGAAGGGTGTCTATGAGACCTTCCTCTTGCCCCCTGGCGGCAACGATGAAGAGGACCACACTTCCTTCAGAGTGATATATAAAGCAATATGCAAAACTAAGCTGGTCACCTTTGTCTTCTCTTCCAGCACCGGACAATGGCGAGCCGGTCCAACCCTGCACTGGAGCGATCTGTTTCCCGACGTGATGTTATCTCGGGTCAGGAGACGCCTCTTCTCCAACCACCAGTATGCTAATAGGTGCTTCTATTGGTTGATAGGTTGTAGGGAAAAACTTCTTGTGCTTGACACCGGGATGATGCAGTTCTCTAGTGTTGATGCCCCACCTCGAACCGGAGGGTTTGGTCTTGGGGATATAGCCATTGTGGAAGAAGGGGAAGACGCATCTGCAATGTTTGTGCGTGCAAGTGACACGTCTTACCTAAAATATACCGCTAAGCGAAACAGCGATGGGAGTTATAGCCGGTGGAATATGGTGAAGAGAATGTCACTGGATTCTATATACTTCTTTGTATGTTCAATGGGGAGGTATGTACTCCTATATAAGCGTGGCACGATTAGAGCACATGATCCAGCCTGTTTCTCCCTAGACATCAATACATTCCAGCTCGAGAGAGTGTGTGCTTCAGTGCCCGGAATCTCTAATACACACATGTATATCAACTTCCCGCCATCATTGTTGTCGACACCGACAATCTCAATTGGTAAACTTTTCTTGCATCCATGTTATTTTCTTGCTATCTAATTCTTGTTTACACGGTTTGGTAGTTGCTTCTTTTTCTTGCTTGCGGTAAAGTTAGTCAAGCTTAGGAATATAACTGTGATCTACTTATTTGTTTAGTCACGACTTTGTAAATGCACAAGGTTGCAACAAATTGTTTTTGAGATTTTCTTGCTCAAGCTAGTGGAAGAGGAATTCAAATTTAAATCAAAGCATTGCTGCAAGTTCACCTTTAGATAGTTGGACCTTTGGGACCATTTATTCCAGTTCAGCAGGACTTGTCTTGTTCACATTTCTCTTGACAGATATGAAGAGGAAGTAAAGTCTTATTTGGTCATCCTCATACCTATAATTAGTCTTTCTGGTGATACTGATTTGAGATAGATAGTACAAGGATGCATATCTAATACGGTTCAAGATTTTAACGTGCAAACCCCTTCCAATTTCAAGGGTACAAAACTACGGGCGTCAGCGAGCAAAATTTTACTATTTTGGGAGAGATTACAAGCACTGGGATTTAAAACTTTTTGACTTATCTCGAGCGGTGGCTTACAAGCAGTATGTAAAGAGCTGGAGGGGAGGGGAGGGGGGGGGGGGGGGGGGGGGGGGGTTGCTCGCTCCGGCAGAAGCTAGCCTTGCATAGCCTTCTTCATATGAGTTGGGATCACAGCTCAACAACACCTTTTAGTTTCTCAAGGCGATATTCCAAAAACAGTTGTTCGGTGGTCTGGTATTCAAATAGAAATCAGCCTCTCAAGAATCAAGATAGATTACAAGCAGGGAATCCATTGGGTGTTTGTGCACTTTGTAATTGTTAACTGCCCTCATCTCAGATTTTCAGGGCTAATGCCAATGCAATAACTCATTTTTGTTGGATGGACAAGGTCAGGCATAGTTTGATGATTGTTGCCACTGAGACTCTGAGTCTTTTCTTGGGTTCCCTAAGTTTCATAATTAGTTGTAGTAGAAAATCAGTGAGGCATAGGAGGTAATTTATGATGCTTTATTTTACATGCCTTTGCCTGGCTATGGATTTTAACTTGTACTGCAAATTATAATGGTGAACACATAAACGTGAGTGTTCGAGGTCAATATTAACAACTTGTCCATAGATATAAAGAGTCCCGAAGGTTTATTTCCACTGAATTGGGTGTCGTGCCTAGTATGTTACCTCGGTTATGCTGACTTATTTTCATATATGTTAATCGTCACATTTCCAATGAAGATATGCCAGAGCAGCCTAAGACTTATTTGGAAAAGGAGCCTCGCGAACATGGAAGGAATGGAAAACGCAAGATCATTGACATCGACGATGACACTGATAATATCAACGATGTTACACAAACCACGCCAGCTAAAAAAGGTGAGATCGTTGTAAAAAACATCTTGGCATCTTTGTTCTGTTTAACCCAATCAAACGTTATTATTTATAATTTCAACTATGCAGATGATAAGGACCAATATGAAAAAATTCAGTTCACATGTGAACAAAATTTCACACACGCCACGCAAGACCAGGATCATGGTTCAAGGAGCTCACGGCCCCAATGGAGTGCTCCGAGCAAGTATATGCGTATGAGTGATTTACCAGACAAGGGTACAAATAAAAATAAATAGTAAGCCTCTAATTATATAACTGAACTTTAGATGTTTGATATTCATACAATAGTCCTTCGAATTTCGGAAGTCTAAACAAACTCTCACCTTTGTCTGCAGATGTGACCAGTATCATTCTCTTCTTAGGATTTCTTAATTGGAAGGCATGGTTCAGATGTTGGAGCATTCTGAAACTACTACAAGACATTTTATTATTAGCCATTCGATTATCTGCCTAGTATTTGCTATGTGAGAATGTCACATTTATATTCTAGTTGTATGCTGGCTGCTACTTATATTTTCAGTGCCAAGTTTGTATTTTTATTAAGAAAACCGTGCTGAATTCTTATGTCTGTTCAATGCTTATTCTTCCAGCCTATGTCAGAATGCTAGATTATTCTTCAAAGCCTGTTTGAGGAGTTTTCTTCGCCTTCTCTGATTCTGAACTACAAAGTTTCGTGTTTCTCAATTGTGATTGTATGGAGCCGCCGTGAGGCAGCAAACAGCCAACTCGGTCAGTGATGAGTGGCCAGCAAGCACTTTAGGTTTCCAGTTCGTTTTATAAAGATGAATATGGTGTTCGCTATGCTGGTACGAGTTAAATTTGCAGTGATGCTTTTATTCTACTTGATCTTTATCCCTATAAGTCAATTTCGGTCTGTATCGATTTTTCGTACAAATTTCGTGATTTTTTTCAAAAAATTCGACCGAAAGATTCAAATAAGTGCATTCATATTTGTCCGTTTTTTTTTGAAATTTCGTTATCTTCTCGAAATTCTCGAACCTCTGAGAGGGGCGACATTTTTTTTTGCTTCCGGTGACATCGAAATGCTGAACCCTGCCGAGCTCCCGGTGACCATTGGCGATGAGTCGGTAGATCTGACACTTTGCTCTGGTGAAGGACAACTGCTACATCGTGCATGGTTTATCAGTGGAATATTTATCATCCTTTAGAATCTCGGCTCTAAAAATATCTTGTACTGGCTAACGGTAATTTGGCTGGGCTATTTATTGCCCAAAAAAAGGTACAGTTTGATCCTAAATTGGTGTTTCTGAAGGAGCAGGATATAAACTTGTACAACGTAGATAACACTCTTTTTTTTTTGACAGTCAACGTAGATAACAGTTACTACCAGCGAGGCGGGTTCTCTCTTTTTATTTTCTCAACTGAAGGCATCTCGTTGGGCCTAGTAAAGATACATGACTCTTGAAGAGAGTATAAATTTTCCGCTGGAAGATCGTGACAGTATATTATCTGCATATGCATCGGGCAGGTACTCCGGAAGGCGCTGAGGAGGCGATGATTCGGAACCTGGAGACCGATGATCTTATTAGGACGGGAGTCCAACCACGACCGTCTGGGTCCACACCTTCGCCGTCGTTGCGTGTTGAACCATGGGTGTACCGCCATGGAGACTGATGATCTTATTAGGACGGGAGTGCTGATTGAGGTCGCACTGAACCTCGAGGCCGGATTGCCTCGAATCTGATGCATTTCTACCGTGTTTAGTCCCTGCACAACCAGTAGGCTAGTTGTCTGCAAAAAAACCTACTCCCTCCGTTCCGAATTAATTGATTTAGATTTGACTAAATACAGATGTATCTACACACAAAAACATATCTAGATACATTCATATTTAGATAAAGCTAAGTCAATTAATTTGAAACGGAGAGAGTAGTAGGCTAGTTAATTAAGAGTTACGAAATCAAAGTGGCTTGATCTCGCCGGCTGTATACATATGCATGTATACCGCATTGCAGGCCTGTAGCAGCTGTTGCCACGAGCGCTAGGGAGGCACTATTTGGACATCATGGAGAAATGCTAAACATCTGATGGTATTTCACTCGTATTCCACACGGCTTATCTTTTAGTACCTTCCGTGAACTTTATATTTATTGGAAGAACTATGTTATTTGGGTATGTAAGAACATATTTAAGACTTATCGTTGTAATAGCTCGCTTTCGTGGACAATATCTCGTAATCAGCTATATGAACTTTTAAGTTAAATATGTATTCATATTTTTGTGCGTGTATTCTCGAATATATTTTATGCAAGCGAATTCTTAAATATGGTCTTTAATACGAAATCTCGAATATATAACAATTGGATAAATTAATAATAAATTTAAATATTAATAAAACAATTACTGGCGAGCCATGCTACACCACACCGGTAATCCACCAATACCAGAAACCGGACACCGGGTTTGCAAACAGATGACCGGCGTGGCTGTCCTCGCCGATAATCCCACGAATCACCGGCGTGTGCGTGCTCGCCGGTGATCTCAAACAATACTGGCGTGAAGTTACCGATGTGGGCATTTCTCGCTGGTGATCCCAAAATCGCCATGCCGTTGATTAGCTGTTTACTTGTAGTGGTAGGTTAATCAAAACTAAGAGTTTGAATTGACTGCGACACATATGCATGTAGCTCGTATTGCTACAAGCACTAATCAGTACAAGAATCGCCGCATACACTCGGAAAAGGACCAAAATCCGGTAATTAATTAGGTGCTATTTGGAAAATAAGGAGGAATAGCAAACCTGTTAAAAATCGACTCTGTAGTCAACATTGGTTAGGCCCGGCTTGGATTGCTGTTTTTTCGCCGGAAATCGTCGGGAGAAAATTCCGAGCTAATCAGGTCCGTATAGTTTACAGGTATGGAGGGGTGCGAAATTACGGAGGGGAAAAACAAACGGGCTTTCCAAGCAGGGCCTTAAAGAAAAATGAGTAGGAGACTGCTATGCGTTGTTGGGACGGGGGAGCACCCGATCGTCCCCCTCCCGAGCCATGTGATAGGTCGCGGAGCCGTTGGATCAAAAAATGGAATCACCCTTTGTGTACAAACCTTGCTTACGAATCCGGTGGCCAGAATGTGAGATTAACTTCATTATGCAGCAAAACTCGGTTTGGTGAGATTAATAACTTCACTTTTTTTTAGAAATGGAGGTCCTACCCCAGCCTCTGCACCAAAATGGTGCACACAGCCGGATTTTATTTATAATAAAAGCGAAACCACGAAGGCTTACAAAGAGTTACAAGAATCGACCAGAAGCCACCTGCCTGACGATAATCGTCACACCTACAAACATGATGAAGGGGGTGGTCATTATCGGAGCCGCATGCCCTGACCTAACACACCAACGCGCAACATCTACTCCGGCTGCTTCCACCAAGTCGCCCGATGGCAAACTGGGAGCACAAAACCGGTTCAGCAGGCCCGCAGTATACACCACTGTGCACACTCGGAAGCCGCTGCCGCCGACATCCACCAACCATCTTCTGGAGAGATCAATGCAGAAACCTTGCCACGCCTGCCATCGACGCCGCCATGGCGCCATCCAGCACCACCTTCCTGCGCGCGCCCATCAAACCGCGTCCATCGCCGTGACTCCGCGGCTCCACGCCGCCAAGACTCGCCGTCTTCAACGAAGATGAAGCACCGCACCGCCAATAGACCCCCTCCAGACAGCCTGTGTTCCAAAAACGATGCCCCCAAGGGGTATACGACACCGAAGGTGCCGCCATCATCCGATCTGGGTATACCAGATATAGGGTTTCCCCCAGAACACAGTGCAGGAGGTGATTAGCAGCGGCAACTCCTTCAACAAGGTGGCGACACCCACGGGCGCCGCAGTCGCCGGCCAAAGCCCGGCTTTCACCGGCTGCCGACCTCACCTCCAAGATCCGAGGCGGATGAGTAGCGGCGGCAACTCCTTCAACAAGGTGGGGACACCCACGGCGCCGCAGTCGCCGGCCAAAGCCCGGCTTTCACTGGCCGCCGTCCTCGCCTCCAAGATCCGACAACCGAGACGGCCGGGATCTGAAGAACGAGGTCACCATGCCCCGCTGCCGATCTGCCCGGAGAAGATCTGAAGAGCGCCACCCGCCACGCAAGCCACCGGATGGAGCTGCGCCGTGGCGTCGGCGGCCACACCACGCTCTGGCCCTAGATCGCCACCCGCGCGAGCTCCCTAGGGCGGAAGGGCGGACAGAATCCCCGCCGCCGCCGGCGACAGCCGTGCAGCGCAGAGCCGCGGCCCTAGGCGACGACGGGGGAAGGTTACGGCGCGGAGGGGAGGGGCTCTGGCGGCCGGTGTGGGCGGCCCTCCCGCCGCCGCACGGGGGCGGCGCGGAGGGTTACGGGGGAGTGTGACGTCTAAAGTTCTAAAAGGGATCTCGTGTGATCGCCGATTAATAACTTCACTGATGTGTGATGATATCTAGCAACTTTTTTTTTCCTAAAACTTGAGAAGTAATGAATGCATTTCCAAGAAAAACAATGATACATGTTTATCTATCAATTGTTTTTATTCTGAATGTTCAACGGAAAACAAAGTGACAATGTTACTTGCATCTGCACTGTGGAAAGGTATGGGACAATGCACAGACCCAATAGGGCCGGCTGCTCATGTATATATAGACACAAAATACAGGTACAACCCTGAAATACACGGGGACCTATATCTACACAATACATATCTCAACACCCCCCCGCAGTCGAAGGGTCGGTACCGACACATAGACTGGAGCGAAACTCAGGAAAAGTCGTCGACGGCAATCCCTTCGTCATGATGTCTGCAAATTGCTGAGAAGTCGGCACGTGAAGAACTCGAACGTGACCGAGGGCAACCTGCTCACGGACAAAGTGGATATCCAGCTCAATGTGCTTGGTGCGCCGATGATGAACGGGGTTGGCGGAGAGGTAGACAGCCGAAACGTTATCACAAAATACCACCGTGGCCTTGTCGACAGGACAAGAGAGCTCGGAGAGAAGCTGACGAAGCCACGTGCACTCAGCCACGGCGTTAGCCACGGCGCGGTACTCGGCCTCGGCGCTGGAGCGAGACACGGTGGGCTGCCTCTTGGAGGACCAAGAGACGAGCGACGAGCCGAGGTAGACGCAGTAACCCGAGGTGGAGCGCCGCGTGTCGGGGCAGCCAGCCCAGTCCGCATCCGAGTAGGCGACGATGTCGGTCGAGGGCGAGGCGTGCAGCGAGAGGCCGAAGTCCATGGTGCCGCGAATATAGCGGAGTATCCGCTTCACCGCTGACCAGTGGCGTCCCGGGGAGCATGCATATGCAAGCACACCTGCTGCACGGCATACTGCAGCTCCGGACGTGTCAGCGTCAAGTACTGCAGGGCACCGACGATGGAGCGGTAGAACGGCGCGTCGGAGGCCAGCGACCCATCGCTGGCCGAGAGCTTGGCCTTCGTGTCGACAGGAGTGGGCGGGGGTGGCAGTTAAGCATCCCTGCGCGCTCGAGAAGCTCATGGGCATACTTCCGCTGATGAAGAAAGAACCCGTCCGCGCGCCGGACAACCTCGATGCCGAGGAAGTAGTGGAGCGGGCCGAGGTCCTTCAAGGCGAACTCAGCACGAAGACGGTCGGTGAGCTGTCGAAGGAGACCATCAGTGCATGCCGTCAGGATGATGTCGTCGACATATAGCAGCAGGTAGGCGGTGTCGGCGCCTTGTCGATAGACAAAGAGCGACGCATCAGAACGCGTGGAGCGGAAGCCGAGCTGGTGGAGGAACGCGGCGATGCGCTGGTACCAGGCGCGGGGCGCCTGCTTCAGTCCATACAAGGACCGAGAGAGCAAGCACACGTGATCCGGATGCTCGGTGTCGACGAAGCCGATGGGCTGCTGGCAGTACACCTGCTCGGAGAGATGACCGTGGAGGAAGGCGTTGGAGACGTCCATCTGGTGCACCGGCCACGCGCGAGAGGCGGCGAGGTGCAGAACAGTGCGGATCGTGCCCGGCTTGACAACCGGGGCGAACGTATCCGTGAAGTCGACGCCGGCGCGTTGGCGAAATCCGCGGACCACCCAGCGCGCTTTATAGCGCTCCAGCTTGCCATCCGGGCCGAGCTTGTGCTTGAAGACCCACTTGCCGGTGATGACGTTGGCGCGAGGAGGACGAGGGACCAGCTCCCAGGTCCGATTGCGCTGCAGCGCGTCGTACTCCTCCTGCATGGCGGCGTGCCACTGCGGGTCGCGCAAGGCGGCCCTGGCAGAGGTGGGCACCGGCGAAAGCTCGGACGTAGACGCCGTGCAGACGTACTGGTCGGCGGGGTAGCGAGTGGACGGCCGACGCACGCCCGCACGCGCGCGGGTGAGCACACCCGTAGGAGCAGCAGCGGCCGCAGCTGGGGCAGCGGCGGGAGAGGACGACGAGGCGGGCGATGACGTAGCCGGCGAGGAGGAGGCCGCGCTGGTCGGACGACACAGATGGCGGCGTCGCGGGCGGTGACGACGGCGCGGGCGCTGGCGACGGTGCAGGCTCGGGCGAGGGCGGAGCCGCGACAGCCGGCGAGCCAGGGGGCGACGCGGGCGCGGGCGCCGAGGGACCAGGCGGGGCGGGCACGGAAGGGGCCGCCGCGGTCACTCGTCGGCGCGGAGGGCCGGCCGCAGGAGGGCCAGCGGGCGCCGGGGTCGTCGTCGATGGAGTCGCCGAAGGTATCTGCTGAAACGGAAACACCAACTCGTCAAAGTAAACGTGCCGTGAGGTGAAGACACGATGCGAGACCGGGTCGTAGCAGCGGTAGCCCTTGGTGTTGGCGGGGTAGCCGAGAAACACACAAGGGAGAGAGCGCGGCGCGAGCTTGTGCGCGGCGGTGGCGGCGGTGCTAGGGTAGCAGCGGCAGCCGAAGATGCGTAGATCATCGTAGGAGGGTGGCACACCAAAGAGGAGCTGGTGCGGCGTGTATTGCCAACGCACGCGGCAGGGGCGGATGTTGACGAGAAGGGTCGCCGTGGCGAGGGCATCCGGCCAGAACCGCGGGGGCATGTAGGCATGGAACAAAAGGGTGCGCACGCAGTCGTTGAGAGTACGAAGGATGCGTTCAGCACGACCGTTTTGTTGGGAAGTGTATGGACACGTGAGACGAAAGATGGCACCATGGGAGGCGAGAAGGGTGCGGATGGTGATGTTGTCGAACTCTTTGCCGTTATCGGTTTGTAAGGCGTGGATGGGGCGGCCGAATTGAGTGGAGACGTACGCGAAAAAGGCGGTGAGGGTGGCGGCGACGTCGGATTTACGGCGTAGGGGAAAAGTCCACACAAAATGCGAGTAATCATCCAAAATCACAAGATAATAGGTAAAACCAGAATTACTCGGAACCGGCGAGGTCCAAACATCACTATGAATAAGCTCAAAGGGAAAAGACGCGACTGTGGAGGAAGAATTAAACGGAAGACGAACATGTTTGCCTAGACGACATGCTTCACAAGAATGAGCATCCGTTTTATTACAAGTAAAATCAAATCCTTGCAGTATATGACGGAGGGCGGTGGAGCTAGGATGGCCGAGGCGAGCGTGCCATAGGTCGACACCGGCGGAGAGGGCGAGTGGACTGCTGGCGATGGTGGAGGACGACCAAACAGGGTATAAATCGCCGGGGCTGTCACTGCGGTGGAGAAGCATCCGAGTACGACCATCCTTAACAGAAAAACCAGAGGCGTCAAATTCCACAGACACATTATTATCGCGAGCAAGAGAACGAACAGAAACAAGGTTTTGAATTAACTGTGGAGAAACAATGACATTATTGAGAGAAAGAGGAGTGGAGGTGGAGGGAAAAGGGCGGAGCCAGTGTGAGTGATAGGAAGAGCATGACCGTTGCCGACGATTATGCGGGAGGAAGTGGAGGCGGGAGTAGAATTAGAGAGGTTACCGGGGTGAGCGGCCATATGCGCGGAGGCGCCGGTGTCCATGAACCAATCGCCGCCACCGCTGTACGCGCCCGCCGTGGAGGCGGTCTGGAGGGCGGTCAGCAAGGCGGGGTCCCACTGGGACGTGCTCGGAGGCGCGGCGTAGTAGGCGGGAGGAGCCGGGGGCGCAGCGTAGCTGGTCGCGGCGGCGGGCTGGGGCGCCGCGGCGTAGAGAGCCTGGTGCAGGGCCGGGCGCGGCCCCATGGTGCCCGGGTATGGGGCGCGCGGCACGGGCATGGTGTAGGCGTGGACGACCCCGGTCCAGGGGTTATGGCCGGCGATCCATGGTGGCGTGGGGGCGATCTGCTGCGGTGGACGGGGCGTGGGAGCGGTGTCACCGGCGTGGCCACCGCCGTTGCCGCCACCATTGCGACGTCGACGACGGCGTCCTCCGTTGCCACCACCGTTGCCGCCGCCGTTGGCAGGAGGTAGGGGCGCGAGTGGCGGGGGCGAGAAGAACCCCGGAAGCGGACCCGGGCGCGCGGTGCAGGGGTCGGGGCGCGAGGCGCGGGGGCAGGACCACCCCGGGAGTAGCCGGCGACGAAGGCGGTGTGAGCCGCCCGAGCCCGAAGGTGCTTGATCCGGCGCTCCTCGAGACGGAGATAGGCCACGGCCTGCTCGAACGTCGGCGTGGAGAGGAGCGTGAGGTTGGAGGCGGCGTTGCTGAGATCCTCGCCGAGGCCGGCCGACAGCGTGGAGAGCATGATCTTGTCATCGATCGGGAACTCCAAGTCGCGAAGCTCGTCGGAGAGGCTCTTGAGACGGAGGCAGTAGTCGTCGAGGGAGAGATCGTTCTGGTGGGTGCCGAAGAACTCCTGTTGGAGGAACGTGACGCGCTGGATCTTGTTGTCGGTGAAGAGGCCGGTGATCTTGGTCCAGACGGTGTGCGCGGAGTCGCCGTCGCGGACGACGGTGCGGAAGATCTCGGTGGAGACGGTCTGGTAAAACCAGCGGATGATGGTCGCGTCGATGGCCAACCAGTCGGGGTCGTGCGGCATGGCGAGGAGGTCGATGGTGCCGTCGACATGATCAAGGAGATCATACTCGCGGAAGAGGAGGCCGAAGTACGTCTTCCACGGGAAGAAATTTGCAGCGGTGTGAGAGAGCTTCACCGGCACGCGCTCGAGGATGGGGACGTCGCGGATGACGGCGACGGAGGGGCCGGCGAAGGGGTTGCTGCTCCCGGAGACGGAATCGCTGAAGGGGTTCCCGGAGTAGGGAGAGTTGAGGTCGGCCATGGCGGCGTGGGGGCGGAAGCGGTGGTGCTGGGAGCGGAAGCGGTGGAGGAGGGAGGGGGGCCGGCGGCGCACTGGGAGGCGGCGGCTGGGATTGGAGAGGGAGGGGGCCGGCGGCGCCTGGGGAGGGAGGCGGCGGCTAGGGTTGGAGGAAGGAGGCCTGCGGCGCCAGGGGGAGGAGGGGCGGCGGCTAGGGTAGGGAGACCGTAGGGGCCTCTGATACCATGTGGAAAGGTATGGGACAATGCACAGACCCAATAGGGCCGGCTGCTCATGTATATATAGACACAAAATACAGGTACAACCCTGAAATACACGGGGACCTATATCTACACAATACATATCTCAACATGCACGACATCTTGATCTAAAAAGTAATTCTTGAAACTAAAAAAAGCATAGCATTTTGTTGTCACCTAAATCAAAATTTCCATTCGATTACCTGGGGAGAACCGTGATGCACCTGAGGCCACTTTAAAACATCACTGTGTAATGGATGAAGATGACAAGCTTGTGTACTATTATTCCATAGACAAACTTAGTTGCGTTTGTTGGTGCATTACCTGAATCACACCGCTGCCATTGCTGTCACTCACAGTCCACTCTCATCGTTGAAAGAAATAACAGATCGACGCAGACATGTAAGTATGCAACCATGATACATCTCATAGTGCAAACGGGTTCACTTCAATGTGCTCTTTGGCCTTTCTCCTTCAGTTCATCAACTTACCGGAGAAGTTCATGCCACACTTGTAAATAGCAATAGCAAGTTCATCGATCACAGCCACAGCTGGGATACAACTGGGATTACAGCCACATTTACTTGTTACATAGTCTTAATTAACATACGACTGAATGTGCTGAATCTAAAGTTCCAAACATGCTTATCCCAGACACCGACAATTGGCAGATCAAGGCGCATAAGATAAACTACAGGTTACAAGATACACTTCAGGTTAATTCTAGAAAAGCATATTGCAGCTAAACAGAGCAAAAAGCACCCCTGCTCACAGATCAACTTAGTGGTAGTGATCAATTGTCTGACTTTGCATCACAACATCACCAGCAGCTCTAGCCCTTTGTCTGACCTCCAGCATTCGCATCAGCACTATTCTGAGTTTCTGACTGTGATGACTCTGCGCCTGAACTTACACCACAGCCGTGTTCCAGCATCTCCTTCTCAGCCCTGTTTTCAACACCTGCGCAATATCTCAAAGTTTAAATGTATTCAGATTGTAGATATACAAGAGCTTATCAGCAAGAGGAGCAAAAGCGGACTTTAGTATCAGACAATTTTGGTACATAGCTTACAGGAAAATCACGGAAAGAAAAACTGAGACGATACATGGTCTAAGGCATAGACGTCAAGATATGAATCATAGAAAAAAACTTGAAGGGTGAGAAACTCAGGGTTCGCATTAGCAACAACAAACTAGTACACTCTGTGTCTTATGTCATTTAAACCATAAAGTATTCCTCTAAAGAGACTCAATCCAGAGCAGCTTCCTAGGTGAATTTGGTTGCCCGTAGGATAAGCCTTGGTTCATTCGATTTATTCTTTCTTGCGGGTTGCCTAGGAGGTAGCTTCATGAGTTTTGCTAAGGATGTTGACTCCACTCAGAAAGTAAGGGTTCATTCCCAACACTAATCAAAGGTGTGTAGTGTCATACAAGGTTATAACCGTTTCTCGTCGAATCTTTGATCTTATTTACATAATAACTTTGCTATTTGTCACATTGAAGATGGAATTGAACTTGCAAAGATTGAGATGATACAAGAAATAGTGAGGAGACTGGTAAGGAAAATGCAGAGAAAAGAATGGGAGGTGGCCAGAACAGAAGATCAAGTCGCAAGGCTCTTCTGAAAGGAATTCAATAGCAATAGAGATTACTTGGAGAGATCGTATGCTTTACCGTGTACAATAGTTACTCGTGGGAGCAGATTCAAGCACCGACTTCATCGTTTTTTAGTGATCTTGTGATCGGTACATGCTAATATGGAACAGTTTACATAAGTTCTGTCATACAAATGCAATAGCGGAAGTTTCAAAACTCCCTTCAAGGGTGTGGAACTCAGCAGTTACAGCCAGGGGCACTACATTTTACTTCTTTTTATGAAAGAGTGCTACTACCTCCGGTCCGAATAAAGATTCGCGGACGGAGTACTGCGGAAGTACAAAATACTACTCTAGCTCACGTCAGTTTTTACGGATCGGAGGAGTATATTTTACTTATCAACAAACAAATGCTAATCACACTCTTTTATGGATGCTCTTTGTACCAAGGGTAGATTTTTAACAAACAGATTTGAGAAATTTAAGATGCTCCAAAGTTACTAGGAGCCACTAATATTGGACGATCCAATAACTCATATCTACTATTACCTTTTAATTGTTAAGGGCCCGTAAATGGCTATATCGAGAAAGTAAATAGTATTACCAGTAAAGCACAGTGGTAAGGAAAAACTATAATGATGGTAATGCACAATTGTTTGGTTGCAATGCTGTCTGAGAACAGTGAGTTTCCTATATATGTGCTTCCTCTGTTTCTAATTGATATAAGCATCCACGAGTGTTTGTTGTCCTGATACATGATCTCTTCGCTAGTCCTAAAAGAAGTACATATATCTTCTACATTTTTACGATCAGGTTCTGCTTCTGGGGAGGAAGTACCGGCAAGTCCCGGTTATCCAGATTTTATTTCTATGTATATACTGAGTTGGCAAACTAACTATGAGCGTGCTAGTTACATAAAAAGAATATGAGGATCAATTGATTAGATGTCTGTTTTTTCTACATCACTTTGATAACTTGATTTATATATAACCGAAGAGATGTGGATTTTTTATATTAGGCCTTTATGGATTTCAGTGGGAAGTTGCATTCCAAAATCATGTAAACTAAAATTCTTTGAGGTGAAGAAGTTCAATTTGTAGGCCTATACCACACGAAGAAATGGCCAAAGCCGGCCAAGAGGCCTGGCTAGAAAAGTTCGAACTGTCTTAAAAACATGGGTACACTGATCTCGAGCAGCTGATTTCAAATAAATAATTGAGCAGAAGTTATTTTTGCTATCTGAATGACAAGTCCATTGAAAATTATTTTTGGGGCAATAATCTCTTGAGAATTTTATCAGGCTCACCAACTTCTATTTGTCTCATATCAATATGCAGAAGATGCATTAATCGTAGCAACGGTTTATGACGAAATACGAGTTTTCTGCCTCCTTATATTTATAAAAGGAAATGTGAACAAGTCATGCTTGACTGGAATAAATGTTTCTAAAGTAAAACAATCTAAAGATGAAATGGTAGCAATGTACTGATTTAAACTTGTATCCCCCCTACATAAGTTTAGCCATAATTTTTTTTTGTTGCAACCTAGTATTTTTTACAATCCCACAATGTGTCAAGAATGCTACTCTAGTGTGTAAGATCATTTCGGAGTACCTGCCCAATATCTCAAAATTACACATGTTCAAGCTGTAGACATTCAAGAGCTTGTGATCGAAGAAAAATACATGATAGTTCCTAGCATCGGGCAACACTCATAAATTTCTTATGAAAAAAGCACGAGAAGAAGCAGAATAACTGAGATGAAATATTAGGACTTAAAACAAAACCATACACAATACATGCAAAATCAACCGTAAATCGTAGTATTGAACTCACATGATTTGAGACATGTAACATCAAACACTCGCTTTAATCTGTTTTTATTGTAATTTGCAGTGCAAGCTGGAATACATAGGCAAATAGGTACGCAAATAGAAACAAATGAATCTTGAATGAAGGCTTCGCTCTCCAGCCTCCAGGGTATACCTAGTAGTATGACAAATTTATTACTTAAGTCACTGAAAGTAAACAACTCAGGGTCTCAATAGCAACAATAAATAAAATGTGTGTCCTCTGAGAGTGCAGATTATCGCCCTTGTTCTTGTAATAGATTTAATGCAAAACCTAACTTGTTCATGTCCTTGTTCTTGTTACTAGTGATGATGATTCTTGTAAGATCTCTATGCTCGAGAGAACTTCACACACTCCCTAAGCATGCATCAATCCCACTGTTTCTTTAATGACGTTGCAGTTTATATTCTTGGCTCATGTGGTTAATGCACCTTTAAGTACAGAGGGACTGGGAGAGGGAGATAGGGTCGGTTGCGACGCACTTGAATCTTATTGCCTCTGATAACTGAAATGGCCAGAGGTCAAGTGGAAGACTTTGATGAAAAAGAGTGTCTATTGTCAAGCTTCATGCACTAACCAACTATTCCAAAAGACCGATCTAATGGAAAGGGCTAGGCCATCCACTTATACACATCAACACCCCCCTCACGTGTGACGGGAAGACAAGTCAACACGTGTAAAGTCAGAGGCAGGCTCAAGAGGCATGACGTGCCTGTACGTGGCCTGTACGTGCCTATACGTGGACACAAAGGGGGGCTACAACAATATTTTTAATAAAGTGCGGAAAGTAGGACTCGAACTCGAGACCCTGGGCTCTGTTACCATGTCAAGCTTCATGTGCTGACCAACTATTCCAAAAGGTCTTTTGGAATAGTTGGTCAGCGCATGAAGCTTGACATGGTATCAGACTTCTATGAATTGCTTGAAATTTTTGTTATGATTTGTTTATTTAGAAAGCAGAGCATATGCTGCTCTGACATTATTGCATAAAAAATATGAATCTATCTTTTATCTCGAACTATATATGTGTATCTTGTGCTACTATTGCCGGAAGGAGGCTTTTCGGTTTTCAGCAGAGACCATTAGGGTCGCCTTCTCCTCCTTTTTTGGTAATATGTTTTTACTTCTGCTTTGGCTCACTAGCATCCATGTAATTTGAATCTTAAACCTGCCTGACAAAACGGCACTGATGCTATCTAGCCTAGGACATTCCTCTGTGGTATTGTCTTCTCAAACTGCCTTTTTTACTGTTCTGACTTCACTATTGTTGCAATTCTGAGATTTTGCTGCTGATTCAAGAAAACATTTTTAGGTAGACTGCATGTATTCGCGTGACTTTTGTTTTCTACTGTGTAGAAATATACCTTGTATACTTCAGACTTCCAAATATGCATTTCTTAATCACATTTCCTAATATAAGTGTAAGATATATTCTGATAATGCTCAATTTTGTTAGTACGAAAACATAAAGGGAAGTAGTAAGAGAAGAAGAGATGGTGTCAGTACACGCATACATCGAGCATGTGTAACGAGATAGCTTTCAGTAGCTCACACCTTGCCATCGTTCTGAAATTTTCTATTTATTCTTGACCTAAAGGTCAACAATGTTCTAATTGTTTTGAACCTGAGTTTTCCACAAATCTTTACTTTGACTGTACTCAATACTATTCTGGTCATGCTACAATTTGATAAAACAGAAGCAAGAAGTGCATATGTTCCTCAGCTTGGTGAGCTTTGCAAGAATGCAGACAAAGCAGCAACTACAAAACTGTGTAAAAGAGAAGCACCAATGACAATAATGAGCTATAAAACACCAGACAAGCTGTGTGATAACTATGAAACTAAGACATGGCAGAAAGTTTACCAGTTGATATTGTCGGTGAAGAAAACAATGGTGGGAAGTTGCTGTATGTGTACAGACCGGTGAAGCTAGCAGCACACACCTTCTCAAGCTGGAATGTTTTGATGTCCAGCGTGAAATGGCATGGATCGGCCAATTGGCCTTCAAACCAATACAGGAGCAAGTACCTTCCCGCTGAACCTTCTAACAAGTAATCACAACCTAGCGAGACTGTCTCCTCACTCTTCCACTGGCTGGAACTGCCACCACTGTATCGCGTAATGGTACAACTGAAGTTAGTTGTATGACGTGCAAACACAAACAACTCAGGCACGCCATCCCCCGCCTCCACCATGGTCATATCAATTTCTGAATCTTTAGCTTGAGGTGGGAGTTGAGCGATTGAGAACTCCATCCTTTGGATATCGAGCACCAGCATTTTCTTTTCCACTGATTGTGTGATCCAATAAAAGCAGCCATACGCATATCGGTGGGGGAGTGTCAACCTTATCGGGCAAAAAAAGCCAGTGAGTAAATCACTCCAACTCTGGGATGGAAGAGTTCGCCATTGTGTGGTGCTGGAAGAGAAGACACAGGCGAACAGCTTGAATTCGCACTCCACCATGCACATGACTCTGAATGATGCCTCGTCCTCCTCCTCGTCGCCGGCGGGAGGGGCGAGGAGGGTTTGGGACAAGTGTTGCGAATCTACCACTGCAGCGGCTAGGTCATCAGGGATTGGGGGGAGTAGGAGGTACCACCGGCGTAAGGGAAAATTGGTTATTTACCCAGAAGTTGACTGACCTTGGATTATGTACCCAAAGTTGGGCTGTCGTTGGTAAAATACCCAAATAGGGATTTGAAAACAAAACAAATACCTAATAGGGACCTAAAAGCTATTGTATGAGCATCTGATCGATTAGAGCTGAGCACACAAAGTTAGCTGGGTCAATTCAGCCATTAGACATCTCAAAAAATCAGTGATTGGATATTGAATCCTTTGAATCTCATGCGTTACACGTCCATGTGCTACTAAATACATGATCTATTAATTCATTGGATTAGGCATTTAGGCATGTGCGCCTCTCACCAAGGCCGCCGGGTCACCCCAGGTGACGCCGCCGGTCAGTTTACCCGCCGCCTCCAGAACCAACAAGTGAAGACTAGATTTAACTTGATATATAGATCGGGACAAGGTACTACCGTTTCATCTTTAGATTGTTTTGGTTTAGAATGCAGTCAAGAATAATGACTTATCTGGTCCACGTTTTTTTATAGATATATAAGTAGGCAGAAAACTCGTATGTGGTCATTGTTAGACATGAACCGTGGCTATCACCAACGCATCTCCTGCATATTGATATGAGCGATTGAAGTGTTGGGCTTGATTGATTTATCAAGAGGAAGAGGTTATTGCCCCCAAAAAAATTCAAAAAGAAAATTTAACTTGTGCTCAACTGTTTATTTAAAATCAGGTGCTCGACATAAAATGGATGCAATGCACCCATGTTTCTTAGACAGTTTGAACTTTTCCAGTCAGGTCTCCTGGCCGACTTTGATCATTTCTTAGTTTCGTACTGTCATAAGGGATAAGGGTCCCAAATTTACAGGCATCTCTTCGGTTATTTATAAGTCAAGCTTTCAAAGTGGTACAGAAAAAGTAGACATCTAAGGCTCTAAGCAATTGATCCACCCCTTTTATGCTAGCAGCACGCTCATCGTTAGTTTGCCGGTTCACTATACACATATAATCAGGATAACCGCGCCATGCTGGTACTTCCCCCAGCATCAGATTCCTGACAGTTAAATATACTATTATCTTTTTTTTAGAATTTGAGACCATGAGGGAAGCCCCCACGGTTATTTTATTAATACTGAACTGAAGTAACAAGATACAAGTTTAGGTTGAGAGGATCAACCCTAAATAAAATTACATGAAACGGGAATTAAAAGTTCTCTATCCAGTTAAACAAAGCTTGTTTTTTAGAGGGTTTCAGTCTATATAAAATCAGGTTAATGTCCTTGGTGAATAAAGCTTTCCATTTCCTGAAAGATGACCTTTGTTGTTGAAAGATAAATTCATTTCTGCACTTCCATATGTTCCAGGCCGCTGCTATAGTTATTTCCAGGAAGGAAGGACCTGTGAAGTTTTGTATTGTCACCATGATCGAATCCAGTAAAGTATCTCTCTGTGTCCAGTTTACATTCAGGGAAGACCAGCAACGTTGGGCAAAAGGGCACTCAAAGAAGAGATGATCCCTACTCCCTAGTCTCATTGACATGCATACAGAGTACACAGTCCATAGTTGTATCAAGATGCCAATTTTTGCGAGTCATTAAATCTTTTGTGTTTAAACGATCCATAAGCATGAGCCAAGTGAATACTTTTTGTTTTGGTAAGCATCTGCATTTCCAAAGTTTCTTGTAAAGTTGATGTGAGGGTAGCCCTTGAAACATTAATTTATAAAAGCTGGCTGAAGAGTATGTTCCAGAATTATATTGATAGATCCATTGATCATTTCCTTCTCGAGCTGTTAAGTCTAGGTTGAGATCATTCAGCATGTTTCTGACATGTTGCATTTCATCATGAGCTTGTACTGACATGGGTATTATGAATAAGCTTGGTAAATGAGTGGTGGATAAGGCAGATTTAAGAGACAGGTCAGGATCCAACGTAAAACTGAATAGTCTTTCATGTTGTTGAGCTAAAGTGTCATTTCTAGTCCACTTATCTTTCCACATTAAAATTGAGGATCCATCTTTTGGCAAGCAACTAGTAACACCTCGGTATTGCCAGAATAAAGCTGATATATCTTTCCACCAAAATGATCGAATACGTACTGAAGTTTGAGGGGTTTTGTCTTGATAGTAACAGTGCCAGACTAGTTCCACCCATGGGATTGCCTCTTTATTCATAAATTTATGAAGATGTTTTAAAAGGAGAGCTTCATTTTGCAGTTCCAAGTTAATGACTCCCAGGCCTCCTACATCTTTGGGTTTACAAACTTTCTCCCAGGCTGCTAAAGAGTTGCAAGAAACATTCATGTCATCATCCGTTTTACCCCAAAGACAATGTCTTCTTCCTCTATCCACTGTTTTGATCATTGTTTTTTGAATCTTAAGTGAGCACATGTAAAATATGGGTAATGCTGAGAGTACAGAATCAATGTAAGTTAATCTCCCAGCATAAGTGAGAAATCTCGAGACAGCATTCAGTCTTCTCTCAACACTATCAGCTAAAGGCGATAGGTCATGTATTGTCGGTCTTGTAGTTCCCAAAGGTAGGCCAAGGTATGTAAATGGCATTAAGCCAACCTGACAGCCAAGGATTGAAGCCAAATGGTTTGTTTCATCATCAGTACAATTTATTGGGACTAGATTTGACTTAGCATAGTTCACTTTCAGCCCTGTGGCAGCAGCAAAATCATCAATTATTTTTTTCATCAGATTGATTTGAACTGGGCAAGCTTCCATCACTATTAAAGTGTCATCTGCGTATTGAACTACAGGGAAATCATGATTTGGAATTGGAATCGGAGCTATCAAAGAGTGTTGATGGAAGTGGAAATTAATCATTGTTTGCAAAAGATCAGCAGTCTCCACAAATAGAAGAGGAGATAAAGGATCCCCTTGTCGAACTCCATGTTTACAGGCAAACTTTTTTCCTGGGACCCCATTTAGCAGAACTGAAGAAGTTCCAGTAGCCATGACATTTTTTATCCAATTTATCCAGATTTCATCATACCCCTTTAATTTCAAGATTTTCAGAATTGCTGCATGTTCCATCATATCAAAAGCCTTTTGGAAATCAATTTTTAACACCACCACATGTTTGCCACTTTGTTTGCATTGATGTAAATACTCAAATGCCCAACCAAGGCAATCTTGTATATTTCTGTTCCTCAAGAACCCATATTGATTTCTATGAACTCCTTTCAGAATAACTTCTTGAAGTCTATTGGCCAATAATTTTGTAATCAATTTCAGACATGAGTTCAACAGAGAGATAGGTCTATAATCATTTGGTGTTTCAGGTCCAGATTTTTTCGGTATCAAAGTGATGAGGGAGTCATTTATATTTGTAAGATCAATGTTACCTTCCTGAAAATCTTTGCATAAATTATATACATCATATTTGATTATATGCCAGCACTTTTTAATAAACATGCCATTAAAACCATCTGGCCCTGGTGCTTTATCAGTTGGTAAATGTTTGATAATCTCATCAATTTCTGTAGTTGTGAAAGGTGTCGAAAGTTCATGTAAACCTGGACAGGGGTGACCAGCTGTTTGAGAGTTTCAGGGAAATTAATCAAGTTGGACTGTCCTAATCTTTTTTGAAGGAACCCCATAGTATTGTAGCTTTTTCTTCATGGTTACAAACTTCTCTTCCATCTGGCATAATGAATTTTGCTATGTTATTCTGTCTGTATCTCACTGTGGCCATTGAATGGAAAAAGGATGTATTTTCATCTCCCAGTTTGGACCACCTAATTGTGCATCTATTTTTCCATATGTCTCTTTTGCAGAGAGAGGTGGACAAATCTTTCCTTAATGATTATTCTGAAGTTCCATTCGGTTATGTGTAGAGGCCTAATATCTTCATATTCATCCAACATTGCAATAGCACTGTCACAATTTGCTAGCATTGAGTCTAAGTTGGAAATATTTCCATTCCATCTAGCATTCTAAGTTGGACCCCAACACGAACGGGCCAGATGACCAAGTTTTGAGCATTTGTGGCATCGAATCCCAACAGAACAGCTTGAAGCAAGATGGCCCTGACCCAAACATTTTGTACAGAACTATGAAGAACAGCAGCTTTTGCATTTTTGACCCAGTGTTAAGCAGTCTGAACATTTACCAGGACAATTATCTGAGAGGTGATCCGACGAACTGCAACTAGCACAACGGCCCAAATATTTGTAGATCAGATTCTTAGGAGGTATGAATGGTAAATTTAGAGAATCCCCAATCTCTTCATCTGAATATCCAGCAAACCGCAAATCTCCAATATGTTCCAACGTTAACTTTGGCAGTTGAGCACAGAATTTATCAGGAAAATCTTTGCCAATGAAAGTACGAATTTGAGGAGAACTAACTTCCGGATTAACCGAAATAGTGATTTTTCCAATTTTGATCGAACTTGGGGGTGAAACAACCGTAGGTTCATTAACTGAATTTTCAAAAGTTCCAAAGTTGATTACTGCAGACTGCTGTTGAACTTTGGTTACAGGAACATTGATGTTGAATTTGGCAAGAACCTCACGAGAAGAAACATCATTCTGAGCACTGGCTTTGAGGAAATCAAGATTGGGTCTGAATCTAGTGCTGGAACGTTGAGAAACTTCTAAAATTTCCTCATTAGAACGCGAAACAGATTTTTCAGTCTGACCAGAACGCACAGCAGCGCATAATCCTCTGAACAATGAGAAGTGACAAACAAAATCTGGCCAAACTCTGTCATGCAAACCATAGATGAAGTGCCCCACTCGATTTGAAGCCACAGAAAAACGAAATCGGCGATCAGAAAGTTTTGAGACATTGAAGTCTAGATGATTTCCACCGATACAACTTTGAAGAGCAAGCGCTACCGATTCTTCCGTGAGGGTGAAAGAGGCAGATGAGAAAGCCACAACCAGAAAGAACTCCTTGGAGTTTGACGAGGGGAAAAGGAGACCGGAGATCCAAACCTTGCGCGAACCTGAGCCTCCACCGCGAGGCCTGGGGAGAAATCCCAGTGGAGGAGAGCATCCATGATCGCTGAGATCTAGAAGCCATCGCCATGGAAGATCGCCGTGGTTGGTGGTGGGAGCGGGGAGTGGAGGGAGAGTGCCATAGCCGTTGACCACGTTGCTTTTGTTGAGCTTCTGTTCTGGCCACCTGCTGTTCTTGTCTATGCATTCTCTTTACCAATCTCCTCACCATTTAGCTTAAGCCTATCACAACCCTCCTCCTTTACCCGGGCTTGAGACCGGCTATGCCTAGAAGACATAGGCGGAGTTGATCATAAGAACACTATATCACAATAATTATTTGAAGAAACGTTTTTGATATTCAAGACTGAAGAGTAGTGGAGAAAGAATACAAGTTTAAATCCAGTTAATTTATGGGCCGTTTTACATTGGAAACATTGATTTTGGTCAAGTAGGACTTATATGCCTTTGCTTTCTCCCGTGTTTTTCTTCTTGTTTCTTTGTTTATCTCAACTTTTCTTGCCGTGCTTTTCCCCAAAGCAAGTCACCGAGTGTTGCCTGATACTCAGCCCTGCATTTTTCCTCTTTGCTGACAAGCTCTTGAATATCTAAAATTCGAATGCACTGAATTGAGATATTGGGCAGGTGTTGAAAAAGGGCCTGATAAGGAGATGCTCGAAGAAGGCTGTGCTGCGAGCTCAAGCACAGAGTCACCAAGGTCAGAGTAGTGCTGGTGCGAATGCTGGAGATCTGGCAGTGTTGTAAGATCAGAGGGGCTGGTGATGTTTGTGATGCATCTCGATGGTTGATACCTACTAAGTTTGTCTGTAGTAGGATGCTTTTGGCTCTGTTTAGTTGTAATATGGTCATCTAAAAGTAACCTGGAGTTTATCTTAGTTGCCTTGATCTGGCAATGGTTTGTGTGTCAGATAAGGTTGTTTAGATTCTGCACATCCAGTAGTATGACTGTTTAACAAATTAATGTGGCTGTGATCTTTGTTGTATGCCTGACAAATCTCTACCTACGACTACAAGTGTGGCATGGAACATCCCAGGTATGTTGAACTTAAGGAGAATGGCAAAGAGGATGTGTTCGAAATCAGCGGTGTTTGGCAAGGTATATGCTTTTGGCGGTGAACTGAATCAGATGGTATTTGCTCATTTGACTCTGTTTGTCTGTAAACTGGAGTTGTGTTCTTGGATCTTGCGATGATTCGTGCTGTGTTAAGCAAGTCAAAGTGACTCTGCTTATTCTTGGGAGGCATAGATCATAGTCTGCTTATTTGACTGTTTGGCTGTAACCGCCTGGAGGGTCTTTTATCTGTTATAGGATGAGCATTGACAGAAAATCGCTGTGATTTTGTTGTATACTGCTGTATCCCTGCACATCGTTGTAACCTGGAGACTTTTATCTTGTACTTAGGTTGTATACAGAGATGATCCAGTCGTTAGCAACATACTGTAGTACCTGAATGCAATGTACACTTTGTCCCTGCACATTGCTGTAGTTGCTATTGCTTGATGAATTATGCATGCTCTGTTTTTATCCGTACCTGATACTCGCCTCATGTACTGTTCTACTTCGTCATCACTGTCCAGTCCCAGTTAGCTTAGTTCACTGAATGCACATAAATCACCTTGTAATGTGTTTACAAGAGTATATTTTCAGTGAATCTGACTACGTGAGGGAGTGCACGTGTGTGTTTCACTCGTTTGTTTCAATTATTATCAATTATATTTGCTGTGTGTGTGCGTGTGTTTCACTCGATTGTTTTTATTATTTTTAATCATAGTTGTTGTTCTTTTCGCTTCGTATCTTTTTGTTAGCAAGAGAAGAAGCTGACATTTAAGATTTTGGTTCCTACATATAAGCTATCCTGTCTAACTGTTAGGAGTCATCAAGATTCAGGACACTACAACTATCCTGAATGCGAGATTTTTTTACCGGCCAGAATTACAGCTTGGAGAGCGAGTGAGGTTACAAAACTCGATCGTACCATTCTCCCCTCCATCTCCATTGCTGGTCAATCGAGTCAGCTACATTTCTGTTGCTGTCTATTCTAAAATATTCTCTTGGTTCTTTTGCATCATTTCAACGTCGTTTTTCCTTCTCTGGTTAAGAAACTTCAATTCCTCCAGATATGGTGAGAGAGCTTTTCATGTATCATAAATGTCTGCTTTGTTTTTTATGGCTAATCACTATCTGTTTTGTGAAATGTGATGGCTTTATAGACGGGGAAACACCCTTGAGAAGTGGATGCCAACTAAATTTGGTGACTCTCGAGGATGGATGACCAGCCCATTGTTCTAGAATGACGTCAAGAATCAATGGAACCAGCCTCGCAAAGCGGAGGTCGACCTGGTGCTCACGGACTGCAGCAAGAACTAACCTTGAGAAACCGAGGTCAATTTGAACAAGTTTACAAGCAAATGCAGATTCAGAGTATCAACACTAGTTTGTCATTTCGGTGAGCGTTGTAGATGAAATGGTCGGTTTGCCCACGTGTTACCATTAGCTTGCGGATTATAGGAACCGGTTATAGGAAGAATGAAGTCTGTTGAAACGGAAGCCAACAGTTACAAATTGGGTGCATTGTAGAGTAAAAGTGGTCGTAACAGGTGTGGCGACAAAGGAAATAGCAACCATGGAGAGGCCGACATGCAATCCATCATCTTCGTTTTCTTTAGTTTTTCGTTCATCTTCTAAGAATTTTCTCTCTCCTTTCTGGAATTCCGAGAGAGCAAAAGGAATGGCCCATAGAAAAAACAAATTCTAATGGGTGATTTTTCTTTATCTCATCAAGAATTACTTTGAACAGCCCAAACAGCCATATCCAAGTTTCACTTCTTTTTTCATAAACCGTAACTTTTACTTTTGAAAAGGGAGTATAACCATGGCATGTGCATCAATCGATGCGTACATCCATTTCTATTAAGAAGTTCATCATTCATGTTAATAAAAATAAAAGATGATATAAGGTCGACACATGAATCAACCAACAGAAAGTATCAAGCATGTAGTATCTATGCATTCTATATGCCGCCAACCAGCCTGGCTAAAGATATACCGAGTGAGTGCCATTAGATGGTTACATCCAGAAACCATAATCTAACACTGACCCGACAGGAGGAGAAAGTACTACAGCTGAATCCAATGTGTGTCCATATGGATACCTGCATAAAATGGAACATTGTATTTTAAAAGCAATGTTATCTCTACAATTCCACATCGACACCATAAAGCTGATACTGCTATGCAAATTGCATTAATTTTCTTGTCGGTTCTATTTAACCTATTCCGGAGAGAAAGATTATAAGTTATATGTACTATGTGCATGCTCAATGGTCTCCTCTAAGTCAGAAAAGCAACATTTTTTCACACCCATTCCTATTAGCCAGATTATTCTCAGTTATTAAAGCCTTTCTATTAAGGAGCGAAATAAAAATATTATCTTGAGTCGAATCTTTAGTTTCCAAGATTATTTTCGAATAAAACCTATATGACCATTCATGAGATCTTCATGCATAGATTTCACCAACAAGACACGTATGGTCATGATCTTCTAGACACACCTATTTAGCTCATCAGATAAATGTACCATCATCAACCTTGGGCATAAGTGCATAAGCAATCCAGTTATTACCGGTTAAGGCCCTTCTAAAACCATTTTTCCGCGGAACCTACGATAATACTTTAGAGATGGAAACATCTTTTTCATTGCACTGTGTTGTACAATGATGGGTACTATTGAGCAATGGCCATGTCGCCTAATGTCATCCTTAAATCTGGTGCCAAGCCATATCCAATTTGAATAAGTCTCTGGTAAATAGATCTTCTTAACACACTTAAGATACTTGTTATGCAAAAATTATAGCCACACTCCCTTTTCATTAAGTAATTTAACATCCATTCACCGAGTAAACATGTGTTCTAGAACCTCGATACCTAGGCTGCCCGTTATTTAGGTCTACAGGTAATATTCCATTTTGATAGCATATACTTACAATTATTTCCATTTCTTTGATAGAAAAACTGTGATCTGTAAAGTCGAGTCGTTTTTGTACCCTTTTGGGTATTTCAAAGAATAATAACATAGACATTGGAATGCTTGTTAAAACAAAACTTGACTTTCCACTTACCTTCGAAACGACTTTCTATTAGAACCATTGGAAGATTCGAAGTTGTTTCTGCAATGGCTAGGTACCCCTATATTTAAAAGGCAAAGAACTAGACTCATAACCGAAGATTTTCTTGTGTTAGTTCTTCATCTTTTACCTTCCCAAAATAGAAAATTTAAATCTTATAAGGAAATTGATTGTAACTCCAGATATTTTTAAAATATGCAGAATATTAATCTTAAAATAAACAATGACACGATTACAATCTCGTTGCACCTGTCTAATCAGATAACCACGGATCACACATAAAAAAACAGTGCTAAGATCGAGCATGCTTGGGGCATTTTGCTTGATTTGCTTCATGCGAAAATAAGCATAAATCCTACAAAGAGGGACTCAAAACCTTCAACTCTTTAAGTAAAATGGTCACGATTGTATATCAACTTCACACTGAAGGAGTCGATTATGAGAGTAATATCAGCTTCACACTGCCATCCAATTTTTTTTGCCTATTCTGCTATCTATATCAGAAAAGTAATATCAGCATCACACTGCCATCCATGTTTAGATAGTACATCGACAACAAAAGGGAGTCGGAATCTGTTCTTCGCAAAAGGCGGTTCATCATGTCGGTTCTTAGACAGACCCCTCAGACCGAATGAACTACATGTGGCATACATGAGGAAGGTTACGCTGAATCTAGAACATGTGCCACGGTAGGGTATTGAATCGATTATGAGTAGCATGATCGAAAACTGATGGAAATATAAAAAAGCCATTATTCTAGCTATGCTTAGACAGTGAAGCTTTTCTTAGAGCTGACACTAGATAAAAAAGACAGATTTGTTGAAAGCAGGGAGAAGATTGGGCAATGTGTGGCCAGTGGCCACCTTCGTTGGTTTATTTGCAGCAAGACCCTCGACATTTCCAAACTACTTCTAGAAGCGCCTCCTTCTTCTCCCCCAAATCCTCAAGCGACAGGGCTCACTCACACTCATCCACTCTCTCCCGTGCTAGGGTTTCCGAACTGAGCAAGGTTCCGGCGGTGGCGAGCTGGTCCATCTCGGCGGTGGAGCGATTTGTGTGCTGGCTTGCCACCGTTGACAAGTCTCTTCCACTGGCGCCACAATGTGTATGGCTGCTTCTACTGGTCGACATCTGATTGCCAAGGAAGTAAATTACTAGTGCTCGATACCAAAACAATGGAGTTCTCCATTTCTGAACCGCCACCGCAAGCCAATAGTTGTTTTGAATTCGCCATGGTGGAGGCAGGGGAAGGCAGGCTTGGGATGTTTGTGCTAGAATTTCGTGAATGTATCCTCACTTATTTCATTGGGCAAAACGATGGTGGGAGCCAGTGGCTGAAGGTGAAGACAATCTCACTCGGCTCTTTTGCCCGTTTGATATGTAATATGGGGAAGTACTTGCTCCTGCATCATAGGCCAAGTTCACAGCCTGAGCTAGGCTTTTACACGCTGGACACTGAAATGTTCAAGCTTGAGAAGGTGTGCGCTTTAGGGTGTACCAGTTATAAGCTGCACACCTATAGCAACTTCCCCCCATCACTCTTGTCGTCCCCAACAATATCAGCTGGTAAGCCAGCAAGTTCTCTACTTTTTATCACGCATTGCATAGTTCATTACTAGGACTGGTAATTCTTCTTTACACAATTTGATATTAGCTACTTTTTCTCTGCTTTTGGCAAGGCTAATCAAGCTCACGGCAATAATTTGGATACATTAGTTTATCTGTTCACATTTTAAGGTAATAAACAAGTAAAATAAAGGATTTTGAACACTATGAGAAGCACTCTTGAGACCTCTTGGATCATAAGAACACTTGTCATAATAATTATTTTAAGACATGTTTTTGATATTCAATCCTGAAGAGTAATGGAGAAGGAATACAAGTTAAAATCCAGTTCATTTATGGATTGTTTCACCTTTGGAAACATTGATTCTGGTCAAGTAGAACTTACGTTGTCTGCTCATATAGAAAATAAGAGGTTTAGCCATTGCTGCAACTTATGCATGTCCTGTATATCAATATATGATGTTAGCAAAATTTAAGGGTGAACTTGATTGATTTCTCAACATACTGTGAAAAATAAATAATTTACTCAATGGGTTTGGTATTCACGTAGCAAAATCTGCTTGGCAGCTTGCGGTCAGAAACCGTTTGAAATCAGCTTCTCAAGATAAATTGGAAACAGGGCACCCATGTTAGCTTTTGACAGTTTGAACTTCTCGCCTTACTCTATGATGTTCAAGTCCAATGGACAATGCAAGCAATCATATGGGATGGCAGAGAATGCACTTAGTTTGTTGATTTTCACTACCGATACCCCTGTTTTTTTTTACTTCGATGAGTTAAGTTAGAATTTTTACACTTCCATTCTAGCTAATTTATAAAGTACTGTAACGCGAAGCAACCATTTTTCTATGAATTTATTTTTTGTTGTCTGATATGATTTTGTATGGCAAACTACAAATGCTAAACTTGAGTGTTGATTCTCCATGTATTGTTTTAATCCCCTGTATTTTATCTTAGCCTTTGCTTCTTCATGTGTTTTTTTTTGCTGGGGACCTGTGTTTTTCTTCTTGTTTATCTCAGCTTTTCTTGCCATCCTGTTCCTCTAAGCAAGGTACCTAAATTTGTTATGGTTTAATTGACGAAAGACATACAATATAGTTTGTTGATTGTTGCTACTACAACCCTGAGCTCTTTGCCTTTTTGAGGATCCATCTCTCGATGTTTACATGCCTTAGTCCATGTACCGTATGTGGTTTGTTTTCTAGCCATAAAATTTCATCTCAGCTTTTCTTTCCCTACTTTTCCTGTACCGAGTGTTGCCGATACTAAGACCTACCCTTTGTTCCTCTTTGTTGACAAGCTCTTATATATTTACAATTTGAATACGCTAAATTTTGAGACATCGGTCAGGCGTTGAAAACACGGTTGAGAAGGAGATGGTGGAACAAGGCCGTGCTGCAAGCTCAAGCGCAAAGTCAACACGTTCAGAATAGTGCTGATGCAAAGGTTGGAGGTCCGGCAGTGGATTAGAGACGCCGGTGAGGTTGCACAACTAATCACTAAGTTGAGTTGTTGGAGGATGTTTTCGGCTTTTATTAGTTACAATATGGTCATCTAGAGTTAAATCTGAAGTGTATCTTGTACCTATTCACTAGTGGAAACAAGAGCTTTAGACCAAGGCCGATTTTGCCTCTAGTCCCGGGTGGCTTAAGACCCGAGACTAGAGGGGTGCACTTGTCCCGGGTCAAAAAAATGGCACTAGTCCCGGGTGGGGAGGGAGCTTTTGTCCCGGGTGGTGCCACGACCCGGGACAAGAGGTGCGTTGGCAGGGCGCCCAGGACGTGGACCTCTTGTCCCGGGTCGTGGCACAACCCGGGACAAGAGGTGGGAGCTTTTGTCCCGGGTCGTGTTATCACCCGGGACCATTTCCCTCCGTGCATCACCTTCCACCCCAAGAGCAGCCCCTCCATTTCACCAGTTTTTTTTGACTGAAATCTGGATCAACCTTTTCATATTTTGCCCATAATGTTTGCTTATATTTCCGAAAGGCGTCGGCCATCTTGGAGAGAGTCCAGTGCTTGAGTTTCAACTTCAAGGCGGGCTCAATACCATCCGGGAGGTTAAAATGCTGCAAGAGTGTGTCAAAGCAGAAATCTTTATAATGCTGGTGGACATAGCAAGGGTCATCCTCGGCAACGCCTGCTGGCTTAAGCCATTCTGCTATGGAGATCGGGACCTCGTCCCTAACAATAACTCCAGCTTGATTAATATATTTTCTGCGGTTCTCTATCGGTTCCACCGGATCGCCATCTACATCAATTTTATAGATTGGTAACTTTGCATCTTCGCTAGTCATTCTTTTCGCTGGGCCTCGAGGAGCTTGATTCTTAGCCTTTTTATGCAAGGTGGACGCCTAAAGTAAGAAATATAATGCGTTAATAAGTGCAATACAAATCAGTTAATGCATTTTGTGTTCAAGCAAATATAGAATTCATATATAAACCTCGAGGTGGAGGGTGTTCGAGGTGGAGGCTGTTATTTCTTCTTCCTCTAAAATACCCTCACCAGACGGGTTTAAAAATTGTGATGCAAATTGCTCAAAATCTTCGTTTCGATCGTCGGCGGCGCCTTCTCCACCGGCAGCATTTGCATCGCGATGCTCAAAAATATCCTGCATGAATAAGTTTTCTCCTTCCTCGTCTCGCACAATTAAAGGGTCATCCATAGCTGAATGTTCCTACACTCAATAAATTTGCATAATTAGTATTCAAACTTAGCAACCGTTACGGTACCCATAGTAATATTTAGCAAACTTAGCAATACTAACTTAGCAAATTTACATATTGACATATTTACACATAGTAATATTCACATATTCAAATTTTCTAAACAACTTCAAACATAGAAAATCAACTATAATGACAATTCACATAGCTCTAATAACCTAACTATAATGAAAAAAGGAAACAACTAAACAAAATTTACATAATACCTATAATTTACAACCTAACTATATTAATCTAACTAAACTGAACTATAATCTAACTAATAACCTAACTATATAATGACAACCTAACTATATTAATCTAACTAAAATGAACTATAATCTAACTAATACCTATAATTTACAACCTAACTATATAATGACAATTCACATAGCTCTAATAATCTAACTAATAACCTAACTATAATGAAAATTTACATAGCATCTATTTTGCATCTATTTTTCCTAACACATTGCAATTAACCTAGTTCTAACACATTGCTAAAAAATTGATCAAAAGTTCTAACACATCTATTTTTTCTAACACATTTTTTCTAACACATCTATTTGATGAAATTGCATCTAGTTCTAACACTAGATAATAATTAACCTAAATATGCAAAAAAAAAAGATAAGAAAAACTAACCTGGGCAGGGGACGGGACGGCGGCGGAGGCGGGACGGGACGGCGGCGGCAGGGCGCCCAGGGCAGGGGACGGGACGGCGCCGGCGCCGGTGGTGGTGCTCGAGGCCGAGGGAGGCAGGCCCAGGGCAGCCGGCGTCCAGGGCAGGGGACGGGACCACGGCGGCGGCGGCAGGGCGCCCTGGGCGGCGTCGTCGTCGCGCGGGAGACGGCCGGCGACGCAACGGAGGGCGGGGGCGCAGCAGCGGCCGGAAGGCGGGGCAGCACGACGGGGAGGGGCAGCCGACGGGGCGGCGGAGCAGCACCACGGCGCGCGGGTCGTCGGCGGCGTCAGGGGAGCCCGGAGGCGGTTCAATTCGTCGATTTGGGGGGAGTTTGCAAAAAAAATCGCAAACTCCCCCACTAAACGGCGCGGAATCGACCTCTAGTCGCGGTTGCCGGCTGCAACCGCGACTAAAGACCCTTTAGTCGCGGTTGCAGCCAGCAACCGCGACTAGAGGTCAACCTGGGCCGCCAAAATTCTGGCGCCAAGCCCAGGGGGACCTCTAGTCGCGGTTGCTGGCTGCAACCGCGACTAAAGGGCTTTTCTATTTTTTTTTTGTTTTTCTATTTTCTTTTCTTGTATTTGTTTTCATTTATGTAGTTAGATTTTAATTCTTTTATATACTTAGATTTGTTTTCCTATTTTTCCTAGAAACTAGTACACTTAAAAGGACTCCATGGCAAAGGGTTTATTTTTTTGAGTATTTTTTCTCTTTTTCTCATTTCTTTTCAAAAAATGGTCAAAATGGAGAGCATGGCTATTCATCTAAGGTGGTCGAATTTCCAAAAACTATGGATGGTTCTATGTTGTAACCACTACTTGTGTACCCTAAAATTATTTTTGTAACAATTTTAGAGCAAACTATCACATATTTGTAAGATGAATGTTTGGTGTTGTAAAATGCAGAAGAAAGCAGATAAAAATTATTAATTCATTTATCTTAATGCATTACATAAAAGGTTTAATACATTATTACACATGATACAACGTCTCACAAGCGCTTGAAAGAAACACACCCCTGATCCAACATCACCAACATTATTCTACATAAACGGACTTGCTGGCTCGAAGGCCGTAGGATTAGGGGGAACGGCGGGGGAGCCAGCCCCGTGGGCGGCCGCCCGGTTCTCGCGCGCACGTTTGCGGCGGAGGGCAAGATCCATGGAGGATGAGTCTTTCAGCGCCCAATCCAGATCGGAAGCCTCCTTCGCCTTGAGCTGGTAGGAAGTCTTGGCTCGCTGGACAGGGTAGTCGCGGATAGACTGGAAGGAGGCTTCCATGGCCTTCTGTATCTGCAACCCACAACCTTCTTCCCCGTCGTCGCTCCAGTCGAAGTCGTCGTCCTCCTCCTCCTCCGCGGGAGGAGCGGCGGCGCCTGGTGGAGGTGCAGCGCCGCCAGGTGGAGGTGCGGCGGCACCTGGTGGAGCAGGAGGCCGGTAGCTGGGCATTCCTCTCCACGCCGGGCTCGTGGGCATACGGCGGGATAGACTCCCGCGGTTGCGCCCAAGCGCGCTCTGCCGAGCACGCTCGACCTCGTCCAGAAGGCGCTGCGGCGGGCGTGGCGGATCCATCTCGTGGAGACGATGCGTTCGTGGCTAGGAATGGTGGATTAGGGTTTACCCCGTCGGCGACAATATATAAAGACCTCCATGGCAGCGCTGGGGGAGGACACGTGCCCAGGGAAGCGCTGGGGGAGGACACGTGTCGTGACCGCAAAGCCCGTCTTTAGTCCCGGTTGGTGTTACCAACCGGGACTAAAGAAGCACACGGATCGTGTGTTTCTTTCGAGCGCTTGTGAGCCGTTGGATCAGGGGTGTGTTTCTTTTGAGGGATTGTGAGCTGTTGGATCAGCAGTATCACGACCACTTCGTGAGCCACATGACCCGGTTGGTGTTACCAACCGGGACTAAAGAAGCACACGTACCCTATATATAGCCGCCCTCCTCAGACAGGTTACTCACTCACACAAAACATTCCAGCGTCACTCGGAGAGGCATCTTTGGGCAACCAGCGGCAAGACGTCTCTGATGACCTGCGACCGTTCCAAACGGTTGCAGATCATCAGAGATGTGTTGCCGGACGGTTGTAGATCATCAGAGACGTCTTGCCGCTGCTTGGATCGAAGTGGCGCTCAAACACAAAACATTCCAGCGTCACTCGGAGAGGCATCTTTGGGCAACCAGTGGCAAGACGTCTCTGATGACCTGCGACCGTTCCAAACGGTTGCAGATCATCAGAGACGTCTTGCCGGACGGTTGTAGATCATCAGAGACGTCTTACCGCTGCTTGGATCGAAGTGGCGCTCAAACTCACGAGCCACCGTCGGGCTGTATGCAGGGGGAACTGTGTTTGGACGGTCGAAGCTGAGGTTTGAGAGGTTCCCACGGGAGGTGTGGGAGCCGACAACCACCTACCACGCGTGTTTCACCGGTCGTCATGCAATTAATTAACAGAAAACAAAAAATGAGTCCCGGGTGCTCAGCCTCCAGCCGGCGGGGACGTCGTAGCCGGGTGGGCAGGGGTAGTTCGAGGCGCAAAGCGCCTCCGCCTCCGAGTAGGTTAGAGTGGGTACGGTGGAAAGAAACACACGATCCGTGTCCTTCTTCCTTATTGGTGGGATTCCCTTTAGTCCCGGGTGGTGGCACCATCCGGTACTAGAGCTAATATAACGACGCCTATAAATTGGCCACTCCTCAGACAGGTTACTCACTCACACAAATTGGCCACTCCTCAGACCGAGGCAGAAGTTAGTTAAATAAAAATGGCATGTACTCCAGCTGTAACGGGATCAAATAAAGATGTAAGCGTGTGTGATACTTTTTGCATATTAATTTGATCAATGTTGCTTTTGTAAACTGAGGAAAATAATGTTTCCTACTTTGAATTATTCTGCAATAAAAAGACTGTTTTATAGTTGATCTATTTCGGTGTGAATTCGTCCTGTTGGGCTGTCGTCGATCGATTTCGACAGTTTTTCGTAAAAAAATAAATAGAGTGAAAAAACACTCAAAAAGATATATCCTACAAAGATATATCAAATTTAAACAATATTAGTTAATGCATTTTAAATTGAAAATGGCAAAATGGTTAATAGTTTGAATAGTTAGAATAATTATTTTAGAAAACAGAAAATTGCATTGGATTAGTTTTGCAAATTAAAAAACTTTTCATGTTGAATTTTTTTTCAGATTCAAAAGTATGCAGAATCTATTCAAATTCATATTTAGGAGCTTTTCAAAAATTCGCGCGCAAAATTTTGAATTTTCACCGCTTTGAACGAAAAAAGAGAGCTCTAGTACCGGGTGGTGCCACCACCCGGTACTAGAGCTAATTTTGCGCGCGCTGGGGGACACATGTGCAAAAATACCTCTTGTCCCGGGTCGTGGCACCACCCGGACCAAAGGGGTACCTCTTGTCCCGGGCCGTGGCCTCGCCCAGGACTAGAGCTGCTGTGCTATATAAGCAGGCAATGGCTGCACCGGGTCGAGCCACGACCCGGGAGCACTTCGGCGCCGCCAGGCTACCGCGCACGCCGCCGTCCGCCGCGTCTCCCCCGTCCGCCGCCGGCCGCGCCTCCTCCTCCTCTCGTCGCCGTCGCCGCCCCCTGCCCCGCCGCCGGCCGCGTCGCCCCCGTCCGCCGCCGGCCGCGCCTCCTCCTCCTCTCGTCGCCGTCGCCGCCACCTGCCCCGCCGCCGGCCGCGCCTCCCTCCGCGCGACGTCCGCCCGACCCCGCCGCCCTCCGACCGCCTCCGCGCGGCCGCCTCCGCGCCGCCCTCCGCGCGGCCGCCTCCGCGCCGCACTCCTCCGCCCCAACTCCGGCCGCCTCCGCGCCGCCCTCCTCTGCCCCAACTCCGGCCGCCGCCACCTCGCCCCTCGACGCCGCCCAACTCCGGCCGGTGAGCTTTTTTTCTAAGTTTTTTTCCTAATTTTTTCTAAGTTTTTAGTGTACTGTTTTTCCTAATAATAGCTAATTTGCTTAGTGTACTGTTTTCCTTAATTAGTATACTAGGTTAGTGTTGATAGCTAGGTTAGTTTTGAGTTTAGTTTTTAGTTTCATATTTTAATTAGCTAGGTTAGTTTTTTGTTGTTAAGTGTAGTATATTTTCTTAAGTGTTGTTAAGTGTATAGTATGCTTAAGTAAGTGTATTATTTTGCTAAGTTAGTGTACTGTTTTTTGTTGTTAAGTGTAGTAGATTTTGCTAAGTGTAGAAATATTTTAGTGTAGTCGGAAATTCGTTGAGTTAATAAGTCGTTGAGTCGGGAAGTCGGTGAGTCGTTGATTTTTGCTAAGTGTAGATTTTTGCTAAGTTTAGATTTTTGCTAAGTGTAGTAGATTTTTGCTAAGTCGGGAAGTCGTGTAGTCGGTGAGTCGTGTAGTCGGGTAGTCGTTCAGCCGGTGAGTCGTGTAGTCGGGTAGTCGGGAAACCGGGTAGTCTGTAGCCGGGAAGTCGTGTAGTCGGGTAGTCGGGAAGTCGGGAAGTCGGGTAGTCGTGTAGTCGGGAAGTCGGGAAGTCGGGAAGTCGGGAAGTCGGTAGTCGGAAAGTCGTGTAGTCGGGTAGTCGGGAAGTCGTGTAGTCGGAAAACCGGGAAGTCGTGTAGTCGGGAAGTCGTGTAGTCGGGAAGTCGGGAAGTCGGGTAGTCGTGTAGTCGGGAAAACCGGGAAGTCGGGAAGTCGGGTAGTCGGAAAGTCGTGTAGTCGGGAAGTCGGAAGTCGTGTAGTCGGAAAACCGGTAAGTCGGGTAGTCGTGTAGTCGGGTAGTCGTGTACTCGGGAAGTCGTGTAGTCGGGAAGTCGGGAAGTCGTGTAGTCGGGAAAACCGGGAAGTCGGGAAGTCGGAAAGTTCCCTACGATGAATTATTGTGCTAATGCTATCATTTGTTTTATTTTCTTTTGTAATAGTTAATCAATGGCCGATGGAGATGTTCCTCTCTTCCAATTCAGAGAAGGGGAAGATGCGATAATGGACTTTATCCGGCAACCCGGTGATGAACACATTGGAGGAGATTTAGATGGCTCCGAGTTCTTGAACGATTCCGGTGAGGGAGTGGAGGTGGAACGAAGCGACCAAGGGCAAACTAGAATAGTTGGTGAACCCCCGCAGTCCGGCGTGGTATATTAATTAAGTCTCTATTTGATCAGATGTAAAAATTTATTTGTATATATATTAACAAAAGTTTCTTCTTTTTAGACCTCCTCCACATCGAAAGAAGAAACTACTAAACGAGGCCATGCCAAAGGGTTGGTATACGGGAAAGATCATTTCAGAATTGAGTTTGTCGATGCAGAAGGCCAACCGATTGGGAACGTCCGCAATAAGTTTGTGCATCAATGCGGAGTTGTTGTTAGGGACAATGTCCCGATCAGCCTTTCGGAATGGAATCAGATAAAAGGCATAGACGGCAATTATTATGTCACCGACAGAAACAAAGATGTATGTTGGGCCAAGCTCATGAGATTTTTCAGTCTGCCGGAGCTGGATACTCCCGAAAGGACAACAGCCATGAGGGACAAAGTCAAGCATTGGGCTCTGAAGAAGATGGCTTCAGCATTCAATAAATGGAAGAACAGAATATACCTTGAGTGGGTCGACAATAAGAAAATCCCAGATTTCACTGGAACACTAGAGAGGCAGCGGGCTCACTGGGAGGCATTTCTGGATTACAAGGAGACACAACTAGCCAAGAAAAGATCGGCACAGAATAAGTTGAATGCGTCGAAGAAGATATATAACCATAAGTTGGGTGGAGGTGGCTACAGAGCTGCCGAGCCTAAGTGGGCAAAGATTGAGGCCAATCTGCGCAAAGAAGGGATCACTCCAGTTACAGATTATTGGCCCCGTAGGGTCAGAAATTGGATGCTTGCTCATGGGGCGGAGTATGACGCATCAGGTGATGTAGTGGTTGATGAAACGAAAGAAACTCCTATACCCCGGCAAACAATTCTGAATGCAATAACAGATGCTCGTGAGGGAAGGTTTTTTCCCGACAGAGAACGCGACGTGCTGTGGAAGGCCCTCGGTACTAAAGAGAAAGGAGGAACTGTTAAAGGCAGGGGAGCTATGACGTGGCTTGAAGGGTTTCCCGAGGACCGTGACTCTTATAGAAGCCGAGAAAGAGCAAAGAGGAGGAAGGAACAGGAGCAAAACGACCGGTTGAGCAGAGTGGAAAAGCAACTAGAAGAACTGCGGCGCGAGCGAGCTAGTCAAGGGGCAACTCATCAGCTGCACCTGCAAGATAGTGAGCAAGGTGGTCCGTCTCAACGGAAAAGCAGCGTGGCTTCCACGACACCGGTCAGCGTGACATACCCCGTGGATTTTATCACTAAGAAGAAAACTTGTGAGCTACATGAGGCAGTGAGAAACATATCCCTGAAGGCGGCGGTCGGCTATGCTTTAACTTGTGAATCTACAGCATTGTATCGTGACAATGAGATTCCAGCTGGCTATGCTCGTGTCGGCGTGGATCACGTTGAACCCGGATATGAATCACTCGAACTTCATTTCCCTGGAGAGGATGATGAGAGGAAACTGGGAGATGTCCAGGGTGGACTCATTCTATGGCCCAAGAAATTGATCAAGTTTCCAGGCTGGACACCGCCAAGGCCACCATCGCCTTCTCTGAGTCGACATGATGACACTTACGACGACCACCATGGCACGAGTCCATCTCGATCTCCGTCGCCGCGTCAGTCGCTGCATCAGCCGACTCCTCAGCCGACTCCTGAGCCGTCTCCTGAGCCATCTCCTGAGCCGTCTCCACCGCCCATAAAGGCTAAAGGTCGAAAGGGTATGAAGGCTAAAGGTTTCCGATCACCCAAACACCGACTTGAGCCCCTCCCAAAAGTACCGAAAGTTCCTCCCCCGAGACCTTACGACGAACCTCCGTGTTCTAAAGAGGTAGCCAGCATTTGGCTACAAACAGAGGCGAGAAGACAGGCTGCAGAATCTAAGGAGAAAAGAAAACCCCTGCCAAAGGAAACGTATGCGGAAGAGCAAATAAATTGGGCTGTCGATTTTCTTACTACGCCATCGCAGATTTCGATGAATAGGCCAGATGACTATGTACGTCAAATGAGGAAAGTTGCTGAAACCAGCGGGAAAAGGAGAAGAGATGTTGCCCAGCTAGGACAACAGTCAAATCAGTCCATCCCCCCGCTCAAGGTGACCACTGATGAGGACTCTGGGCTTGAGAAGGATCCCGCTCACCGCGCGCAATTTGCTGCAGATGCTGGTATTTCAGTTTCTCAACTGGACAACGAAAATCTCCTCTCCTCTACATTTGAACCTGCTAAATGGCCCTGGGTATACGGGAAGGATCTAGTGTCACCTGATGAGCTCAAGGTTCTACCAACACAAATGACAAGACTGCATAAGTGGTACAAGGAGGTCGTTTTGCTAGGTCGAGAAATGATCATTGTGAGAGTTACAAGTGAACATTTCAGCGGTATTACAAGCGAGTTAACTATTCCACTTGAAGAACTCTATCAGTTATACCAGCTTGACGCCCTCGACTTGAGCATCCTCAGTACCTATTGTCTGTAAGTGATTCAATCCATTTATTTTTTGTAATCTCATTAACATTGTAAGTCTATAGCTTAGCTCGGTCATTGCCCTGTTCTAATTATGCTCACTACGGTATTATGCAGAATGAAGAGCGATGAATGTGACAGAAAGGGGTCGTTTGAGATTGGGTTCGTCGACCCAAGCCTAGTTAATCAGAAAATGTTTACATTAAAGCACGACGATACGGTGGACAACTTGTTTAGGGCCCTCCGAGAACAACATTATAAAGGGCAGATATTGTTTCCTTACCATTTCAGGTAAGAGTATTACTGTCTTGTACACATTGGTTAATTTTTGCTTACTTGATGTTAAGTGTAACTGATTAGTTACTGACATATATAAACGTGCGCAGCGACCATTACATTCTGTTAGTATTCGAGTCGATACAGCAGAAATTGATATTATGGACTCATTGAACTGGCCCAAAGAGAGGCACGAATTTATCCAAGGAGTGCTCGCACGGTAATTTCAATCTTTATCTTATTACATCGGTCTCTTTCCTGAGATATGAAGTAACTAATTAATAACTCATTTATTCAATTGTTTGCTGGGCAGGGTTTGGGAACTTTTCCGAAAGACTACAAAAGGTGACTTTCCGGAGAACCTTACTTATAAATACCCCAGAGTAAGTAGTATGAGCTAGGTGTTCGCGCATCCCTTTCAATTAAAATTTCAATACCATCGTGATGCTTGATTATTATTTGATTGAAATCTATTCTCGTGTAGTGGTTGGATAGGCAGCCACAAGGAACCAATTTGTGTGGATACTACGTCTGCGAGTGGATTCGCAAGATAGTCTCTGAGCGGAACCGAGACACATTTATCGAAGTAAGTGAACAAATAAATTCACAATTTCATTTTATAACCATCATTTGTGTTGAGTGTCATTCATAATTTCTGTTATGATGATTGATATTCATATTAATCTCCCTTCTTTTATAGATGGATCGAAAACGGAGGAACGTGAAACTAAAGGACCGCTTTCGAGCAATTAGCGAGGAAATTGCGGGCTTTTTGATGAACTATGTCTTAGATCCGAAGGGAAAATACAATGGCGCCGAATCAAGATAGATGACGGGCTCTAGTAGTGGCTAGCTTGATGATCTCCATGTAATCGAATAGTTGACGGTTCTAGTCTCTCTTATATATGGGATCTTTATTTGTAATCGAATAATCGAATACTTTCCCGTCTTCACGACTTTCCGTTCCGACTTCCGATTTCCCGACTATCTCATAAAGCTTGCTCTTACGAACATTTTGATATGTTATATGTTTTTTTCTGATTTACAGATAATTAACCGTATTTTTTGCAAATTATTCGTAATATACAACAATCGGAACGAAAAAAGTCACAGGCCGCCACGTGGAAGCATCTCTAGTCCCGGGTGGTATTACAACCCGGGACTAGAGCTCCTCTCACATGCGCATGCGCTGCCCCGCGTGGAGGGCTCTTGTCCCGGGTCGTAACCCACCCCGGACAAGAGGGGGGAGGCTCTAGTCCCGGTTGCCATGTACCGGATGGCAATCCGGTACATTAGGGGTTCCCAACCCGGGACAAGAGGGGGGGGTTTCCACTAGTGATTGTTTATCGTGCAAGTCAGCCAATGATTGGGGTGTCCGATGAGGTAGCCGAGAGTTACCGGTTTAGTTTCCACACATTCAGTAGTAGGTTAACAAAGACTATGTAACGAGATAATGTGGCTGTGATATTTGTGGTATGCTGCCAATCTCTGTACAACTTCAGTAGTAGGTTAATTAAGGCTAATGCTACAACTTCAGGTGCGTCGGATGGAACTTCTCAGCAGGTATGTTGAATTGAAGGAGGGCGGTCATGAAGATCTCTTCAAAATCAACTTTGCAGTATTTGTCTACTCACGATGTTTCAAGTATTCATTATGTCTGGGGGCTTAAGAAGGCAGACATATGCTTTAGGCAGAGTGAAGTGAAACCAGCTGGTATGTTTGCACATAGTCTTTTCAGAAACGGTGATGGTCAATGGCTGGTCGGACGGCGTTCTGAAGATGTTGACCTGCCAACGTTGGCTTCTGAATCTCAATTAGTGTGTGACATTCATTATTCTCTTGAAGGGAAGAAACAGACTATCTGACTTTGGTTCGTGAAGATTTTTATGCTCCTACTGATCAGCGGGCAATGCAATGAACATCACGTCACAACATTTTAAGATCCAGAGATGCGAAAACCACGGTTTGCGGGCTAGCTAAAGACCAGCTGAATTGTGGTGGCCATGGTCAGAACAGCATCTGATGTCCGAATTAATAGTTCTGCATAGAGATTGGGATCATGTTGTATGCCTTGCCCTATCCTACCCGAATTGTTAATTAAGACTATTATGTACCCAGTCATGTGACTGTGATCATGTTGTACAGCTTCAGAATACTTTGGTTCTCAAAAGTTTTATTAAACTCCAAAACAAGTCGTTTTTAGGTCTGCAAACCTTTTCGCCGGGAAACATAACCTTACTTTCCCTGCCAAACTCGCTTGGCAGACTATTTTCCCAGAAAACAAAGGGACGATTCAGTTTTCACCTTATTCTAGGGGCTTTGTGTTCTCTAAAGCTTGTACCTTTATATATACTCGTCCGAAACACTCAATTGTGTATCAAAATCGTTCGGCTTTTACTCAGATGACATGGGTGGTTGCGTTCCACCGCCGTCGCGGGTGCAAAGTTCAACCAAATGTCGGGCATGGCCAGCTCCATGCCGCGATCGAAGTGGTCTCGGTGGTTGCCCTTGGCAAGATTCCTGTGCATGAACTGACTGGTTGTCCAGCTAGCGCTTCACACCACCGTGTGCCTAGATGAACTCGGTATTGTTGTGCATGGCTTCGTCCATCGCGTTGACGCTCTAGGCCCCAATACATTTTGCATCCTACTCACCAAGAGTGCCACACTTTTCCACACATCAACACACGCCACCCCGATGCTTTTTTGGTTTCCTCCAAGATCTGAGTATAGCTGTCCATAAAATTAAAAGGTGGAATACATAATATAGAGATTGGTGTAATAGTTGAGGAAGGAACATCACATGTATATATAACAAGAAGATTGCATGGGGGAGTTATGTTGCTCATTTTCACCACACCATTAGTGTGAGACACCACCCTAAAATTGGCGTGAGTGGTTTTGCAGCTCACAACAAGTGTGACGTTTTATTTCAAAAGTTTCTGGTCAGGCAAGAACTGGTTTTGCTAACGGAAAATTTAATAGATTTTGGTGATAGAAATTGTGCAGGAAATAATCATGGCAAGCTGCCCTATCCTGTTTGGACTCCATTGTTAATGCATACATGCTTATTTTTTTCTTCGATGAAATAAAATACACACATGCTTGTATGTGCTTATTTGTTAAATTTTCATTTATTTCAAATTATGTATAATGTTTAATAGGAAAATGTTTTCTTACCACTTCGCATCGTGTAGACGGGACAATCCATTGCTCTAACACTTTGTCATGAATAATATTTAACTAGAAATTTTATTTACTCCCTCCATTCCAAAATATAAGGCGCCATTAAATTTTGCTGGTCAACGGTGTACAACTTTGACCATAATTTTTACTTATAATATGTCGACAAAATTAGTATACAAATATATAAAATGAAAGAATCTCGCGAGACGAATCCAACGGTACCATTTATACATTCTCATTCCATATTTTGTTATGTATACTTATGGTCAAACTCGAGTATCAAAGACCAGCATAAAAATAGGACATCTTATATTTTGGAACGGAGAGAGTATGATATTTGGTACAGTTCAATACTAAGAGATCAGATCTTCACTGACATAAGACATTTTCCCTCTTCCAACTTAAAATAGTATATGTTACCAGGCAGGACATCACTCATTCTAGATGTCCTTATATTTGTTTATTGGATTTGCTATTAGTTTCCAGGTCACGGAGATATTTTTATTTCAAGTGGACCTAATCGTGAATCCAAGAGCCCATTTCGGCAGGAGAAAAATCCAGCTATAGTCATTGAACTTGAGCGGTGGTCTCACTTTGGTCACTGATATTCCGAATACCTAAAATACGGTCACTCTTTTTGTCGAGGTGGTTCATTTCGGTCACTGCATCTGTTTCTGTACCGTATTTTGTACGTATTGTGCCACTCTGTCAAACGTTGACTGGTCAGATGGCTACGTGTGCGACAACGTGGCTAATGTGCACGGTCAGTTTGCAATTAAACCCTCTCTTTCGGACCTCCAGCTCACCCGCCGCCACTCTCCTCCCACCGCACACACCACCGCGAGAAGCAGCCAAGGAACGTTTCTTCAACAACCAGGAAGATCTCCCGGTCTTCGCCTAATCCAATCGCGGTTGCGCCACCCGTTCATCCCGAACGCCGACGCCGCCAAATAGGCCCATGCCCTGCCCCCACCGTACGGCGCCGCTGCTCTTTTTTCTATCGGACTGCGCCGCTGCCTTCCCACCCTAGAGGCTACCAATCGAGGCCGAGAAGGCGCCGCGTCTCGGCCGAGCATCGTGAGGAAATCAAAGATCTTGCATTAATTGTTTCGACGTGGAAGGTCCCTGTGCGTAAGATTAGGAAAAGGTGGGCCAGCAATTCACCGGGGAACAAAAGATGCTCGCCATTAAAACATCTCGTGCTGCTCGCAAGGCTCGTTCTTTCAATCCCAATAATCCCCATCCGAGCTCTCCCAGGTTGACGGCGTACAGTTCAACGGCGCCGGCAGGAGTTCTCGATCCACGTCCCTTCTCTCTCCCACTAAGGGCCGACGGCAAGTCTCACTATTACAAACAAACACAGGAACGCGAGCGGAGAATGCTGGCGAGTCGCCGGCGTCGGCCAACTTGCTCAACTTGGTCCAGCCCTCGGGAGTCTGCGCTGCGGCCACACCGGCCGTCCCGCCGCGGACGTTGCGCCCGCCCTCCCAGGAGCACTGCGGCTCCATCCCTTTGCTGCTACTCCCCAGTGCATCGTCGCCGTCGTGAACAAAGTCGACCCCAGCGCCTCCATCCCTTTGCTACACTACCCCAAACCGGGAAATTCCTGACGGCCATGGACCGTCGGGAATAGCAGCAAAGCACCTTCCTTTTTTCGGTTAATCACAGTGAGTTTTAATCCGCATCTGACGTGGTCTGACAACTAAAATTTCTGGACTAGTACTCCTCAGCTTTTTTTTTTAGATAAAGAATGTATATTAATATCGCGGAGATACAAATTACACCCAGCCTCTGCAACAACGCAATAACCAAAACTATTATGGATGCACACAGCCGAAAGACAATAAGAAGAAAAAATAGAAAGAAAAGTCCCGCTACAGAGTTACAGTCCTTATAGCAGCCGCACAACCACCACCAAGACACCACCTGATGTCCAATTCTTTAAAAGCAGCGCCTTCAAGAAGAACAGTGCCAGGCACAACCAATTAAGGACAGACATTGTGTTTTCACCCTGAAGATAGTCCCCACTCTCAAAACAATGTCTTCAGCAAGACCATTGCCAGGCACAACCAATTAAGGCCAGACCTTGGGTTTTCATCCTGAAAGGTAGGACTTTGAACTTCACCTGTGATGTTGCCCCCACTAACAAATCGCTGCTCCGCCTCCTGCAACTCCAAGCAAGTTCCTCATCGCCGCAAAGCCTCCAATCACCATTTGCTAGTCCTTTAATCTCAGCTTTCATGACATTTGATTAGAGCAAAGCATCATTTGATTAGAGCAAAGCATCACTAATACTAGAAATTATGGCGCTTAATAGGTCTACTGCCTACTGCCTAGCAGCCGAGAGCTGCAACAAGCTGAGGCGAACTGATCCAAGGAGCAGCAGCAGAGGATCCAAGGAGCAGCAGCAGAGGAAGATTCAGAAGCACGCGCGAGCCAGCAAAGCCGCGCCGCAAGATCATGATGCCGCTTACGCCAAGAGGTCCAAGGGGCTACAGAACAAGGCGTTCGAGCTGGCCTCGCCGCCATTGCCGGGGATCCGCCGCTGGTGTGGGAGTCGAAGGAGGGTGTCCTCGACATGTACCGCGCCACCGCCGTCCCATCGGAGACACGCGCGCGGCACACGTTTAGTCGAAGGAGGGTTTAATTGCAAATTGATCGCTTCGCTGGCTCATTAGCCACGTTGTCCGCACAGTTGTCACACACGTGGCCGTCTGACCAGTCAACGTTTGACAGACTGGCACAATACGTACAAAATACGGTACAGAAACAGATGCGGTGACCGAAATGAACCACCTCGACAAAAAGAATGACCGTATTTCGGGTATTCAGAATCTTTCGGCAGCAGTGCACAGCAGCCTCGCCTTTCCCCTTCCGCGTGAGTGGGCTCTCTTGACGCCGGCGCCGACGCCACCGTCCTAGGGTTCCGGCGCTGAATCTCCGCCACGAAATAGCAGGAGAGAGCGGCCAGGAGATGGACTCACCACAGATCCCCGACGAGCTCCTGACGGACATCTTACTCCGCCTCCCCAACCCAGCGGACCTCATCCGTGCCGCCGCCGCCTGCGCCTCATTCCGCCTCCTCGTCGCCGACCGTTCCTTCCTCCGGCTGTACCGCAAGCGCCACGCCCCGCCCCTCCTCGGCTTCCTCGAGCGATGCCATTGCAGTGCCTTCCACCCCGCCATCGCGCCGCCCCCCTCCGCATCGGCAGCCAGCGCCGTCGCCCTCGCCGCAGACTTCTCCTTCTCCTTCCTCCCCGCCGCCGCCGCCGCCAGCGGCTGGGTCGTACGGGACACCCGCGCCGGCCACGTCCTCCTCGACAGCCCCCCTGAGCACGACTTCGACGATGAATACAGTTTCGTCTTCCCGGAGACGGTGGTGTGCGACCCCGTACACCGACTGTACGTCCTGCTTCCCCCAATCCCTGCTCACATGACCACCATGGTGGAGGCCCTGATCTATAGAAAACAGTACAGTTACTGCGAGACCTTCCTGGCTCCCCCTGGGGCGTCGGCTGCGAAAGAAACATCATTCAGTGTGGTCTGGATGGCGCAGTGCAGAGATAACCTGGTCGTCTTTGTCTTCTCTTCCAGCACCGAACAATGGCGAGTCATTTCATCCCAGAGCTGGGACGATCTGTTTGCTGGCCGTATATCATCGCAAAGGGTTGGCTCTCTTCACATGTCGCCAATACGCCTATGGCTGCTTCTATTGGGTGTCAGATTTGAGGAAAAGGTTGCTGGTGCTTGACACCCGGACGATGGAGTTCTCCATTGCTGAACTCCCACACGAGGCCAGAGGTTTGGGAGGTGATGATATAGGCATTGTGGAGGCAGGGGAAAGTAGGCTCGGGATATTTGCGTATCATGTGCATCCACTATACGGAAATTACCTCCACTATACCATTAGGCAAAACAGTTGTGGCAGTTCAAGCCAGTGGCAGTTCGAGAAGACAATCCCACTGGATTCTAGGTACTTTCTTATGGGTTCAACGAGGAGGCACTTGTTCCTATATCAGCATAGAAACCGGTCACGTAATACAGGCTGTTTCTCACTGGATGTCAAGACATTCCAGCTTGAGAGGGTGTTTGTTTCGAATTCCTGCATCCCCATCATCCAGGCATACAGCAACTTCCCACCATCGTTGTTGTCGACACCGATGGTATCGAGGGGTAAACTTTATACTGCCTCCTAGTCTTTTTCTTCCGTTCATAGATATCACTCAATCACATAGCTAGCCTGATGCCTGATACTGCATTGCTGTGATTGGTAATTTTTGCTTACACAGTTTTGTACGTATTACTTTGTACTTGTGACAAAGCTAATCAAGCTCAGGAACATACCAGTGATTTATTTGTTGTTTGTTCTAGTTTTCATTTCAAGGTAATTAATATGAGTAAAGGAAAGGATCTTACACGCTAGAGTAGCATTCTTGAGACATTGTATGATAGTGAAAAGCACTAGATCACAACAATTGTTGGTTCTTATGGCCAAACTAATGTAGGAGGATGCAAGTTTAAATCAGTACATTGCTACCATGCATCTTTAGATTGTTTTACTTTAGGAACATTTATTCTAGTCAAGCAGTACTTATCTTGTCCACATTTCTTTTATAAGGATGCGGAAAACTCGTATTTGGTCAGCTTTAGGCTTAAACTGTTGTTACCACTAATGCCTCTACTGCGTATTGAGATGAGCAAATTGAAGTGGTTAGCTTGATTAATTTCTCAAGAGATTATTCCCCAAAAATAATGTTCAATGAACTTGCCATTCAAATAGCATAAATAACTTTTTTTCAACTATTTTAGAAATCAGTTGCTCGAGATAAATTGGATGCGTTTTTCGACAGTCTGATTTCTAGTCAGGCCTCTTGGTCAGCTTTGGCCATTTCTTAGTTTGGTACTGTCATAAGGATCCCAAGTTTACATGCCTACAAACTGAACTTCTTCACCTCAAAAAATTTTAGTTTGCATGATTTTTGAATGCAACTTCCCACTGAAATCCATAAAGAACGAATATAACAAATCCACATAACTTCGGATATTTATAAATCAAGCTTTCAAAGTTGTATGGAATAAACAGACATCTAATCAATTGATCCACGTCTTCCTTCTATGTGACCAGCACGCTCATAGTTAGTTTGGCAACTCAGTATATACATATAATCAGGTTAACCGTGCCTTTCTGGTACTTCCTCCCCAGCAACAGAAATCTGATAGTAAAAAGGCAGAAGATAGTTATGCTTCTCATAGAACTAGCGAAGAGATTTGCCAACCGAGTAGATAAATGTAATCAGGATAACCGCTCTTTGTAGGTACTTCCTTCCAGCAGCAGAAACCTGATAGTCAAAAGGCAAAGGCTAAATGTACTACTTATAGAACCAGCGAAGTGATCCTGTATCAGCACAACGCACTCATGGATGGTCTAAATCGATGTCATAACCAAATATGTGAAAATTAGGAAAGGAGCGAACACGGAACACATATATAAGATACCCCTTTATCATCCTTAGATCTTTTCTTAGTTATCACTATGCTATAATGGTAATACTATTTATTTTGTCATTTGGATAATGGTATAGTCATTTATGAGCCCTTACTTGTAATAGAAGATATGTGGCATTAGATCATCCACAACTAGTTGCTTGCGTATTAACTTGGGAGCATCTTAAAATTTCTGAATTTTGTTACTTTGTTAGTTAAAATCTCCCCTTGTACAATGATCAGCTAGAAAAGAACATTTGTGTGTTGACAAGTAAAATGTAGTTCCTTTTCATAAAAGAGGTAAAATATAGTACCGCCTGTTGAAATTACTGAGTTCCACAGCCTTCAATGGCGTTTTGAAACTTCGACTGTTGCATATGTATGCTGGAATTTAGCCTTGTTAACTGTTCCATATGACCCTTTACCAATCGTAAGATCATTAAAAAATGATGAAGTCGTCGCTTGATTCTGCTCCCATGAGTACCTATTATACTCGGTAAAACATAGAATCTTCTTGTCTGTTCTGCAGTGGCGGAGCTACAGTGCTATTTCTGGGCGGGCCAGGCTGCAGCTGTGCATGGATTTCTTCAGAATTAGGAGTTTTGTTGGGCCAGCCCACCAAGAAAAACAAAGGAATGCCCAAATCCTGGGCGGGCCATGGCCCAGTTCGGCCCCAACGTAGCTCCGCCACTGCTGTTCTGTTGTATCAGTATATTTGTGATCACCATTACCCTTTGTTGCTACCCTTTCAGAAGAGCCTTGCTTGGGTTGAGCATCTGTTATGGCCACCTCCTTAACTAAGAAATATTTGCTCTCCGCATTCACCTTATCAATCTCCTCACTATTTGACCTGTCATCTCAATATCTCTAAGCTTAATTCCATCTTCGACGTGCCAAATGGCAAAGTTGTTCTGTAAATAAGAGCAAATATTCAACGAGAAACAGTTACCTACCAGCCAGCCCACAAAAAAAATTCGAACCACTCAATGCTGATCCTACAGCCCACAAAATTTTGCCCAGGTAGCAGGTCTGGATTGAGTCTCTTTAGAGGACCACTGCTGGCTTAAATGATGGAAGACACACACAGTATGGTTTGTTGATTGTTGCTACCTGCAACCCCTGAGTTTTTTCCCGTTCAATGGAGAATTTTTTTATACTATGCTATGTAACTTGTCAAGTCCTGAAACATGAAAATACCAATTGTTCTAGAGCTTTAATTTTTTTTAAGAATTCATTTTTTGTGCTACATGCCTTCATCCATTTACTGCATGTGGTTTGATTTGAGCCCTAATATTTCATCTCAGCTTTTCTTGCAAGCAATGTACTGAGTGTTGCCGGTGCTAAGACAGACCTACCTTTTGTTCCTCTTTAATGACAAGCTCTTCTATATCTACAATTGGAATACACTAATTTTGAGATATTTGGCAGGTGTTGAAAACGGGCTGAGAAGGAGATGCTGGAACAAGGCTGTGCTGCGAGCTGAAGCGCACAGTCACTACGGTCAGAGTAGTGCTGAAGCAAATGCTGGAGACCAAATTTGTTGAAGAGTGCTTTTGGCTCTGCTTGTTGTACTATGGTCATCTAGAATTTACCTCAAGTGTATCTTGTAACCTGGAGTTTATCTCTTTCCACCTGTAGTAGTAAAAGGTACTGTAAAAATCGCCTGTGCCTTGGTCTAGCAATGGTTGCTTTGTCGGATATCGACATAGGGTAGTGAGAGATAACGATGTTCAGATTCAGCATATTCAGTACTAGGTTAACTAAGACTATGTAATCTTGTTGACAAGTGTGGCATGGAACATCCCAGGTATGCTGAAAGAACGGCCAAGAGGATGTGTCACGTTATCAGATTATCCATCCAGCTGTAGCAAGTCAAAGTGACTGACACTTTGATCTTGTTGTGCTCCTGTATGCCTTCACATCGTTGTATATTTGTCTACTCGTTTGTCGTGGACAGAGAATATTCTCCTCTACTTTCGCAAATTCGTGCATGGCTGCTTCTACTGTTTCTACTGGGTGACTAATTCGACTCACTGGAGGGAAGAAACGAAAATGCTCGTGCTCTACAGCCGGTGCAGTTATCAACGCTTTCTTCAGTACCTGAAACGCAGTTTCAGTTTTGGGAGTCCAGGTGAAAATTGCCCCTTTCTTCAACAGAGCTGCTGGGCGATATAGGCCCTGCTTTTTTTGCGGGAAAGGGAAGATGACATTAAAACCCCGTTCTTACAGAGATTGCAAGCACTGGGATTCAACCTACCAGCACACCATAAAACCATAATAAATCCTCAGCACCGAGCGTCTACCACACCCGTTTTGTGCTCTCAAACCTCACCCCAAAAAGGTCAGATCATCGCAACGCTGCATATTTGTTCTTCCAATGTTCCAAACATGTTCGCTAGAAAAAAAAACAGAACTGCAGTTGAAGGATTGAACAGTGCAGAGAAAAAAAGAGACGGAGTTCTTAACAGGACTGGTTTGCGTGTTAAGTCCGCTTGTGGTACTGGCCCATTTAGGCATAACTACGCTACCGATCGAGTACACATCGGGCACGGGCGCCGACACGTACCTCGCCTCCTCCTCCTCCTCCAAGCCGGAGAGCGGCCAGGCAATGGCTTTGCCGGCGATCCCACAGGAGCTCCTAGAGGAGATCTTCATCCGCCTCCCCACCCCAGACGACGTCATTCGCGCCTCCTGTACATGCGTCTCGTTCCACCGGGTCGTCACCGACCACTCCTTCCTCCGGCGGTTCCGCAAGCTCCACGCACCACCCCTCCTTGGCTTTGTCACCAACGGAGGGAAAAACCTAGGCTTCCACCCCACCACCATGCCATACCCCTACACGTCGGCAGCGAACGCCATCGCTCTCGCTGCGGACTTCTCCTTCTCTTTCCTCCCTGCCCGCGACGTCGGCTGGGTTGTATGCGACATCCGCGACGGTCGGGTCCTCCTCGACAGCCCTCACGACAACACCCCTGACATATCCTTCTTCACGGAGACTGTGGTGTGCGACCCCTTACACCGGCGGTACCTCCTGCTTCCTCCAATTACCGACGACCTAGTTGCTATGGTGGAGGACGCAGCCTTGGTAAAGCAGTGGCGTCTCTATGATACCTTCCTCTTGCCCCCTGGCGGTGGCGACGATGACGAGGAGGACACTTCGTTCACAGTGATCTGGCCGGCAATGTGCAAAACTAAGCTGGTTTCCTTTGTCTTCTCTTCGAGTACGGAACAATGGCGAGCCGGTCCATCCCAACACTGGAGCGATCTGTTTCCTGACATGTTGTTACTGTGGAACGGATTGCCCCTCTTCTCCCGCCGCCAGTACGCCAATGGTTGCTTCTACTGGTTGATATACCGGACGGGAAAACTTCTTATACTTGACACCCGGAAGATGCAGTTCTCTATTGCTGATGCCCCACCTGGAACTATAAACAGTTGTAATTGGGATATAGCCATTGTCGAGGAAGGGGAAGAAACATCTGCAATGTTTGTGCGTGCAAGCGACACAACTTTCCTAAAATATACCGCTAAGCGAAACAGTACTGGTGGTTATAGCCAGTGGGATAAGGTGAAGAGATTTTCACTGGATCCTTTACACTTCTTCTTAGGTTCAATTGGGAGGCACACACTCCTCTATAAGTACGACACGCTTAAATCGCTTGATGCAGGCTGTTTCTCCCTAGACACAGAGACATTCCAACTTGAGAGGTTGTGTGCTTCAATGCCCGGAGGCTCTAATACACACATATATAGCAATTTCCCACTATCATTGTTGCCGACACCAACTGTATCAAGTGGTAATTTCCTTGCATCCATGCTATCTCCTTTCTAAAATTGTTATGACACAACTTGTCTGATGCTTGTAGTTCATAGTTTTGATTCCTAATTCTTGTTTACACGGTTTGGTGGTTGCTACTTTTTCTGTACTTGCAGCAAAGCTAGTCAAGCTTATCAATATAACTGTAATTTGCTTGTTTGTCTATTCCGACTTTGAGGTCATTACTTCACAATAAATTGACGCAGTTGTAAATAGCACGCAAGATCGCACAACAATAGTTTCTGTGATTTTTTTTGGTCAAGCTAATGGAGAAGGAATTCAAATTTAACTCAGAACATTGCTGCAAGTTCACGCTTAGATTGTCTCATCTTTAAGAACTTCTATTCATGTTCAGAAGGACTTGTCTTGTCCCCATTTCTCTTGACAGATATAAAGAGTTAGAGAAGTCTTTTTTGGTCATCCTCAAGCCTATGAACTTTTTCTTCTGATGATGCTGATTTTAGATAGATACAAGGATTCATATCGAACTTTTTCTTCTGATGATGCTGATTTTAGATAGATACAAGGATTCATATCTGGTATCGTTGCAAATAAAAACCCCAAGCCGTTCCTACCACTAGTGCACCACTTTTGCATGCGATCTGGTTCTAGCCATAATATTTCATCTCAGCTTTTCCTTCCCACATTTTCCTAAGAAAGGTACCGAGTTTTGCCTGATATTAGGACCTACCCTCTGTTCCTCTTTGCTGACGAGATCTTGTATATCTACAATCTGAATACGCTTAATTTGGACATATTGGGCAGGTGTTGAGAAGGAGATGCAGGAACAAGGCTGTGCTACAAGCTCTGGCGCAGAGTCATCATGGTCAGAGTAGTGTCCATGCGAATGCTGGAGGTCAGTCGGTGTTGAGGATTAGAGTGGCAGGTGATGTTGCGATGCCACTCCGACAGTTGGCCACTCTACTAATATAAGTTGGTAATAGGGTGCTTCAATCTCTGATCCCAAGCCGTTCCTAGTCGCATCAAGATTTAACCTCAAAAGCGTATCTTGCACCCTAGAGCTTATCTTAGGTGCCTTGATCTGACAATGGGTGGTGTGTCAGATACGGTGGTGAGAGTTAACGACATTTAGATTCAGCACATTCAGTAGTAGGTTAATTAAGACTATGTAACAAGACAATGTGGTTGTGATCTTTGCTATATGCCTGCCAACTCTCTGTACCTACGACTTCCTACGACTACAAATTTGTGGCATGGAAATCAGTCAGGTATGTTGAACTGAAGGACAAAGCCCAAGACGATCTTAAAAATCAGCTCTGAAGTATTGATGTCAGGTTGCATTGTTTATTTGTTTGACACGGCCTGGTTGCATACTTACATGTCTGTGTCAATCTGCTGTAAGTTTTTAAAGATGAGAATAGGGCGTTCACCTGCTGACGATTATTGAGATAAGAGTGGCCGACGAACAGCGAGCCACACTGTTTTCTTCAGAATCTGAGTCTAGCTCCACATTACAACCCAGCTAATGGCTAAGGCACAATGATGGCAACGTTCCAACAAAACATGCAAGTCTGTGTCTGGAATACTAGTAGCAATAAGCTTGTGATCCATTACAGTGTGCTATACAGTTGTGCATCACAGCTCTGCCCAGGTAATCAGATGTGCTGTATCTTCGCTCACCTATTGTTTGTGTTAATCCCTGACCGAAAACTGCTTTGTTAAGTGTTTGCATTTTAGTTCACAAACAAGAAGTTCAATCTTTGTGTTATCATATTTGTCTAATTTCAAGTCGGTTGGTCTAGTAGAAGTCTTTTCTTACCTGGTACTGTAATATACTAGGATAGGTGAGACATGGTATTCAATCTTCCGTGCCATGTTTGTGCCATAAAAATTCTTACTGCACCTGTTATGATGATGTTTACTCTCTTGCTGATATACGGAGTAGTTTACTTTTTTGGTATGCCTCTCTCTAGGTAGACACCGCAACTGGATGCATCTCAAAACGGAGGTGTACTATTTTCGTTATATGATAATATTATGTGTATGCTTGGGAGAACTGAATGGTGGCTACCAAACAGATCAAGCATATAACCTCACTTATCAGTTTTAGGCGACAACAATATGTAATATCCACATATGTAGATATGTTCTTTTTTTTAGTTTCAAGAATCACTTTTGTGAGAAGGCCAAGACCATATATTGAACATATCCAATCCTTACAAGATCACCGTTACATAAACCAAAAATGACGCCCAAGTCACTCGGTAAATAGACGTTGTCTTCCTTCTCTAGGACGCACCATGAGAAAAGTTCGATGCCGCCTCCGGATCTTCGAAACACCTTTCTAGCCAGAGAAAATTGTTGATGCAGCGGCCATGAAAGTCGCCGATCGGAGATAGAAGATGCTAGCGATAACGATCCGAAGATCAGATCACCGCTCCGGAGAAGAAGAGGGTTGGACAACCACCCTAAATAAGGGTAGACGTGCGGTGACCCAGTACACCACTTTATATTGTAGTGTACATTGATATAACCCCCACGGAAGGACTGATCCATAAATATTACATCCCTCGGTGTAGTATAACAGAAACATTGCGGGTCCACTTTATTACACACTGCTAAATATTACAAGCCAAAAGTGCATAAAAACATCAACGGCTCCCTCTGACATGGGAGGAGTATCTAGTACGGATATGTTGACAGGTGTCAACCTAGTAACGATAGAAAACAACAAACTGAGAACCATCGGCTTGACAATCTAAGTAGTAGTAGTCTTGTATTGTTCGGCCCGGTTCCTAAGACTGATGTCTAAGTATCGACCTCCTCCTCCACGTCGTCTGCTCCGTATGCGATTATGTAGTCGACGCCTTCAACTCCGCCGGGTTGGCTCCTTTAAGTACACCTCTTCTACATGGTATGCTCCGTAGCCTTCCTCAGAGTCTAAGCAAAGGTCAAATGGGAAATGGATGAGTAACAACGTTACTCAGCAAGTTCAGCATAACACTTAGATAAGTGGAATGCTCTAGCCACCGTCATGACCAGAAGATCATAGACGTATATGCAAGTTTCATAAAACATTTGTAGAAAAGGTCCATTTTATTTTAGAAAACTATGCCCCATCCTCCACAGGTCCTTAGTCATAACTTGGAGTGCCTTTTTGCAGCGCTCTGTAGTTCCCTCCTCGAACAATGATGTGACAGCCATATTTTCTTTGGTTAACTCTGTAGAGCTGTATCACTTTATCCAACAACATTCTCGCTCTTTATGCTCTCTCAACACACCATGTGTGTCATAGCCAGAACTTAGGGAACCAAGTCATGTGGAGCTCCTCCCCACACAACACATATCTGCACCTTGTGGACCGAGTCGGTACAAAGACACAGTCACTCGCCACCCCTCCCGAGCTCCTATTCCACTTCACCCCATCAGGTAGGAAGCTTACATGCTTCAATGCTATTGGCCCGCTGCGACGGACCCAACCAGGTAATATTCTACCGAGGATATGTGAAGGAGAGAAGATACTGATAACTTGCTTGTCCGTAGTAGATCTTTTGGCTGATGCTATCAATGCGGCGCAAGTATCACTAGGACATCTTTTTTTATCCCTATGTATATACTTTATCGTACAATGGAGCCTCCACCATCACATCAAATTGTGGTTCCATTGCCGGCCAACAATAATATATATAGCCATTCACATCATTCGAATATAGTATTTTTGTTTTTATGCAGATGATAAACAATCCTAATTCATAAATACTTTGATAAAGAACGGAAGTGCAAGTTGGAACTTGCCTTGAGATTTTTTTGAAGCTTGGAACAGGGGGGAAAATCCCCACTGCAATTTTTATAATTTTTATATGGGGAAAAATCCCCACTTGCCTTGAGATTGGTTGATAGTGCAGTCTAAAGCTCCCAGCGATTGACAACCCTCCTGTTCTGAAATTAGCATCATTGTATTTATAAGACAATGTTTGAAGATCCAATTTATACCATTATCCATAGGATGAGACGATTTTGGTATCCTGAAAATTTCCCTCCCTTAAGATTTTTTGAAGAATTCTTGCCTTTTATAGGTGAATTTTCCTTTTTGTGCTTTATTTAGGATGTGTAATAGGATAGTCTATGATAGTATAGTTCAAATTATAACTTAGTATTCATTTTCCCAGATTATTTAATTTTGGTAAAATAGTTTCAAAAATATTTCAAAGGAATTTTCACTTACGGAACTTTGAATTTTTGGTATAAGAAATATTTTTCAAAATTCCCAATAACAATTTATTTGAATACCTTATTTTCTTCTGATATGTGATATTTTTCTTGTATTTTTAGGAAATTATTTGAATTTAGAGTGAGTTTTCGAAATAGAATGATTTAAAGATTTTGTGAAAATACCAAACTGTCCCTGGTTAACTTTTTTTTTGAAGGGCAAATACCTGGATATATTATTTAGAGATCAAAATACAACCAGAATACATCCAGATACGGGGCAGCTGTCCCCAAATAACAAAAAGGACCCTATCTAACATGAAAATTACACCAAGGTCCTCAGATTTTCTGCATGGAGCAATCCGCCACTGTTCATCACTCTGCCGACAGAACGCCGGAGAGGAAGAAGAACCACAACAGCTGTGTAGCCGGCATGGAACTATAGAGGAGTAATCCTCGTTGAGATCGCCGCAACTTCCACCTAGCACGGACGCCAGGATCTTGCAAACTGCGAGATGAAACATCGACGGGAGCAACGCTCCGCTCCAATCCGGCCGTCGGGTCGCCGAGCACTTCCAGGCAAACCCGCAAGAACAAAGCTCCAGGAACAGCAAAAACAGCAATATCTGCCGCCCCAGGCCCAACCACTCCCCTAGATCCCTTCTTCTTCCACCTCGGCAACAAGAAAAGATCTTAAGAAGCAGGAAAAATCCGAACTCATTTACCGACAAGGGCGCCGAGTTGACGATGCAGATCGACTCCTCCTTCCTGTGGAGCTTGCCAAGCTGCTTCATCTTCTCTGCTGTTAGCCAGGAGTGGCTCGGAACCTCCGGCAACTCGCACCCCACAGCACCACCTCTGGATCCGCGGCCGAGACACAAGCACGGCTCCATCTCCTCGCCTCCACGGCCGGCCAGAAGGAGCTCCGCTTGAACACCTCCGCAAGCAGCAAGGTAGTACCAGCACCCGAGCTTATTTAAAGGAGACTCCAGCTCCGGCACCTCCAAGCTTCCGTCACCCCATGCAACCGTCACCGGAGATATCTTCGCCGCTAGCAACCAAGCGCCGCCCGGAAGCGCCGGCCGCAAGCTCCAATCCGGCATAGCGCCAAACGCCAAGGAGGCAAACACTAAAGCTAAACCTAGATCTACTATATACAACTCACCGGCACCTCACCAGCACCAGCTCCGGCCAGCTACTCCGGCGGACAGGCCAGATCGGCCCGGAAGTCACGAGGCGACTCTCAAAACTACTGTAGCGAGGTGAGAGCAGAGAAAGGGGAAAGACGACTTTTGGTGTCCTCCCCGCTTTAAACCAAGGGGGAGTTGGTGACAGGGAGGGGCTCGTCCCTGGTTAACTTGGTTGAACCAACTGAGTAGAAACACTCGGGTCTGGTCAACACGACCGAGCCACTTTTTCTCACTCACTCTCACTCGTGCTCGCGCTGGCGACTCTGCTGGCGACCGAGTCGCTCCACCGTCGCTGCCTTGCTCCAGCGCACTCCGGCCACTTCCGCCGCCGCGGTCTCGGGCAAAACCTTCCTCTCGCTCCGCTCTAGCTTCCCGCCCTGATCGATTTGCTTTTCCCCTCCTCGCTTGGCTCTGCGCAACTCAACCCTAGAACTAGGGTTTCGGTGACGGCGTGGCTCCGCCGTGCTTGCTCGTGCTCGTGGTGCTCCGCAATGGCAGGTGTAGAGTTTCGAGCTTTGTGCCGCCGTGGTGGTGTTGTTGTGGTGCTCCGCTCCTTCCACTGGCCCCCCACGAGAGGTTGCACGGGCACTGCCTCGTCGCCTCGGAGCTACGGCCGTGGACAAAAGGTATGAACTCTCCTCTCTGCTCTCTCCTCCCGCTTTCTTATTAGCAGAAACTCAATTCCCTCTTCGATGCAGTTGAAACTTGGTTTACTTCTGATTTTAGGTTGCTTTGATGAGATAATATAGTGGATTTGATGTATGTGCACTGTCAACCTTGATGTGCTACTAGATTCAGAGATGAATGGTGTAGATATAGCATGTTAGATCACTTCTTCATCTGGAATAACTTCTGAAATGCTAGGAATCCTATATTTCTGGTGCTAAATGATTTATGAGATGATGTTTCAGTGGTCCCTGTAATGTTCTTGAGATAATAACATGCTCTGCTGTGCTAGGAGGGTTGTAATATTTTTTAGAGCATGAAATTGCTTGTGTGGCTTGCTGTGATGCCTCCTTGGAGTTACATATCATCTATGCTTGCTTGGATTGCTTTGTAAAATTCTTTTTAATGCATTCATGTGCTTCTTCCAGTGCTCAGATGTGCTAAACTCAGTTAATCCAGTTCCATTGGTTCACTGGTTTGTGTATAACTTGATAAGAACAGATATTGCACTCCCCTCTCTCTTTCTATAACATACTAGTTGCTTTGCACGTGCAACGCACGTCTCCAACACAACATACGGTTTTTTGAATGTCATTCCTCTTTTAGGGCCTATTTGATTCATAGGATTAGAATATCAAAGGAATGGGAAAGGAATAGGAAAGGATGGCATGTGCAAAACTTTCCTCGCTCCTTGTGCATAGGATTCAAATAATGAGGTCTCAGTGAATATTTCTTTTCCCGTACGTTTTGCCTTGAATTTCCTCTAGATTTCCCTTGCACCATTCCTATGAATCAAAGGAGTGAACAAGAGCATCTAGGGAAATTTCCTATCCTTGTACATTCCCTCCATGTTTCCTCCAAATCAAAGGAGCCCTTAATGAATTACTTTTTATGTAATTTAAATATGTTAGATACAATTCTGACAATTCAAATGCCCCCACGTGTTGACCTTAATGAAACATAGCAATGTGAAGATAACTTTTAGACAAATGATAGTATAAAAAATGTTGGGACACAAATTTGTACCTTCCTACGGCATTGTCTTTTAAGAAGAAAGAATGTGGCTACACAACCGTACTCTAAATTACAATTAAAGGGAATAACTCCTTCTATATATAAAAAGAACCAGATTTGATACAAACCCGAAGGACCCTGAAAGGATCCAGTGACAACATGTGTAGGGATCTGATTTACATGGCTGCTAGTGCTATAGTGTTGACAATAGGCGAAATTAGCCAAGCTACATAGTCTCCTTCTACGGTCTATGTGACCATATAATCCCTCCCTCTGGTGTTCGTCATCCATCCTTACCACCTTCATGGCTGATGCTGAAGAGTCGTTAGATGACAGCATTTTCCATCTGGACGTTGACACTTCTGAGGGTTGATTGTGTAGCCAGCGGTTTCCTCTAGAATAGAAGATTACAAACAAGAACCAAGAATACCACACTATACTTTAGCAAAACAAATTGTACAACTTTCACCCTTTTGGGGAAACAATATCAAATAACCAGGTGAAGCCCTCATTCCATCCTTCAGCGGACAAACCAGATGGGATATTCGCACTTGTGTTGTCTCGCCCAATTGATCCTTTCGAATGTTGCTGCGCATGTAGTATATGGTCCTCAAATTTAGTATACTACAAAAATGGGGAAAGGCAGAGATTTAGAAGTTGCTAACCTTGCCTCTAAAGACCCATAATGATCATGATGTTTCATTAACTGATGGTTAATGAATATTTCTGTTGAAAATATTTAAGTGATGGCACAATCTTCAGATGGGAGCTCTGATCAATTTCAAAATAGATTTACCGGAGTGTTGGAGGACAAAAATAATAATATAGTTGAAACCAAATTTAAACCATCGTGAAATGTGCATGACTTCAGATTGAAGCGGCCTTGAAGCCTCTTGCATGCCCTAACTGTAAACAACATTGCGTATTCTTCCTACTTCCTAAATTCCAGCAGTTTAAATATTCTTGTATGTTACTACTAAACTACAAATGTCAGGGTCGTCAAGAAGCTGCATTATAAATTCTATATTAATAGTAAAACTGGACTCGAACCCTATGGCCATTACTCTTTTCGTTCAGAAAAATATTAGTAGTTCCATATGAAACACAATTCTTAAATATGGTGCATGCATTATGTGTCCCAGAAGAAGAGTAAACAACTTGTTGCACATGTCATATATTTTTCAGAGCCAAACGACTGCCCACAAAACCACATCAGGTACCAACAATTTCAGTATCATATTCACGCACACTGGTATTATTAATCCAAGAAATCTGGGCTTCTACTGATTCAGAAAATTACCTAAGAATGATTACAAATGGTAGCAATATCTGGTGACCTTCAGTACAATGTCCAACAGAAACGGTAAGCAAACAATACAAATATGGTAACAAATATGAAATATGCTCAAATATCATATATGAAACAGATAAGTTATTGGACATCGCATTAAAATTGTAATCACTAACCATGATATTTAGTGAATTTGGAGTATCAGGTCGCTCCCAGGCTCGAACTGCTTGCTCGTCGCTCGTCAAACAGAGCATGTCCTTGTAGTCCTCTCCACCAGATAACGTGCATCTAAATGTTACGCACAGGTTGAAACAACATAGCATCTCCTGACAGTATCTGCCTTTCAGAAAAATCATCAAGCACATACCGTGCAAGCACCCACATGAGACAATCAAGCCATATACCGTCGTTCTTCTGGCCGGCTTCCCCTACGCTACCGGAAGATGAGGGCCCCCGCCTGGGAATCAGGCCGAGGAAGAGGACGTGGCGAGTGGCGGCGATACAAGCTGTACGTCGGCCGCGGGGAAGAGGTCGAGTCCATGTCGTCGATATGGAAATCCTCCAGGGCGAAGGCGTCGTCTATGGAGTACGGGAATTCTGGGATGTCGTCTGGGAAGGGCGTGTTGGAGAAGAGGGACGCCTTCGCCATGGAGGCGAGATTGGGGATCCACGAGCGGGAGGTGAGGTGGGGTGGCTTCGCCGCTGCCACACCTCGTCGTCTTCTCCTCGCGATTTAGCGCCGCCACGCAATTGCCACTGTGGATATGGAAGGGAGAGTGGATCGTGGAGGGATTGGGGGTGTCGTGTGGAAGCTGTATGCAGAGAGCGACGGGGCGCAGATCGTGGGCAGAGAAAATTCGTCCGCAGGCAGAGTTTCGTCTGCCGCGGAAATTGCTAAACGTACATTCGTTGAGGGATATTTTTACATATAGACGGTTAGATCTAATCTGGTGGGGCTGATCGTGTGGTGCCAAATAGTCGTCATTGTTCTGTGTACGCATGTGTGGGTGCGCTTAGCAAAGAATATGTTTGCTTGTTTTATAGTAGTAGAGATACTTTGCATTAGCATGGTTCTGTTAAGAACAGATGATGCTAGCTCTCTTTCTCTCTTCTAAAAGCATAATACGTACATGCTTAGCAAGATTTTGCCATTTACAGAACTTGCTACTCTCTCTCTCTCTCTCTCACTACCATGAACACACAAAGATCAACCTGCCGTTTGAAGAGTAGCTTGTGCTTCTGGAAATTGTTGATAACATGCGTCTTGTGGCTAGCCTGCTCCTCCTAGCTACTTCAGAGTTCCTAGAGTGTTTAGTTCTAACTGCAAAGATTATTGGTGTTCTTGTGAAGAACAGGGATGTGTGGTGTGTTGTGATGTGTGGGCTACGGCTCGGACCTCTATTTATCTTGTTTTGAGCTGCCTTGTGCTTGTGACACCAGGTTAACTTCCTGTCGGTGATTCACCTACTTACAGTGGCCCCTTTCTACCTCAAGTTGCCATCCTTGACTGCTTTTGAGCAGTTCATCACCCCTTGTGGATGAACTCCTGCTGTTCTACGCAGTACTTCTCCCATGGTGGATGAATATGCACTCTCCCTTCTTATCCAAGTCTCTGGCTGACAAAAATATTTGCTGTTGGTGTTTGGATTGATGGTTGAATTACTATTGGGCTCAGTTTCTTGTGGGATTTGATGTTATTTTCACTGTGGGCTTTAGGTTTAGGGTTCATTTGACTGATTAGTGTCAAATGGGATACCACAAGTTGCATTTTTGGGATTTTAATTGAATTCTGGCACAAATAGAGAGTATTTTGGTTGTCTGTTGCTTTTTGGTGAGCCTGAGATCACAAGATCATGCTCCATTGTTGCCTCGGGTTACCCCTTGCCTCCTGTTGAAGCTATTCCATGCTGGTTATTGCCTTTGCCCCAAATATTTGCTCAAATACTTGGTCAGAGCATGCTCTACTACACTTGTGATCTGACCCAAAGTTGCCGAAGTTGGATTCACTCTCTATTTGCAATTTTATTTGCTCAAATATTTGCTCAAATACTTGGTCAGAGCATGCTCTACTACACTTGTGATCTGACCCAAAGTTGCCGAAGTTGGATTCACTCTCTATTTGCAATTTTATTTGCTTTCTCAAGTTTCTCCCTTGATTAAGCATTTGCCAGGTTCAAAATATTAAACAGCCAACACCGAATGGTGTTTGCAACATTTTCACATTAACCCGCCGCATTCTTTGGTTTGTGGTGTTTTTCTTGCAGGTTTGTGAAGATGATCAAGAAGAATCGAGTGAAGAATTTTAGATAGGTTTAGTTTAGGAATTTTATTTATTTATTTGGAATTTTTCAATGATGTATAATTCTGGAATTCCCCTTCTAATAAATTTAGCAATATTTCACTTGTATACTACTTGTACTTTGTAAAAGATTATTCTGAAATATATTGATTTGGATGTTTGAATTCAAATTGTGTAATTTGAGTTATGGAAGATTGTGTTGAGATATGAATTTGGTGAAATGTGTTTAAGATTTGAGAAGTTCTTAGAGCTATTTCCAATTGTACTAATTTGCAATACAAGGAATACGATAAGATATAAATAATATGCGCAATTTGAATTTGAGATAATCCCATAATTGAGATGTTATTATTTTTAGAAGATAGTAGGTTTGAAAATGGGACTTAGGGGTTTTGTCAACACTTCTAAACTAGTTGTAGATGACATGTCCCCAGATCATCGATATTCTTCTGATATCGACTCCCATGTCCAGTTTTACACAAAAGCGCGAAAATTTTCTAGATTTTCCCAAAACATGCATGTGTGCACAAGTGCATATCCTAAGTTTTACCCTGTCGAGTCCTATAATTGCGGGGTATTACAAGATATAACCGGGAGGCCTTGCCTCACTAGCTTCCATGTGAAGCCGAAGCTGATCATTCCTCACCTAGTACAAAATCAGCCAGCAGATCAAAACAATAGAAACATCGCCGTCCACCCCACCAAAACAACATCGTCGAAGACCACCTACACAAAACAAAGAAAAAATAGGGGACTCAAGTTCAGGTGATACCAAAAATCCAGATGCCCTCAGACGACGCAAAAGAAACACCGAGTGAACACAAAGACAATATGGGGAGAGCTTTTTCCACGCCCCTGCCGAAGATTTATGTTCACCTCTGTAGCCCAACACCAAACTAACCAAAAAGTTGGGCAACCAAACCAACACAAGCTACTCAAGATCGTGGTTCCCCCACCTCTCTTGTGTCGAAAGGCACTTCAAGGCAAGGGGAAACCGGCAGCGGGTCCACGAGAGGAATTTTCGTGAGAGGTGAGCGACGTCTTGGAGAACTTGATCATTAATATATATGTACTCCCTCTATCAGGGACGGATCCAGGTTCTCGAGCTTGGGTGTTCCAAACTTTTTTTGGGCTACTCTATAAAGGATTCAAATAGCTAAATCAAAACTTTTTTTCCCATAGCTAGATGAATCAACGATTATTTTCCACAAATTAGAGAAGAATTGCTACACAATCATAATATCTTAAGCTTAGTTTGATGTTACGTAGTTATTTTGCTCAAAACTACAACAAAATTGATCCATACATTTATTTTGCAATAGACATATGATTTTGTTTTCCAAATTTTTGGGTGTGCAGCTGCACACCCATGGCCCTATATAGATCCGTCCCTGCCCTCTATCCCACCATATAGAAGAAAGTCTGTTTTTGGTACTACCTCCGATCCATATTAGTGGGCACAACTTTGTCTAGATACACATGTATCTAGTCTAAATACTTAATAACTAGATACATATGAATTTAGACAAAGCTATGCCCACTAATATGGATCGGAGGGAGTACGTGAATTTACAAAGTTTAATTTCCATCCTAAAGCTTTTTTTGGGTCTAAAACAAGCGTCGAAGGCTTGTAAAAAACATCATATCCTGGCTGATATGATGGAATACCGCTAACTAGCACGACGCGACATCAATTTGCGCAAGCATGGAGATGCGGACGAGGTGTTGATGCGAGCGAGCAGGGTTATGGATAAACCAAATGATCTCTAGGGGCAGTGAGAAATATGTCGGCAGCAAACTATCAGATGATGACATAGTTGGATGGCGTGGGTGCTCGTGTGGGGATGTGTGAGTGTTAAGCATCTGGGTGGGATTTTTACTAAATGGAGCATACAAATCTAGATTATTTTTATCTATTCGGTTTGCTGTACCCATTTTGTTGTCCGTCGTAAGCGTTTTTGTCGAGTTAGAAGGGTTATGTGCTTTTTCAGGAGTTTAGGGTTCATTTGAGAATAAAAATAAGTCTTAGCACTAAAAGCGAACTTCCTCGAAAGTTTAAGGATGAAAAATGGGCTTTCTTTCATAATATAAGATGTTATTACTAACTATGTATTCTATATTATTCTATATAGGTTGTAATAAATTTTAGAGTATAGGACCGTGTATTGTTTTGGAAGGACAGTTGTCACTTCATCACGATTGATTTTTTTTACCGAAGTTTTTTTTTGAGAATAATTTTGTTTACCGAAGTAAAGTTCTTAATCCCGAGCTTTGCTGCTGGCCATCGCTCCCGTGCTCATCAAAATGTACATTTGCAAAAAGGACCATCAAAATGTTCAAATTCCACTCAGATGTGCTCCCCCACACTCCTCGCTCACAACATTGGAGACCACCAGTCTAGGGTTTCAAGACTGAGCACCGCCGGCGGCGGGATGGATGGAGGCGCGGCGGACGATAGGGAGCCCCGCGTGGAACTTGGCCCCCAGGAAATGGCCTCGCCGCCGATCCCCGACGAGCTCCTGCTGGACATCTTCCGCCGCATTCCCGACCCAGCCGACCTCGTCCGTGCCGCCGCCGCCTGCGTCTCATTCCGCCGCCTCGTCGGCGACCGCTCCTTCCTCCGGCTGTACCGCAAGCTCCACGCCCCGCCCCTGCTCGGCTTCCTGGATCGACGCCACGTCTTCCACCCCGCCATTGCGCCCCACCCCTCCGCATCGGCAGCAAGTGCCGTCGCCCTCGCCGCCGACTTCTCCTTCTCCTTCCTCCCCGCCCCCGCCCGCAACTGGGTCCTAAAGGACATCCGCGATGGCCGCGTCCTCCTCGACAGAGCTGGTAACCTAACCGCTGTTGTGGTCTTCCCGGAGCTGGTGGTGTGCGACCCCTTGCACCAACGGTACATCCTGCTTCCTCCAATCCCTGGTAACCTAACCGCTGCTGTGGAGCGCCCACTCCAGATAACCCAGTACCGTTATTGCGAGACCTTCCTCGCCCCATCTCGCGATGAAGACGAGACCTCATTCAGTGTGATCTGGATGTCGCAGTGTGAAACTAGGCTGGCAGCCTTTGTCTTCTCTTCCAGCACTGGACAATGGCGAGTCATTTCATCCCAGAGCTGGGACGATTTGTTTGCTGGCCTGATATCATCGACAAAGTTGTCTCTCTTCACGTGTCGCCAACACGCCTACAGCTGCTTCTACTGGGTGTCAGGGGAATGGTTGCTGGTGCTTGACACCCAGAAGATGGACTTTTCCATTGCTGAATCCCCACCCGAAGCCAGAGGTTTCGACTTGGACTTGCTCGGTGGGGCCATAGCCATTGTGGAGGCAGGGGAAGGCAGGATTGGGATGTTTGTGCGTCCAGACTCCAAACACTACCTCAACTATACCATTAGGCGAAACAGTTGTGGAAGTGCTAGCCAGTGGCAGTTTGAGGAGAAAATCTCGCTGGATTCTGGGTACTCGTTCATGGGTTCAATGGGGAAGCACTTGTTCCTATATCATCCCCGAAGCAGGTCGCTCGATGCAGGCTGTTTTTCGCTAGACATCAAGACATTCCAGCTTGAGAGGGTGTTTGTTTCGAATTCCTGCATCCCCCTCATGTACGCATACAGCAACTTCCCACCATCGTTGTTGTCGACACCAACAATATCGAGTGGTAAGCTTTACACTGCATCCAAGTCTTTTCTTCCATTCATAGTTATCACGTATCACGTGGCTAGTCTGATGCTTGATACTTCAGTATTGTGATGGACAATTCTTGCTTTGGTAACTTGTATGTTCTTGTGACAAAGCTAATCAAGCTCAGGAACATACCAATGATTTATTTGTTTTTCTGTCCTAGTTGTCATTTAAAGGTAATTATATAAGTAAAGGAAATGTTCTTACACACTATGAGTAGCATTCTTGAAATATTGTGGGAGAGTAAAAAGCACCGGATAGCAATAGTTATTGTTTTTATGGCCAAAATAATGTAGGGTGAATACGAGTTTAGAACAGTACATTGCTACCATTTCATCCTCAGACTGTTTTACTCCAGAAATGTTTATTCCAGTCAAGCAGGACTTACCTTGTCCACATTTGTTATATAGATTTAATGAGGCAGAAAACTCGTATTTGGTCATCATTAGACTTAAGCAGTTGCTACCACTGATGCCTCTCCTGCATATTGATATGAGCAGAAGTGAAGTGGTGAGGTTGATTTATTTATCAAGATATTATTGCCCCCCACCCCCACCCAAAGTTCAACGGACAAAAAATTCTTGTTCCCAGCTATTTTATTTGAAATCAGCTGGTCGAGATAAATGGGATGCAGTGCAACCATGTTTTTAGACAGTTCGAACTTTGTAGCCAGGTCTCTTTGTCGGCTTTGGTCATCTCTTAGTCCGGTACTGTTGTAAAGATCCCAAGTTTACAGTCATACAAATTGATCTTGTTCACCTCAATTTTTTAGTTTACATGTATGTGCTTGTGACAAAGCTAATAAAGCTCAGCAACATACCAATGATTTATTTATTTTCTGTTCTGGTTGTCATTTCAAGGTAATTAGATAAGTCAATGAAAGGATCTTGCACACTATGAGTAGCATTCTTGAGATATCGTGGGATTGTAAAAGGCACTAGATTGCAACAATTATTGGTTCTTATGGTGAAATTAATTTAGGGGGAATACAAGTTTAATTCAGTACATTGCTACCATTTTATATTTAGATCGTTTTACTTTAGAAACATTTATTCCAGTCAAGCAGGACTTATCTTGCCTTTCTTTTTATTATAGATATAAGGAGGCAGAAAACATGCATTTGGGCATTGTTAAACCTAAACCGTTGCTACCACTAATGCTGGCTTGCATGTTGATATGAGAAAAATTGAAGTGGTGAGCGTGATTAATTCCTCAGGAGATTATATCCCCAAAACAATTGTTCAATGCGCAATTAATCCGCCTCTTCCTGTTATCTGACTAGCGCTCATAGTTAGTTTGCCAAGTCAGTTTATACATATAATCAGGATAACCGCACCTTCCAGGTACTTCCTCCCAGTAATAGAAACCAGACAGTCAAATGCCAGAAAGCTCAATGTACTTACAGAACAATCGAAGTGATCATTTATCATGACAAAACACTCATGGATGGTTAAATCCATACCATAGCGAAAACCAAATAGGAGAAAATTAGAAAAGGAGCAAGCACATATATAACCCACTGTTGTCAGCCAACATTGCAACCAAAAAATTGTGCAATGTCATCAATATAGTTTTCCTTACTTATCACTGTGCTTTAATAGTAATACTGTTAACTTTATCATTTGTATAACATTAGAGTCATTGATGGGCCCATTATCACCAATTACGGGGTGACAGTAGATATGAGTCAATGCATCATCTCAATAAGTGGCTCATATTAACTTGGGAGCATCTTAAAATCTCTCTATTTTGCTAGTAAAAATCTCGTATAATGAGCAGCTAGAGAAGAACATTTGTGTGTTGACAAGGATTTTTTTACCCCTTCCATAAAAAGAAGAAATAAAATATAGTAGTACCTCCTGCTGTAACTGCTGCATTCCACAGTCTTCAAGGGTTTTTTAGAACTTCCACTATTGCAGAACCTTTACCCAATCACAAGATTCAGAAACGATGAAGTCAGCACTTGATTCTGCTCCCATGAGTACCTATTATACTCGGTAAAACATAGTACAATCTTCACGCCTGTTCTGTTCTATCAGAATATTTGTCATCACCATTACTCTTTGTTGCTTCCCTTTCAGAAGAGCCTTGCTTGGGTTGAGCTTCTGTTATGGCCACCTCCTGTTCTTTTCTCTGCGTAGACCTTAACAATCTCCTCACCATTTGTCCTGTCAGCTCAATCTCTCTAAGCTTAATACCATCTTCGATGTGCCAAATGCCAAAGTTGTTCTGTAAATATTACTCTACACCTTTGATCAGTATCAGGAAATGAACCCTTACTTTCTGAATGGAGCTCATTCTGAGCAAAATTTATGAAGCTTCCTACCAGCGAGCCCACAAGAAGAAGAATTCGAACCACCCAATGCTGATCCTACAGCCAACTTCTTTTTGCCTAGGTAGCCGGTCTGGATTGAGTGGCTTAATTGACGGAAGACGCACACAGTATGGTTTATTTGATTGATGCAGAAATTGGTTATACCATACTATATAATTTGTGAAGTCCTAGAATATTAAAATAACAATTGTCTTACAGCTTTTAAGTTTTTTTTAAGAATTTGTTTCTTTGTGCCTGCATGCCTTCGTCCATTTACTGCGTGTGGTTTGATTTGAGCCCTAATATTTCATCTCAGCTTACCTTGCAAGAAATGTACTGAGTGTTGCCGATGCTAAGACCTACCTTTTGTTCCTCTTTACGGACAAGCTCTTGTATATCTACAAATTGAATACGCTAACTTTTGAGATATTGGGCAGGTGTTGAAAAAGGGGCTGAGAAGGATATGCTGGCACAAGGCTGATGCAAAATGCTGGAGGTCATGCAGAGTATTAGAGAGGCAACTCTGAGAATTGACCACTACTAAGTTGGTCTGTAGTAGGGTGTCTTTTCGCTATATTTTGTTGGAATATGGTCATCTAGAATTAACCTTGAGTGTATCTCGTAACCTGGAGTTTATCTTATGTTCCTTGATCTGAGAATGGTTGACATGTCAGATTCAGCACATTCACTGGTGGGTTAACTGAGAGTATGTAACAAGTCAATGTGACTGATCTTTGTTGTATGCCTGCCAATCTCTCTGTACGTGCCATTGCTACGATTACAAGTGTGTGGTTAGAAGAAATATCCTAGGTATGATTAATGAAGGAGAAATGCCAAGAGGATGGAAGGCAGTATCAACTATGCAGTGCTGGTCCACTCTCTGATTAACATCATCGGATTTCCTATCCTGCTCATGCCTGGGAGGCATAAAAGGCTGAACCGGATGGTATGTTTGCACATTGAGGTGTATCACATGGTTGCATACTTACATGTTTGTGTCGGTCTGTTATCCGTCATTTGCACATTGAGGAGAGCAGAGTGTGCGTGTGCGAGACTTGCCGTGTCGCCAAGCCAGTAGAAAGTCAATCTTGATCTGGCAAGGCCTGTTGAGCAATAGCCGGGCGTTTTTTTGAGTATGTTGACCTGCCGATACTGGTTTCTGAATCTACATCAGTGCATGTATGCCATCCATTATCATTTTCTTGAAAAGAAGAAACAGACTTAAGTTTTCTATTGTCTTTGATTCTGTGACTTGGGTTCGTGACAGTTTTCTGAACATCACCTCACAACAGTTCAACTAAAATCCAAACTGCCAAACAGGCAGAAACCAGAGCTAATGACCCAGCAGCAACAAATCATGGCCGCCAGATGTGTAAGCAACGAACAGGATGAGACCATGTTTGACGTAACCTCGGTTGGTACATCTGCGAAACGGCTTTGCAAAATACTCAAATTCTAGTTACAATGTTGCATAAATGAGGACAGATACGCTGAATTGGAAATCTGCAGTGTGGGTATTTGATTGGATGATGGCAGTAACATAATCTCTATTCATTAATGGAAATGAAAATTAACATCAAGCTAGCAAAATGATTCTTTTTTCCATTTGATTTTATGACTTGTGTTCCTGAGAATTCTTATGTATACACTGATCTATTCCTTCAGTTTTATTTTGAGAGCTCACATTGAGGCTAATCGCATCTGAACCAGCAGAGCTGCAAAAGCTGTAGCCTGTCGTCTTCCATGAAGTTAATCTGAACCCACACTAGTGCTAACGACTCTGGACGTTTCTCTCTCCCCCGCTACTGTTCACGGAGAGGCGATTTTCTGAGCGAAGCTACTCGACCCACCTCGCCGCCGCTAGATCCGCGCGATTCCTCGCCTCCGGCGGCCGCCTCGGCGGCGGGAGGTTGGGGAATCGCCGGATCTCGGCGTGTATATAGTGTAGGTTCTAGTAGTGTGCTAGCCGGCGGCGTTTTGGAGGAGGTGGCGGCGCCGGAGTGGCTTTTGCGGATGGGGGCCTTCTTCCCCGCTGCTGGTGCTCTTCGGAGCTTGGCTGCGGACCTTCTGTCCTCGTCGCCGTCGCGGTTCCTTGGAGCTGCGGGGTGCGACTTCCCCTCGTCGGAGTCCGTGTGGCGGCGGCTCCGTGTGAACTTCCCGAAGAAGATGACGGTTTGGCGCTGGACGGCGTTGAAGATGGAGCGGAGTGGAGGTTCTTGCGAACCGAGGATCGTCGATTTCCCGACCGCGGAGGGGCTCACCTGATCCAGAGCGTATGGGGTGGAGCAGCGGCGGCGCGCCGGCGGAGCGTTCCTATCTTCGTCCTCGAGGCCGAGTCCCAGGAGGGCTTTTCTGTAATTCTTCTGTTTCCTGGGGCTTTCTGTAAGAATCTGGTGTAATATCGTTGTCTTTTTCATCGCAAAAAAAAAATCTGAACCCACAGATCCTGGCCGCTGGATGTGAAAGCAAGGGACAGGATTGGACACAACGTGATGTCCTCCGTTAAAAGAGAGTTTGAGATTGCCGCAAGAAGTCCGCATCCTTCTTCCCCAAATCCTCAGCTAGGAGGTTTCGGCTGATGAAGTTATTCTGGACTGTAAAATGCAAATCGATCCGGCGGGGGATGTACAGGGCAGAACTGCGGTGGGAAAGGAAATACAAAAATTCAAGGGGGATGGCAAATACAAACGACGGAGAGACTCTCTTCGGGATATCAATTCCAGGAGGCGGTGGTAGTGGGGGAAAAACGAAGCAGCTCCCAGGTGTTGGGAGAAGTAAGAGAAAGCACCAAAGAAAGTCAAGAACAACTCACAGGAGAAGACGAAGGACTCGACCAAGAACGCGGGGCTGCCGTTTCAGCCCTGCGAGACCCAATGAAGATAGTGGGATGGAACTGCCGGGGTTTGGGGAATGGCCCGGCAGTTCGCGGTCTTCTGGATCTCCAGAAGAGGGAGGACCCCGACATCCTTTTCTTGTCCGAGACCAAGTTGGACAGGAGAAGGCTGGAATGGCTGCGGTGGAAGCTGGGTATGACCCAGATGATGGTGAAGGATTGTGTGGGCTCAAGTGGGGGACTAGTTGTTTTCTGGAAAAAAGAGTTAAATGTGACTATTGACTGCTTCATGTCTAAATACCACATTGATATGGAAGTGGAGGAGAGTGATGGCTTTGGTGGAGATTTACTGGCATTTATGGTGAACCGAAAACTGATGAAAGGGATAAAACTTGGCAACTGCTTCGCATCCTAAAACAGCGAAACAACAAGCCGTGGTGCTGGTGGGTGATTTCAACGAGATCCTACATCCGTGGGAAAAAGAAGGGGGTGCCCCGATGCCGCAAAGGCAGATGGACAAGTTTAAGGAGGCGCTGGAGGAATGTGAGTTGAGAGATCTGGGCTTCTGTGGTGACGCGTTCACATGGCGAAACCATAGCCATACTGCTACTGGTTATATAAAGGAGAGGCTCGACAGAGCTGTTGCTACACAAGCGTGGTGTGATCGTTTCCCGGGCTTCAAAGTCATCAATGGTGACCCGAGGCACTCGGACCACCGACCTGTTATCGTCGACACTCATGGTGCGTGCAGAAGGAGACAGGGCCGTGATGAAGGAGGTGTGAAAAGGTTTGAAGCAAACTGGATTCAGGAAGATGGCTGTGAAGAGATCATCAGGAATGCTTGGGAGAGGGAAGTGAGGTTAAAAGGAGAAACTACTGCGGGCTCTGCGTGGGGTGCTGGGCGAGCTTGTGGACTGGAACCGAAATGTGTTGGGTGACCTTGAAAAAAGAATAAAGAAAGCAAAGAAGGAGTTGGAAAAATGTAGAAGGGAAGGCATTAGTGGTGAGCAGGTCAGGCGGGAGGAGCTGCTACGTTTCAAACTGTCAAGGCTAGAAGAGCAGCGGGATACATATTGGAAACAGCGAGCTCATGTCAACTGGATGACAAATGGTGATAGGAATACCAAATATTTCCATATGTGTGCCTCCGAGAGAAAGCGGAAAAATAGAATTACCAAGCTCAAAAAAGAGGATGGGAGTGTGGTGTCGGAGAAGGAGGAGATAAAGGAGGCGGTGACATCTTACTTTACTAATTTGTTTTTCTCTAGTGCAGGAACTCGAATGGCTGAGCTTGAAACCCTTATTCCGCCCGTGTGAGTGGGGAGATGAATGAGATGCTGACTAAAACCTTCACCGCTGAGGAGGTTCGTGCGGCCCTTGATTCTATTGGCGATCTAAAGGCGCCAGGCCCGGATGGTATGCCTGCAGCCTTCTACAAAAAATATTGGCACATTGTGGGTGAACAAGTGACTAGGGAAGTACTGAATGTCCTACATGGGGGAGAGTTGTCTGCTGATTGGAATGAAACATGTGTGGTCCTAATACCCAAAGTGAAAGAACCTACAAGATGAAGGATCTCCGGCCGATCAGCTTATGTAATGTGGTGTACAAGTTGGTGTCGAAGGTCCTTGCAAACCGACTGAAACAGATTCTTCCCGATCTGATTTCCCCAAACCAGCCTTTGTCCCTGGGAGGCTTATAACTGATAATATTCTGTTGGCTTATGAGTGTACCCATTATATGCAGACTAGAAAGAAGGGCAGCAATGGTTTTGCAGCGGTAAAGCTGGACATGAGTAAGGCCTATGACTGCGTGGAGTGGCATTTCTTGGAAATGATGATGAGAAGAATGGGCTTCGACGAAAGATGGATTGGGCTGATCATGTGCTGTGTGAATTCAGTCCAGTATAGAGTTAAAGTAAATGATTCCCTCACGGATGTGATTCTGCCTGAGAGAGGGCTTCGGCAGGGTGACCCCCTGTCACCTTATCTTTTTCTTATCTATGTGAAGGCTTTTCGGCGCTGCTTAATAATGCCGAGGAAAACGGAAGACTGCAAGGAATTAAAATTTGTCCTAATGCCCCGAGCTTTAATCATCTACTGTTTGCAGATGACTCGATGGTGCTGCTGAATGCTACTGAACAGTGTGCACAACATCTGCAAGAAATCCTTAATTTATATGAGAATTGCTCGGGACAAACTATCAATTTTGACAAGTCTGCAGTCATGTTCAGTCACAACACGCCGCGAGAGTGTAGAACTCGGGTTATGAGAGCCCTCAACATCACGTCAATTGCTTGGAGTGAGAAGTATCTTGGGCTGCCGGTGTATGTGGGCCGTTCTAGGGCAAAAACTTTTGAATACCTAAAGGAAAGGATCTGGAAGCGCATTCAAGGTTGGAAGGAGAGAGCTCTCTCAAAGGCTGGCAAGGATGTCCTGATCAAAGCTTGTGCCCAGGCCATCCCAACTTTTGCGATGTCCTGTTTTGACCTGACAAAAACCCTTTGTGATGAAATGAGTACTATGATCTGTCGGTACTGGTGGGCGCAGCAGGAAAATGAAAACAAGATGCACTGGTTGAGCTGGGAAAAACTCACAATACCGAAGAAAGAAGGGGGGTGGGATTCCGAGACCTTCACAGCTTCAATATTGCTATGCTGGCTAGACAGGCGTGGCGACTCCTCATGGCACCTGAGTCGCTGTGTGCTCGGGTCTTGTCTGCCAAGTATTTCCCAAGTGGAGATGTTCTTACTGCGGTTCCAACGAGTGGGATGTCGTATACATGGCGCAGTATCTTAAAGGGTGTACAACTGTTAAAGGAAGGCCTGATTTGGAGAGTGGGCAATGGCTCGGATATCAATATCTGGACGGATCCTTGGATCAACCGAGAGGGACTGCGAGTTCCGTTTACCCCGAGAAGGCAAAACCTTGTTACTAAAGTTGCTGAGCTAATCAACCCTATCTCGGGTACATGGGATGAGGTTCTGGTGCAGGACATTTTCTGGCCGGTCGATGCTGCCATTATTCTTGCGACACCTATCCGAGATGACATGGAAGATTTTGTGCCTGGTACCCTGATACTAGAGGAGTTTTTACTGTAAAATCAGCCTACAAAATCCACAACTTCCAGCTGCGTGCTGCGAGCTGCAACCCAAGGGAGGGAAGTCAGCCGGATCCGATATGGGAAAAGATTTGGGCTCTGCCTTGCCCAATGAAAATCAAACAGTTTGTCTGGCGCCTCACCCATGACAGTTTGCCACTGCGGATGAACATTAAACGAAGGGGAGTGAAGCTTGATCCGATCTGCCCTGTGTGTCATAGACTTGATGAAGTTGGGGCTCATACGTTTCTGAACTGCAAAGTTATGAAGAACTGCTGGCGGATGCTATATCTGGAGGACACTCGGCAAAAGCTGACTGAATGTGCCAATGCTAGAGAGATGGTTTGGACCATGCTGAACCTGAGTATTGACAAGAAGCTGAAGGCCTTGATCCTGTGCTGGCAGTGGTGGGATGCACGAAACAAAATTAATGCGGGAGACAAGGCCAGAACAGCTGAGGCTGTGTGCAAAATTGTCCACAGATGGGTGTCGGAGTCCAAGGATTTCTTCCTAAAGGGCACCTCCACAACCGAAAAACAGACTCTGAAATGGACGAAGCCAAGGGGAGACACCATAAAGATCAATACTGACGGCGCTTACTTCCCCGGTACAAATCATGGCGGCTGGGGTTTTATAGCGCGTGATGCTGATGGTGATGTCCGGGTTCTGGTTATGGACACCTGAGGAATATTAGAGATGCACTCAGGGCCGAAGCTGAAGCTTGTATGAGGGCCTTACATGCAGCTGCTAGCAGCGGCGGAGCTAGAGAACTGAAGACAGGGGTGCACGGTGGTACCCAAGGTGCAAAATTTCTTGTTTTAGGGGTGGCACATGTGGTGAAAAATTGCTAATTTACAAAGAAAATGGTTTTTACCCGGTGTCATGTGCACCCGGGAAACTACACTTGCATCCGCCACTGGCTGCTAGTTGGGGCATTTCTAACCTGCACATTGAGACTGATTCAACAACTGTTGCGGAAGCTCTCCACTCTCCCAAATTCGACCGCACAAATGCGGGAGTGATCTTCAAAGATGCCAGGGCCTTTATGAGACTAAACTTTGTGACCTGTGTCTGCAGCTTTAGTCCAAGAACTTGCAACGGAGTTGCTCATAAACTTGCTGCTATGGGAGCCTCAAGCGAACCTGACTCCGTCTATCTGCTGGCTGAGGCTGCTCCTGCTGATGTTAACATGGTTTTGACCAGCGACCGGGCTGGGTCAAGAGTGTAAGGGAATCAAGTTTGTTCCATTTCAAAAAAAAAAAAATCCTCAGCTAGGGTTTCCGAACTGAGCTTGATTCCGGCGGCGGGATGGGCGGCGGCACGGCGGACGGGCGCCCCACGGGTGTGATCCCTCTCCACGATCACCGACGCCATCAAATGGCCTCGCTGCCCATCCCCGACGACCTCATGGCCGAAATCCTCCTCCGGCTGCCCAACCCAGTCGACCTCGCCCGCGCCTCCGCCGCCTGCGTCTCCTTCCGCCGCGTCGCCACCGACCACTCCTTCCTCCGGCTGTACCGCAAGCTCCACGCCCCGCCCCTGCTCGGCTTCCTCGACCGACACAAAGTCTTCTACCCCGTCACCCCGCCGTACCACTCCGCATCGGCAGCCAGCGCTGTTGCTTTGGCCGCCGATTTCTCCTTCTCCTTCCTCCCCGCCCCCACCAGCGCCTGGGTCCTACGGGACATCCGCGATGGCCGCGTCCTCCTCGACAGAGCTCCCCAGCACGACATTCACATGTGTGTCCGCTTCCCTGAGATGGTGGTGTGCGACCCCTTGCACCAGCGGTACATCCTGCTTCCTCCAATCCCTGATAACCTAACCGCTACTGTGGAGCGCCCACACTGGATAACCGAGCACGGCCGTTATTGCGAGACCTTCCTCGCCCCATCTCGCGAAGAAGACGAGACGTCATTCAGCGTCATCTGGATGGCGCAGTGTGAAACTTGGCTGCCAGCCTTTGTCTTCTCTTCCAGAACTGCACAATGGCGATCCATTCCATCCCAGAGCTGGAGGGAAATTGCTGGCTTGTTAGAGTGGAGTCTATTCTCCAGGCGCCAATACGCCTATGGGTGCTTCTTTTGGGTGGCAGGTTGGAGTGAAAGGTTGCTGGTACTTGACACCCAGACCATGGAGTTCTCCATTGCTGAAACCCCACCCGAAGCCAGAGGTTTGGACTTGCCCGGTGGGGCCATAGCCATCGTGGAGGCAGCGGAAGGCAGGCTTGGGATGTTTGTGCGCTACGCAAACTACCTCAACTATATGATTAGGCGAAACAGTTGTGGCAGTGTCAGCCAGTGGCAGTTTGAGAAGAAAATCTCACTGGATTCTGGCTACTCGTTCATGTTTTCAACAGGGAAGCACTTGTTCCTATATAACCCCGAAAGCTGGTCGCTTGATGATGCAGGCTGTTTTTCGCTAGACGTCGAGACATTCCAGCTTGAGAGGGTGATTGTTTGGAATTCCTGCATCCCCCTCATGTACGCATACATCAACTTCCCACCATCGTTGTTGTCGACACCGAAAATATCGAGTGGTAAGCTTTATACTGCATCCAAGTCTTTTCTTCCATTCATAGTTATCTCGTGGCTAGTCTGATATTTGATGCATCAGTATTGTGATAGATAATTCTTGCTTACGCAGTTTGGTAACTTTGTATGTGCTTGTGACAAAGCTAATCAAGCTCAGGAACATACCAGTGATTTATTTGTTTTTCCGTTCTGGTTGTCATTTCAAGGTAATTAGTTAAGTAAAGGAAATGATTTTTCACACTACTAGTAGCATTCTTGAGGCATCGTGGGATAGTAAAAAACATTACACTGTGTTTGGATGTAGGAATTGAGCCCTGGAATTAGGGAATCTGGAATTGGACATCAGTTTCCGTTGTTTGGACTGGTCAGGGAATTTGGGCCTGGAAAGTTGGAGCAATTCCCAGCGCACCCCCGCGCAAGTGACCGGTTGGCCCAAATTTTCCGACCCTCGAGCCTGGGAATCACGCGGAATCGAGCGAGCTCGCGAGTCATCCTCCTCGCGAAACAGAAGGCGAGCGAGAGGACCTCTTCCTTCCCTCGCGAAACGGCGGCGCCGGCGCCGGCGGCCAGGTAACCCCCTCTCCCCTCCCTCTCCTTCGAGCGCCGCCGTGCTTTCTCCCTCCTTCGCCTCTCTGCTCGCCTTGGCGCCGCCCAGTCTGTTCCCTCTCTGCTCGCCTTAACGACGGCGGCCACTCCCTGGTGAATCCCGCCTCCTCTCGATCTCCCTCCTTCCCCGCGCTCCTCTCTCCTATCCTCTTCCCCGCCGTCCTCTCGCTCATGTCGGCTCCGCTCGTCTCCCCTCGTGCCCCCTCCCGGCGACGTAACCCTAGATCGACCGGGGATGGCGGGGATGGGAAGGGCGGTGGCAGCGAGATGGCGTTCTCCTGCCCTCTTTGTCGTGCTCGCCGTCCTCTCGGCCGCCACCGTGCTCGTCGTCGCGCTCACCCTCGGGGAGCACCTACGGCTACAGCACGCTCCCGAGATGAGCCATTCCAGGCCGTTTCTTCCTTCCCGAGAGGATTCTTTGTGTGGCTCTTTCTGATCTGTTCTTGGAAGATGTAGTGTTCATCATGGATTTCAGTCCTTGTAGTTTAGATGCTGTGTATGCAACTTTTGTTTTCCCTTTCCTGAGGAGTTTTGATTTCTTTGTAGCACACTTGTTGTTTATGTGAAAAAAATCAAGATGATTGTGTACATCTGTACATGTTTTTCAGTTAAATTTTTTGTAAGTTGTTGCTCCATTGTGCAGGTAAGTGTATCAGTACACTATTTTGAAAATAAAACTTGGGAAATTCAATCTACTATACACATACAAATATTTTCATACATGTAACAAGTTTTACACTGCCCAAACTCAACAAAACATCCAATTCCAAGATTCACACATCCAAACAGGAATTGGAATCATGTTTTACCCTCCGATTCCAGCCATACATTCCAGTGACAACCAAACAACGGAATTGGAATTGGAGTCCAATTCCTTTCCATCTGGGAAATGGAATTGCTAGTCCAATTCCATTTCCAGGAAACTTTCCTACATCCAAACACAGTGTTATAGATTTAATGAGGCAGAAAAATCATATTTGGTCACCATTAAACTTAAACTGTTACTACCACTAATGCATCTCCTTAATATTGACATGAGAAAATTTGAAGTGGTGATGAATTTTTTAAGATATTATTGCCCCAGAAAAAATGTTCAACGGACAAAAATTTCTTCTTCTCAACTATTCTATTTGAAATCAGCTGGCCGAGATAATGAGATGCAGTTCACCCATGTTTTAAGACAGTTCGAACTTTTGTAGTCAGGTCTCTTTGTCGACTTTGGTCATTTCTTAATCTGGTTCTTGTTGTAAAGACCCCAAGTTTAAAGGTCTACAAATTGAACTCTTTCACCTCAAATAGTTTGAGCTACATGATTTTTTAATGCAACTTCCTACTGAAACCAATAAAGTCTTAATATAACAAATCGACATATCTTCAATTATGTATACATCAGTCTTTCAAAGTGGTATAGAAAGAATACTAAATAAATATCTTAGCTATTGATCGGCCTCTTCCTTTTATGCGACGAGTACAGCAGCCATAGTTATTAGTTAGTTGCCAACTCACTATACGTATTATCAGGATAACCACGCCTTGCTGGTACTTCCTCCCCAGTAGTAGAAACCTGATAGTAAAAAGGCTGAGGATAAATGTACCTCTTATAGAAGGAGCGAAGAGATCATGTTTAGGAAAATTAGAAAAGGAGTAAGCACATATTTAGAAAACCGTGTTCCCAGTCCTCATTGCAACAAAAAATTCTCCATTACATTCATTATAGTTTTCCTTACTTACGACCGTATTTTAATGGTTGTCCATTTACTTTCTTATTTGGACGATATAGTCATTTATGGGCCCTTACCAATTATGGGATAAGACTAACTACGAGTGATTGCATCATCCAAAATTAGTGGCTTGTGTTAACTTGGGAAGATCTTAAAATTATTCAATTATGTTTGTTAAATTTTCCCTAGGTATAGTGAGCAGCTAGCAAAAAAAAAAAATGTGTTGGCAAGTAGAAAATAGTACCACTTTCATAAATGGAAGAAGTAAAATATTGTACCTCCTGCTGTAAATGCTGAATTCCACAGCCTTCAAGGGGGTTCAGAAACTTTCTCTTGCCTAGAGTTAGACGACCATTTATGGTTTAAATGACGGAAGATACAAAATTGTTTGCCCTCCCAAGTTTTTTTGAGTGTTGCCCGATACTAGGACCTATACATTTGTTCCTCTTTGCCCTCAAACGCTTGAATATGTACAAGTTGAATACCATTAATTTTGAGATATTGTGCAGGTCCTGAAAAAGGGCTTGAGATGGAGATGCTGGAGCAAGGCTGTGCTGCAAGCTCAATGGCACAGTCACCACGGTCAGAATAGTGCCCCAGTCAATCCTGGAGGTCAAGCAGTGGATTGTAGATGCACTACTAAGTTGGTCTCTAGTAGGGCGCCTTTGCTCTATTTTGTTGCAATATGGTAATGTAGAAACTAGAATTAACCTCGAGTGTATCTTGTAACTAGAGTTTTTCTTATGTGCCTTGATCTGACAATGGTTGACGTGTCAGATAAGGTAGCGACAGTTAGCGTTGTTTAGATTCAGCACATTCACTAGTAGATTAATTAAGACTATGTGATAAGTCAACGTGGCTGTGATCCTTGTTGTATGTCTGCCAATCTCTGTACCTGCTATTGCTACGACAACAAGTGTGTGGCCAGAAGGAATATATCCCAGGTATGCTGAACTGAAGGAGAAAGGCCAAGAAGATGGGAGGCATTATCAACTGTGTACTGCTGATCCACTCTCTTAGTTTCACATTATCAGGTTATCTATGTTTGCACAGGTAGGTGAATCACATGGTTGCATACTTCCATGTTTGTATCAATCTGTTATCAATTATTTGCACAGTGAGGAGAGCTGACTAGCAGAGCGTGTGGTGTGCGCGACCTGCTGTTGTCGCCAGCCAGTAGGACGGCAGTCTTGACCTGCCAAGGCCCGTTCAGCAATTCATATTTTTTTTGACGTAGCAGTTCATTATTGTTTTTCTTGAAAATAAGAAACAAACTTAAATTCTCTGTTGCTTTTGATTCTGTGGCTCGGGTTCGTGGAATTTTTTATGCACGTAGTAATCCACAGGTAATGAGATGAACACCTCCAGCCAATGACCCAGCTCGGGTTCGTGGCAGTAGCATAATCCGTTCTTTGATGGAAATAAAAAAATAACATTATGCTAGCGAAACAAACAGCTAGAAAAATGATTCTTTGTTTCTCCATTGATTTTGTGACTTGGGTTTCTGAGAATTTGTTATGTATGTACATACTGATCTCTTTCCTAAGGAATAATAAAAAATCGTGATAGATTATAGAATGAAGTTTTTTCTGAAGCTAATCTCGTATTCTCATCTGAACCAGCAGCAGCTGTTCTGTTCCATGAAGTTAATCTGATCCGACAGGTTCTGGCCGCTGGATCTGTAAGCAAGGGACACGATTGTACACAACGGGTGTCATCCCTCTCCTGGAAACCAACCACGACCGCTGGATCCGTAAGCAAGGGACACGATTGTACACAACAGGTTCTGGCCGCTGGATCTGTAAGCAAGGGACACGATTGTACACACGATTGTACACCATTGCTGAACCCCCACCGGAAGCAAAAGGCTGTTGTGATTCCTCCATGGTGGAGGCAGGAGAAGGCAGACCTGGGATGTTTCTGCCATCATTAAACGGATGGAGCCTCAGTTATTTCATTAGGCAAAACGATGGTGGGAGCTCTAGCCAGTGGCAGAAGGTGAAGACAATCTCACTGCATTGTAGGATCTTTCTGATATGTAATATGGAAAAGTACTTGCTCCTGTTTCAACGTCAAAGCGCACTGACGGAGGCAGCCTGTTTCACCCTGGACATCGAAACATTCCAGCATGAGAGGTTGTGTGCTTTAGGGTCTACCGTTTATAAGCTGCACGCCTATAGCAATTTCCCCCCATCCCTGTTGTCGTTACCTACAATATCAAGTGGTAAGCTAGCAAGTTTTATACATTTTGTCACAGATTGGTAATTTTTCTTTACATGATTTGATATTAGCTAGTTGGGTAATCAATCTCATGGACATAAATTATGATATATTAGTTGTCTGTTCTCATTTTAAGGTAATTAGACCATTAAAAGAAAGGATATTGAACACTATGAGAATCACTCTTGAGACCTCTTGGATCATAAGAACACTATATCACAATAATTATTTGAACAAATGTTTCTGATATCCAAGACTGAAGAGTACTGGAGAAGGAATACAAGTTTAAATCAAGTTCATTTGTGGATGTTTCAACTTGGAAACATTAATTCTGGTCAAGCAAGACTTATATTGTCTGCTTTTATTTTGATATATATATATAAGGAGGCAGACAAAAACATTTTGGCCATCTTTAAACCTATAGGCTGGTTTCAAGTAAATCCACATAAGTGATATGGTTGGAAATAAGAGGCTTAGCCATTACTACAACTATTGCATGTCCTGTGTATCAATATATGAAGTTAGCAAATTTGAAGTGGTGAGCTTGATTGATTCTCAATGTAACGTTCCAAAATAAATAAATCGAAATGCTCAATGGATTTGCCATTCACATAGCAAAAATTGCTTGCCAGCTTGTGGTCAGAAACCATTTGATTTGAAATCAGCTTCTCAAGATGAATAGTGACAGGGCACCCATGTTATCTTTTGACATCTTGAATTTATCGCCTTCCTCTCTACTAATATCTCTGTCGTTCAAGTCAAATGGCCAAACTCTGCTTCTTTGTATTGCAAACTACAGATGCTAAACTGAGTGTTGATTCTCTATGTACTATAGGTGCTTTGTTTTAATCCCCTGTATTTTATCCCAGCCTTTGCTTCTTCCGGTGTTTTCTTTTTGTTTCTTTGTTTATCTCAGTTTTTTTCTTGCCGTGCTTTTCCCCTAAGCAAGTTACCTGAGTGTTGCCTGACATTTTTTCCTCTTCGCTCATTCCATGACAAGCTCTTGACTATCTAAAATTCGAATGCATTTAATTTTGAGATATTGGGCAGGTGTTGAAAAGGGGCCTGAGAAGGAGATGCTGGAACAATAATTTGCTGCAAGCTCAAGTGCAGGGTCAACACGGTCGTCGGAGTAGTGCTGGTGCGTATTCTGGAGATCTGGCGGTGTTGTAAGATCAGAGAGGCGGGTGATGTTTGTGATGCGACTTGATGGTTGATTAGTACTAAGTTTGTCTGTAGTAGGGTGCTTTTTGCTATGTTTAATTAGTTGTAATATGGTCATCAAGAAGTACCCTGAAGTTTATCTTAGTTGATCTGACAATGGTTGGCGTGTCGGATAAGGTCGTTTAGATTCTGCACATTCGGTAGTATTTCAACTAACTAAGACTATGTAATGTAACAACTTAATGTGTCTGATATTTTTTATATGCCTGCCAATCTCTGATGTTGGCTATTGCGACGACCACAAGCGTGGCATGGAACATCCCCTGGACTGAAGGAGAACGGCCAGGAGGATCTGCTAGAATCAAGTGTACTGCCCTGCTTATTCCTCGGAAAGGTGTAAAATGCAAAGTAACCTGTGTGCTTTTGGCCGTGAAGTGAATTAGATGATATGCTTGCACGGTGAAGTGAATCAAATGGCATGCTACCTGGCATTATGTTTGTGTTCTTTGATGTGCCGAATGATCCGTGTATTTTCTGTTTGGCTGTAACCTGGAGCATTAACAGCATGTTCATTTTCTGTAGCAATCTGTCGGTGTAGCTGCTATTGCTACAAGCATGTGAGGTACTGTTTTGAAATCGCGGAGACCTTGCATACAGAGATGATCCAATCGTAAACAACATACTGTAATGCATGAATGCCATGCATATTAAAGGAATGGTTTAGACTTTAGACGAATTGCTTGATGAATCATGCATGCTCTGTTTTTTTCTCTACCTCACATACTGCTCTACATCTTTATCACCTTCCAGTCTAGTTTATTCAATGCATTAATCACCTTGTAATGTGTTTACAAGGGTATATATTTTCAGTGAATGTGACTATGTTGAGCTCAGACGTAAGAAGTACTACCCATACAATCGGTTTTTCGGTGGTTTGGATATTACTGTAGCCATGGTCGAGGCAGGGAAAGGCAGGGCTAGGATGTTTGTTCTTTTTTTTTTTTGAATTTTCCACGTATATTCAAGCACGTACTACATACGAAGTACACAGTACAATTACAGAGTACAGAAAGAAATACGTAGAGGAAACAGAACCAGAGGAAGCAGAGGAAGCAGCATCAGCCTCGCCGGCGACGAAAACGAAGGTCGCCGTCCACCTTCTAACCACCGCCCGAGGGGATCTCCATCTCTGAAAAGCGCCGCAGGACCCAACTCCCACACGGACACAGCCCGAGGGCCGTGTGCGGCGGAGATTCAGGCGGTGAACGAGCTCGACGCATCCCCTCTCGCGCCAGCACCACCACCTTGCCGCAGCCACCTCCGAAGTCGAAGCAGGACGAAGCCGCCGTCCTCGCCCGGTCCTGAGTTCCGGCCGCCAGATCCACCGCCACCACAGATCTGGCGGGGAACGAGGGCACACGAGAGCCACACCGGGCCCCCAGCACCCGCAAGTCGAAGAAGACGACGCCAAGCTCCGTAGAAACCCGCCGCCGGAGAGGATCTTCTCGACACCAAACCAGCCGCCAGCCGCGCCACCATCTCCAGAGCACCGCCGGCGGACTCCCCACCCTACTCTACCATATGTACAAGCCAGGGGCCGGGGATCCCCCACCCTCCCGCCGCCGAAGCAGCAGACGGAGAGGAGGAATCCCGCGGCGCCGCCGGCGCGCACGCGGTGAGTCGACGAGGTCGTCCAAAAAAAATCGCCTTTTCGCCTCTCCTCAACAGTGACGGGGAGGAGGGGAAAGTTTTTCCTCAACATTGGCCCTAGGATGTTTGTTCTTGAATCGACCCCATTTCACATCAGTTTACATTATAGTATCATTTTGCAAAACAATGGTGAAAGTTTCAGCCAGTGAGCAGAGGGAGAAGACATTGACTCCCTCCAGGTTGTTGGTACCTACACGCAGGTTCAGTGGGGAGGAATTTGTTCTTGGTTTGTCGGGAGAAAGTCCTCCTTCGAGCCAAGCTGTTTCACAATGGACATCAAAACATTCAAGTTTGAAAGGGTGTATGGTGAACAGTCTGGCGAGGCATGTAGTAACTTCCCACCATTGTCGTTGTTGTCGCATGTTGCCTCCTAGTTATCTTCTTACTTCCATATGTATCAACAACTTGCTGGATGCTAGTTAGTTATCTGATTGGTAATTCTTGTTGCATGGTTTTGTAGCTGTTACTTCTTATGTGCTTGTGGCAAACCTAGCCAAAGTTTGTCCCCTCCCCCCTCCGACGATACTCGTGCACCCTAACTACTCTGTGCCGAGACCTCCCTAGATCCCCTTATATCGCTACAGAAGCTCGCTGCTTGATTGCCTTCCTGCACGCGCTTCTTCACTGCCCTTCCTTGCGTGCTGCGTTGTGACGTCGCCGATGTCCGATGGGCTGATGTGGGTTCAAGGTGGAATCTAGTTAGTTTTAATGCAGACAAGTTGACATCCCAGTTTTACTGTCATCGTAACAGAATCTACGAAAAGGATCGTGTAGCGATCTTAATTTTTTTCTCAAGTCATGTCTCCTTCTCCTTTTTGGATACATCGGCATTTTGCTACCCATTGTGTTGTGTTAGCACCCCATTCAATGCATCGATTCAAGCGTGTAAACCCATTTGAGCTTGCTTTTCTACTAGAACATGGATTTTTGGTGTATAAAAGTGGTTCAATTTTTTTTACTTTTGGCCGTCTTTGGGGTTTGACTTTTGCAGTTGACCTTTTGGTGTAGTCAACATAAGTTGTGAATTATTAAAACATATGACCGTGATGTTGTCAACATAAGTTGAATCTATTGATGTAGTCTAGACCACTAGGGCTTAGAACTCAAGGATTATACATGATTGGATGATAGACCACTGTAGACACATAACCAACACTTACTGATCTACTCCATTTCAATAAACTAAAGCAAGTATCCAAGTTTACTCAATGCTCACCATTTTATTCAATATTCTTTGACCATCTATACATTAGAATACGATCTTTTGATGTCGAACTAGTCCAAAAAACGAAGAGATGCTAACGATATTTATACTCATTATTATTTTCTATTTTGATAACAATAAACAGTATACTAGAGATGGAATATAATTCAGTGGATAGCTTAGGGCTATTATTCAGTACACCAGAGATGGAATATAATTCAGTATCATAGTATAATCTTCAACTTGTCTCCGTTGCAATCTGAGCGTTATGGCCATCAATTTTTTTTAGGATATACCCATTTGGTTGAACATTGGATGTTCCATCACCAATCCTAAGTGTTGAACCAAAATGGAGTTGCTCCATAAAAATCATTGTTAACTAAATATGTGGGCCGTAACAAAAACCTGTAGCAAAATGTCTTCGCCCTCTGTAGGGCTTCTGTCTTACTGCTAATGAGAGACGGGCCAGAGATTAGAAAACACAACAAATTCCGTGTCCTAGAGGAAAAAAGTAACTTTAATAGTTCAGAATGAACTATGTGCGGCATACCGAGGATTGAAAATGTATAGGGTACGATATTGAATCGATGGTAACATTAAACATTATCTAATAATTTAATGGAATTATAAAATGTGCCATTACGCTGCTAAAGAAACATTATACATAGATATGAAATGTGGCAACTATGCTCAAAAAAGCTGGCACTGCCATTTCCCACATGCTACGCATACAAAACCATAAAGTGCAACATTTGGTTTTAACATCAATGTCATTGTCTGCGTTCTATGCACACAACAAGTAATAAGAGTCAGAGGACTTAGATTATTTTCTAGAAATGTTTATGAAGGTTTAAGCGGGGAAAATGATTCTGCTTTATTTTTCTTTTCCATTTGATTTGTGACAATTGAACGAGCAAACCTCATCGAACTCAAGCATCAGAAGCTGTCCTATTCTAGCCGCTAGATCTATAATCAAGGGCCAGGATTGGACTAAGCGTGATGTACTATGGCACTTCCGTTGGATTATTTCCTTCTTCCCCAAATCCTCACTCTCCCCGTGCTAGGGTTTCTGAACTGAGCTAGCTTCCGGCGGCGGAATGGGCGGCGGCGCGGAGGAGGCGCGCGTGGTCCCTTGCCACGATCTCTTCCCCAACCGCCGACGCCATGAAATGGCCTCGCTGCCCATCCCCGACGAGCTCCTGGCGGACATCTTCCTCCGGCTGCCCACCCCAGCCGACCTCGCCCGCGCCTCCGCCGTCTGCGTCTCCTTCCGCCGCGTCGCCGCCGGCCGCTCCCTCCTCCGCCGGTACCGCAAGCTCCACGCCCCGCCCCTGCTAGGCTTCCTCAACGAAGACAAAGCATTCTACCCCGCCACCCCGCAGTACACCTCCGCTGTTGATTTGGCCACCGACTTCTCCTTCTCCTTCCTGCCCACCCCCGCCAGCGACTGGGTCGTCCAAGACATCCGCGACGGCCGCGTTCTCCTCGACAGGCCAATGCGCGTCCATGACAGCACTGTGGTCTCCCCGGAGGTGGTGGTGTGCGACCCCTTGCACCGGCGATACCTCTTGATTCCCCCAATCACTTACGACCTTGCTGCTGCTTCGGTGGAGGACCCAATCTTCACCAAAAAATGGCGACTCCGCGACGAGATCTTCCTTGACCCTACCGGCGGCCACGGCGACGAGGCAGATGAGACAACATTTAGAGTCATCTGGATGGCACAGTGCACAACTAAGGTAGTCGCCTTTGTCTTCTCTTCCAACAACGGACAATGGCGAGCTCTGGCATCACAGCGTTGGAGCGATTTGTTTGCTGGCTTGCCACAGTTGACAAGGAAGCTTTTCTTGCACTCGCGCCACTATGTGTATGGCTGCTTCTACTGGTTGACAGCTGATGGCCAAGGAAGTAAATTACTAGTGCTTGACACCCGGAAAATGGAGTTCTCCCTTGCTGAACCCCCACCGGAAACCAATACTAATTGCAATTTCCAGATGGTGGAGGCAGGGGAAGGCAGGTCTGGGGTGTTTGTGCTAGAATATACCGAATCAGACCTCAGTTATTTCATTAGGCAAAACGATGATGGTGTGTGCCAGTGGATCAAGGTGAAGACAATCTCACTCGAGTCTTGGGCCCAATTCATATGTGGTATGGAGAATTACTTGCTCCTGTATCAGGGGAAAACCTCACTGCTCGAGCCAGGCTGTTTCAAGCTAGAAATCAAAACATTCGAGCTTGAGAAGGTGTGCAGTTTAGGGTCTACCTTTTGTCTGCGCGCCTATAGCAACTTTCCCCCATCCCTGTTGTCGTCACCAACAATATGAATTGGTAAGCTACCAAGTTCTCTACTTTCTATCACACATTACATAGTTCATTACTCGATTTGATACTAGATATGTTTTCTCTACTTTTGGACTTTTGGTAAGGTAATCAATCTCATGGACATAATTATGATATATTAGTTGGTCTGTTCCATTTTAAGGCAATTAGATATGTAAAAAGAAAGGATTTGTAACACTATGAGAAGCACTCTTGAGACCACTTGGATCATGCCAACACTATATCACAATAATTATTTAAAGAAATGTTTTTGATATTCAAAACTGAAGCGTAATGGAGAAGGAACCCAAGTTTAAATCCAGTTCATGTAGGGATTGTTTCACCTCGAAAACATTGACTCCGGCCAAGTAGGACTTGCATTGTCTGCTTTTATTTTGATATATATATATAAGGACGCAGTCGAAAACTTTTTTGGTCATCTTTACACATATATATTTATCTCATGATGCTGGTTTCAAGTAAATCAGCATAACTGATATGGTTGGAAATAAGAGGCTTAGCCATTGCTACAATTTATGCATGTCCTGTATACAAATATACGATGTTGGCAAAATTGAAGTGGGAGCTTGATTCACTTCTCACTGTACTGTTTCAGAATAAATAAATTGCTCAATGGGCTTGATATTCATATAGCAAAAATTCTTGTGGTCAGAACCATTTGATCTGAAATCAGCTATTATGCTCACTCGAGTCTTGGGCCCAATTCATATGTGGTATGGAGAATTACTTGCTCCTGTATCAGGGGAAAACCTCACTGCTCGAGCCAGGCTGTTTCAAGCTAGAAATCAAAACATTCGAGCTTGAGAAGGTGTGCAGTTTAGGGTCTACCTTTTGTCTGCGCGCCTATAGCAACTTTCCCCCATCCCTGTTGTCGTCACCAACAATATGAATTGGTAAGCTACCAAGTTCTCTACTTTCTATCACACATTACATAGTTCATTACTCGATTTGATACTAGATATGTTTTCTCTACTTTTGGACTTTTGGTAAGGTAATCAATCTCATGGACATAATTATGATATATTAGTTGGTCTGTTCCATTTTAAGGCAATTAGATATGTAAAAAGAAAGGATTTGTAACACTATGAGAAGCACTCTTGAGACCACTTGGATCATGCCAACACTATATCACAATAATTATTTAAAGAAATGTTTTTGATATTCAAAACTGAAGCGTAATGGAGAAGGAACCCAAGTTTAAATCCAGTTCATGTAGGGATTGTTTCACCTCGAAAACATTGACTCCGGCCAAGTAGGACTTGCATTGTCTGCTTTTATTTTGATATATATATATATATATAAGGACGCAGTCGAAAACTTTTTTGGTCATCTTTACACATATATATTTATCTCATGATGCTGGTTTCAAGTAAATCAGCATAACTGATATGGTTGGAAATAAGAGGCTTAGCCATTGCTACAATTTATGCATGTCCTGTATACAAATATACGATGTTGGCAAAATTGAAGTGGGAGCTTGATTCACTTCTCACTGTACTGTTTCAGAATAAATAAATTGCTCAATGGGCTTGATATTCATATAGCAAAAATTCTTGTGGTCAGAACCATTTGATCTGAAATCAGCTTCTCAAGATAAATTAGTAACAGAGCACCCATGTTATCTATTTACAGTTTGAACTTTTCGCCTTCCTCGATCTCTGTCATTCAAATGGCCAATGTAAGCAATCATTTTTATGGGATGGCAGAGGATGCACGTAGTTTGTTTGTTGTCGCTACTGATACCCTTTTTTTCTTTTCCTGCAACACGAAGCTGCCATTTTTTCGCGACTTTGTTTTTTAACTGTCTGGCTATGGTTGTGTACTGCAAACTACAAATGCGGAACTCTAGTGTCGATTCTCCATTTACTGTATGTGTTTTGGTTTTAATCCCCCGTATTTTATCTCAGCCTTTGCTTCTTCCCGTGTTTTTCTTCTTGTTTCTTTGTTTATCGCAGCTTTTCTTGCCGTGCGTTTACTCTAAGCAAGTTACGGAGTGTTGCCTGATACCAAGACCTATATTTTTTTCCTTTTTGCACAAGCTCTTGAATATCTACAATTCGAATGCACTAAATTTTGTGGTTTCGGGTAGGTGTTGACAAATGGCCTGAGAAGGAGATGCTGGAAGAAGGCTCTACTGCAAGCTGAAGCGCAGAGCCAGCATGGTCAGAGTAGGGCTGGCGCGAATGCTGGAGATGGGCAGTGTTGTCAGACCAGAGAGGCTGGTGATGCTTGTGATGCAACTCGACAGTTGGTCGCTACTAAGTTTGTCTGTAGTAGGGTGCTTTTGGCTCTGTTTAGGTTGTATTATGGTCATCTAGAGTTAATCTGCAGTCTATCTTAGTTGATCTGGCAATGGTTGGTGTGTTGGATAAGGTCGTCTAGATTCTGCACATTCAGTAGTATGTTAACTAGCTAAGACTATGCAAGAAGTTAATGTGGCTGTGATACTTGTCGTATGCCTGCCAAATCACTGTACCTGCTATTGCTACGACTGCAAGTGTGGCATGGGACATCCCAAGTATACAGAACAGAGGGAGGCCAAGACGATCTGTTATAAATCATGTATCTACTGTCCCGCATTCCTGGTTTTGGCAGTGAAGCAAATACGATGGTATGTTGTACAGTGAGGTGAATCAGATGGTTTTGGCAGTTAAGTGAATCGGATGGTATGTTTATGTAAATCTGTTATTTGCTTATTTGACTCTGTTTGGCACTTTGGTTATAACCTGGAGTTTGTGTTCTTTGATCTGGTGATGATATGGTCATTTAGCTTCTGCACTGCGCTGTAGCTGCTTTGGTTGCATACAGAGATGATTCCGTTGTAAACAACATGATGTAGTACATGAATGCCGTGTATACTTATGGGATGGTTCAGATGAATTGCTTTTGAATTATGCATGCTCTATTTTTTCCTTCCTGTTATTGTTCTGTTTTTCCATTCCTGTTACTGTTCTACATCTTCATCACGTTCTAGGCTCAGCTAGCTTAGTTTACTGTGCACATAAATCACCTTGTAGTTGGATTATTTTCATGGAATGCGACTACGCTGAGCTCACACTGAATCTGATTCTCAACTAGTGTGTTTGTGTTCCACTCTTGTTTATTTTCATTATTGTAAATTACAGTTCCTCTTCTTTTCGTTTCTTATATTTTCTTTGCAAGAGAAAAAAGCTGTCCTGTCTAGTTTACTGAATGCACACACCTTGTGGTTGTGTTACTTCCACGGAATGCGACTACGCTGAGCTCACACTAAATTTGATTCTGAACTAGTGTGTTTGTGTTCCACTGTTGTTTGTTTCAATTTTTGTTAATTATAGTTGCTGTTCTTTTCGTTTCTTATCTTTTCTTTGCAGAAGAAAATGCTAACATTTTAGGCGCTAGCTCCTACATATAAGCTGTCCTGTCTAGTTGCTAAGAGTCATCAAGATTCAAGACACCTAAGGTCATCAAGAAAACATAATTTGCAGAGCGTTTAATATGTTGAAGCTTGAAGCCCTGGAAGGAACGGCTTAAGGCCTTCATTTCATTCAGAATGTGTGCACCACCCATCCGAACATTTCTAGCATCATTCCACAGATTAACTAGCTCTAAGCAATCAACCTGGAGAATTATTCTAGTGAGCTACCTCGTGACAGCAGCATCCGGACCTACTCTGCATGCCAACAACTCACTGATGAAAGGACCATCAACATACGGCTGTTTAACACATCGTACCTCAGTTAACCATTAGCATCTCGGATAATATGACCAGAATAAGCCACTCTATTTGCCAGGTCCGGCGCACCATCAGTATTAATCATAGACCATTCAGACGGTGGTGGTAACCATCTAACATAATCAGTCCGTATAGATGGGGCCTCTCCAAACTAGCATCAAAACTAATAGGCACTTAGGGGGCAATGACATCAATTTGTTGTTATAAATGTTCGTACTTTTACATATATAAAGTTTGTCAAGTTTGAGAAAGTTTTATCTAGCATACAAACTAATCCAATACTTAGGGGGCAGTCTTTATTAGATATGGCCAATAACCAAGAGACAAATAGAAGACTTTTGCTGTTAATAAATGATCCAGTAAACATATGTCATCTGTTGATGCCGCCAAGATTTTTTTCCATGAGCATTAATCAGCCAACATAGCAGAGCACCTGAGGCAAAGATCCTTTTGATAATACTCCTTCCGTCCCGGGTTTATAGGCACTGCACGTGTCTCTTGATCGTCCCGGGTATTATTGAAAGTGAAAAGCATTAACCTAGCACAAAGTGGAAAGTTCAACTTTCAATTCAAATTGATTAAAGGAGTCAAAGGTTTGTTGTACCCAGTTAATCAATTTTATTTAACAAAATATCACCAATCAGAGAATGATGGCATCCAAACAAAAGTACAAAAAAATAACACAAATGAATCAAGACAAATGGTTTCAGCTAGGTCGAGCACCCCTTTACATTACCTCTCAAGACTGTTGAAAGCTTATCGCGACCATAATAAAATGTTGGAGCTCAGACAGGGCTGGCTCTATATTTTGCGGGGCCCTAGTGCAAGGTTGAAAAATTGGCCTCTATGGGTACTATATATGTACCGCACATTCTTATTCCGAGACGTCTATAAATAAATTGATATAAGCGATTAAGCAATGTCATATTACGACAGAAAGTCTATGAGAGTTGCAAAATATAACAAGTAATGTTCCCTTCTAATTTACCTCAAATAAGAACCAAATTTCAATGAGTTCATCGTCAATAATGCTTTAGTGCTTCACAAGAAAAACTTCTTCAAGCATTTCTGATTAATGTTGTCCAAGATATCCTTTTCAATACAGCACGTAGCCAAGCTATTCAACTTGTCTTGTAACGTAGTTGAACTCAAACAATTTTTCAGCAGTTTCAATTTAGAGAAACTTCTTTCAAGTGAAGCTATAGTCATAGGTCGAGTCAAGAGGATCCGATAGGCAACTGACACATTTGGATAGCAATCTATGGCTGTACTAAACTTAAGAATCTCATGCCGATATCAAGTTATCTGGAAAAGTTACTTGCAATTATGATCGTGATTTGAAATCTGATCATCATCCTGTCTAGGTTTAGATTCTTATCTTTGATTATCAATGAGTACTAGCTGCCAGAACTACCTACTTAAAACATCCTTTTTGTGATCTCCACTCTAGGCAGAAGGCAGCCGAGGCGTGGACTCGTTGAAGTTGAACACAAACATGCAAATAGCAGATCGATCGATTGCGCTAGTGATCGTGATCTTTTTCTCTCCCCTGCTAGGCGCCTGGGACCTTTACAACTAAATTATTTTTTCAGCCCGATAGCACCCAGTGTACATACACATATGCACTGATGGTTCTCCCAAACATGGGCCCTTGTGCGTCACACAAGGTCGCCCAGGGTTAGAGCCGACCCTGAGCTTAGATGGAAGAAAAAGTAAAGGGAATGACAGGCCACTACAGATACTAGAACATCATGATAAATGCCGCAAATGGAAGCATGACACTGCTAGGATGATAGTTCTCTCAATACGTATAACTGGGCCTTCACGCCTACTTTGCCCAACTACGTCTTCTTCCATCCCAAGTCCTACCATTCCCATACAAAAAGTTGCGAAGGTCATTTTCATGGCTCACTCGAGTCAATGCTATCACAAAACAACTAACCGTTTCTCTTTGGACATTTCTTCTTGCCGCAAGATATGAGTCGAAGGCTACCTATATATGTTACTGACTCGGTTGAATGCAGGCGTGCAATCTCAAACAGATCAGAGTAATGAAGTTTTCGTACACTTTGGAGTAAGTATCGTGTATTGAACCGTCATTGATTTTCACCTGTCCTTGTTGGTGAATCCACTATTTTTTTAAAGCTAGGCTGTATATATGTGTTGATATACACTAGCTTACTAGTACCATCTAGGCTGTTTTTAAAGGGGAAAACCCGGTCACTACATTGATTCATGTATTGGAGCAAGCAATGAAGCAAATCAAGCAATCCCCTTTTTCTTCATCTGCCGTACCTTCTTCGCTGTGGGCGGGCGGGCGCGGGCAAGGGGAGGGGCGCGGGCGGGCGGGGGGCGGGGCGCCGCCGCCGCAGGCGCGGGGCCGTCGCCTGTCCCTGGTCTGGGCTGCATCGGCCGGCCGCCGGCGCCGTCGTCCGTTAGGTCAGGGACTCAGGGTCGAGGTCGAGGAAGGGGTCAAAGGGGAGAGGGCAGAGTGCGTCTGTGTCGATGCGAGCGGTTGCGAGCGAGCTGCGAGCGAGGCAGGACCGCAGGAGGCAGTGAGCCCTGCAGCGATGTGGGCTGGTTTGTGCGTTCGATGGGCTGGGCTATATGTATATATATTTTTTTCGTGTCAAAATCTTGGGTATTCCATGGAATACAGGGCATACACGCTAGCGCCGCCACTGCCGACAACCAACTTGTACTAGTTAGGTAGCAACATCTTTAATTCTTTATCAAGAGTTGTTGTTTATACATAATATAAGATCATATTAAAAGGCAAATATTAATCTACAATGTTATAAAAAACATGGGATGTCGGAAATGAGAAAGAACGGGCATTAGAGAAAATGAGAGAATCCCAAATATTCTTGAAAAATCAAGGAATAGGTGGGACCTTGAAAATAATTTATAAACACACATAATTTTCCAGTTTTAGTTGGGACTCAAAAGTATCTTGTTTTTCCATTTGCAAGTTTTGTCATATTTTCAGTTAGTCCAATTTTCTGATTTTTGTTTTCTAATTTCACATTGTTAAATATATCTTCAAATGGTCTTTGAAACTTTAATGATTTTGATTTTTTTTTCTGAAGTTTTTGGAATAAATTTATTCAGCTATGAGCCTGTGACGTACGACACTAATGGAAGGATCATCAACATTCGGATGTTCAACACATCCTGCCTCATTTAAGATACCATTAGAATCACGGATAATATAACAAGAACCAATCACTCTATTTGCCAGGTCCAGCGCACCATCAGTACTAATATCATAGACCATTCAGACGGTCGTGGACTGGTGGTAACCATCTAACTAGGATCAGTCCGTATAGATGGGGCATCTCCAAACTAGCTACTAGTTCATCAATCAGGGCATGACATTAATTATTTGTTATAAATGTTTATACTTTTCTATATATAAAGTTTTCAAATTTGAGAAAGTTTGATCTAGCATGAAAACTAAACCGATACTTATTTCCTGGACGGAGGGGGCAGTCTTAATTAGACTAGTTGAATTTGGCGTGCCGTCACGGCACGCCCTTGATGTTTTTTTTTTTGTGCAGTATATATATTTTTTGTTAACCAAAATGTTAGCTAAATTGGTATGTTGGAACATGTTTTTATTTTGTCATGAATAGGTAGCATTTTTTTGTGTGCATTTCGGATATATTGTATATACTATTCAAATATGCAGTGGATCGAAATGGTCAAACATGTTTGCATTTCGACGTCAATATTTAAGTGAAATCAGGAAAATACATTTGAATTTGATTCTACATTTGCGAAAAGTTCGTTCGTATGGTGTTGAAATATTAGCCAAAATGAAATGTTGTATTTTTTTTTGGTAATTTGCTATGAGTATGTTTTTTTTAGCATTTGCGTTATATTTTGTGGAACATCGGAATATTAAGCAATTGAAAATGTCTGAAAATGTTGGTATGTCGATTTAAATAGTTCACTTTTTTTTTGTGAGCATGTTGGTACATCTAAAATCGAAATGGTTGGAAAATGTTTCTATTTTTTTATCAGTAGTTAGTTGAAGTCCATATGTAGGAAACACACATTTATTCATTTGAGTTTCATATAATTAGAGGGAGTGCATATTACTTCCAAATATTTATCAAATTGAAATGTTTAATTTGAAATCACAGTTAGAGGAAGTGCATTATGTGAGCATTTAATATATGTAACTCCACGTAATTAGAGGAAGGGAGTTTTTTTGTGTTAATGTTCATATATTTGCCATATTTGTGAATACTTGGGGAAGAAACTTTGTGTTTGAAAATGTACATGTTCAAAAGTTGTTTATATTTAAACGTTTTGATTTTTGGAAGAAGAAGTTCACCTCTACAATTTTTGTTTCTAATCTGCTTAAATAGGGTAGGCCCACGTGTCGGAAGTGTAACAATTCCTTAAATTGTTTATGAAAAGAAAAAAAATCTGATATATCTTAGAGTATGTCCAATCTTTAAGCAAGTTGGAAGGTTTAAAAAAATTCATGTCTGTTTGTCAATTTGTAATTTAAGTCCACAATGAGTGCGAAAGATCATTTGTCGAACTGAATTTCATAATTAGGGAGTTTGTTTTGTGAAATTCAACTCCATCTATTTGTTCATATAATTGGAGCAAGTGTTTTTCTTTTCGTATTTTCAAATTTTGGCCGAATTAAATTGTTTTTGTTCATATAGTGTAGAATTTTGTTGCGCCGGCACGGCGCGCCCTTGCTGAATTTTGTGGGCATATGTTAGTTTGTATTTTTTTCATAAATTTGTAAAATGACTCCATAGTTAGAGAATATGTATTTTGTTGTAGCTCGAAATGCCAAAATCCGTTGAAATTTAATTTGTAGAGTATCTCCGAGTACGCAGTGATTTAAATTGCTTGTCTTTTTTTTTGTTCTTAATTCGCTATAAATGGTTAGATTTAGATTTGAATTCTTTTTACGTTTGTAAAATGGTTAGATTTGAAAGGCGGCCAAAATTGCGAAGAATTCAAATTTGTATGCCGCGTTATTGTGGTAAACTTCAAACTTGGGAAATGTCCAAATTCTGAAAGTGTGCAGATTTGAAAATTGTTAAAATGCAGAGAAAGTTTTCGGTTAAAAATTGTTTAGGCTTCGAAATTTGTTCAAATTGGGAAGTCTTTCATATTCGATTTCTTTTACGTTTGAGAAATGCTGCGCATGTTTGGTGAAATTTAGATTTGAAAATGCTGACATTTAGAAGTTGCCTGTTTAGTGAAATTTAGATTCGAAAACGATGACGTTTAGTAGCGCTGAAATTTTGGGTATTATTGTAATCCGGAGAAGAAATAGTGCGGTGTTAAAAATTGGAATTGTAAATGTCCGTATTCAAAAGTTATTTGAATTTAAATCTGCTGAAGCTGTTAAAAAAATCTGTACATGTAAGTTGTTCAAACTTCGAAAATACTTATAATCGGAAAAGCTAATCACATTTGATTACTTTTTAACGTCTATTGAATATTCATACTTGGAAGGCAGTTGTGCCGTTGGCAGGTAGTGTTTTTTTTTTTTGTTTTGTTTTGAAAGATGTTGTTTTTTTGTCATGTTTGTGAATACCATGGTGTAAGTAACTGAAATTTGTAAATGTGTGCAGTGATGTTGTTTTTTTTGTCATGTTTGTGAATACCGTGGTGTAAGTAACTGAAATTTGTAAATGTGTGCAGTCAAAAGTTTTTTGGATTTCAATATGTCCAAATTCAATAAAAGTTTATATTTTTAAGCTGTTCAAATTTTGGAAATTAGTAAAATTGGGAATTTATTAATGTTTCAATTGTGTTTATGTTTGTTAAATGATCTGATTTAAAAAGAATATGAAATTTTAAAATATTTAAATCTGGAATTTGGTTAAATGTCATTAATAGCCGGTGTTTTTTTTGTGCTTCTATTGACATAATTTTCATATTTAAACTATGGTTTCGTTTATTGAATGCTTATATTTGAAATGCATTCGAAATTTCGAAATATTACAATTTTAAAAGTTGATCGTTTTGGCGTAATTAGATGATATTTATTTTTGTGACCATTTTGCTACATCTTTCATATTTTTGCGGTGCTTAATTTTGAAGTTATCGAATTTGTAATATATTCAATTTTCTGTTTTTTTAATAGTAGGGCCAAAGTTTTTTTGGATTTCAATATGTCCAAATTCAATAAAAGTTTGTATTTTTAAGTTGTTCAAATTTCGGAAATTAGTATAAAATTGGAAAGTCATTAATGTTTCAATTGTGTTTATGTTTGTTAAATGATCTTATTTAAAAAGAATCTGAAATTTTAAAATATTCAAATCTGGAATTTGGTCAGATGTCATTAATAGCCAATGTTTTTTTGTGCTTCTGTTGATATAATTTTTATATTTAAATTATGGTTTCGTTTATTAAATGCTTATATTTGAAATGCATTCGAAATTTCGAGATATTGCAATTTTAAAAGTTGATCGTTTTGGCGTAAATAGTTGACATTTATTTTTTGTGACCATTCTGCTACATCTTTCATATTTTTGCGGTGCGTAATTTTGAAGTTACCGAATTTGTAATATATTCAATTTTCTGGTTTTTTTGAAAAATAGTAGGGCCCACCCGTCAGTTTTTTTTTTCCATTTTCTGGATTTTCTGTTGGAAAAGAAAAAAAAAACTGACAGCCAGGGCCCACGCTGACGCGGACAGGACGTCAGCATGGCCCTGGGCTGCCACTGCCGCGGCGGCGACGACGGGGCCGGCGGCGCGGCACGGCGAGGCGAGACGCGAGGCGGGACGCGTTCGACGCGCGACGACGCGGGGAGGCCGGGGGCGGCGGCGCCGCCCCGTTTTGGTCGCCGTGGCGTCGCCGGAGGCGCGCGGAACGCGACGGAGGGCCGCGCGGCGGCGGCGGCGATTCCGCGGCCGGCGCGGCGTTCCGGCACGCGGTCGCCGGCGAGGAGGGAGAGTACGGGGTGGCGGAGCTCGCAGTAGCCGGCGATTTGAACGGGGAGGCACGTAGGGGCGGCGTCGTGCGGCGGCGGCGGGTTTCCGCCGCGCGCGAGAGGGAGGAGAGCGGGGGGAGGTGTGAGGATGCTTTTGCTCGGACGCCCCTGGTTTTTTTCGGAATTGCGTCTGGGTCCTTCTACGTGGAAAAGTGAGGGGTCGCGGAGTACTGCGGGTTTGATTTTCCGTTTTGTGAGGGGCTTTTTTGCAAAAACATGACGGACGTGTCCTCTAGGATGTCCGATCGCCGATCGACGGCCGGGATCGAGTACTGTTATGTAGAACACTGTAGATTTCTACAGTGTCTACTGTAGCTGCTACAGTAGCTGGGGCGCTCTCAGGCCGAGAAACGGCACAGCTTTTATATAATGAGTAATGTGGCCAGTAGCTAAGAGACAAATAGAAGACTTTTTCTATTAATAAATGATTCAGTAAACATAACATCTGTATACCCCAAGATGTTTTTCCATGATCGAGCATTAATCAGCATACATAGCAGAGCACCTAACGCAACTCCTTCCGTCCCGGTTTATAGGTCCTACACGTGTCGCTAGATCGTCCCGGGTATTATGCAAAGTGAAAATCACTGACCTAGCACAAAGTGGAAAGGTCAACTTTGAACTCAAATTGATTTAAAGGAGTGAAAGGTTTGTTGTACCAGTTAATCAATTTTTAACCAAATATCATCAATCATTGAATGACGGCATCCAAACAAAACTACAAAGAACATAACACAAATGAATCAAGAAAAAATGGTTATACACTAGGTCGAGCACCCCTCTACATTACCTCTACAAGAATAGACTGTTGAAAGCTTATCATGGCCATAAAAGAATGTTGCAGCTTAGATGGTTGAAAAAGGAAAGGGAATGGTAGGCCACTACAGCTACCAGAATATGATTGTAGCGGCCGCATATGGAAGCATGCCACTACTAGGCTGATACTGCTGGCAATACGTTTAACTGAGCCTTTACGACTACTGTGACCACCTGCATCTTCTTCTATCCCAATGCCTATCATTCTCATACAAATAGTTGTGAAGGTCAGTTTCCTGGCTCACTCATGCCAATGCTATCAGAAAACAACTGACAATTTCTCTTTGGACATTTCTTCTTGTCGCAAGATATGAGACGAAGGCTACCTATATATGTTACTTACTCGGTTGAATGTAGGCGTGCGACAAACAGATCAGAGTAATGAAGTTTTCGTACTATTTGGAGTAAGTACCGTGTATTGAACCAACAATGATTTTTTTTTTTTGAAGGGATCAACACTGCGCATTCAAACCAGAATACAACTCACACAAGAACAGCACAGGAACACGCAGAAGAACAGAGCCAACAAACACAGCACAACAGCGCAGAACGCTGAACCACCGCAACGCCTGGAGCAGCACCTCGTCGCCGGCGAAACACCGAAGAAGAAGGACCCAGGCCACCACAACCTTCGGGAAGGAGACGCCCCACTCATGTAGATAGCCGCAGAAGCCACCCACCGCAAGCAACGGGATCGACGAACGCTGAAAGAAAACGGCCACGGCACCTCCACCCCGCAACCACCCTTCAACCAACTTACCCTGCACTGAGCTTGAAAGAGGCCTGCCGGAGCTGCCGACGAAGATCCGCCTTGACCACACCCACTCCCCTCGCCACCACGGCCGGCCGGAGAGGGAAGGCACATGACGAAGAAGAAGACGCCGGAGAGCACCGAGATCCCGCAGAAGCCACTCCTATACAGGCGGCGAAGGCAGCCAACACCACGCACTGGCTCCCCGCCGCAGCACCCCCAGCACCCCCATGGCCAGGCCAGGAGAAGCCCCACCAAGACGAAGGAGGGGGCGAGGGACCAAAACTCCACAGGGCAGCCGCCACCTCCGCCACGGCGACCGCCCTCGGAGCAGGAAACTCCACCAGATCCGCAGATCCGGGAGGAGACAAGGCTGGAAACTCGCCGACGCCGCTCCAGAAAGCGCCGCCGAGGAGATCGAGTTCCAGCACGAAACGCTCCTATCGGCGCCGAACTTCTCCGAGATCCGCCGCCGAAGAGCCCTAAAACTACCCTATCTACACGCCAGGAGGCCGGGAGCGCAACCCCCACCCCACCCCGCCGCCGTAGCGACGAGGGGCGGCGAGGATCTGCTCCGGCTCCGGCGGGAGGAGGGGACGAAAACTTGGTCGCCCTGGTCGCCTCTCTGGTCGCCTCTCTCAGGCACTGTAGAGAGAGGGGAAAAGAAGACTCCCAGGTGCCGGCCAAAAACCAACAATGATTTTCACCTGTCCTTGCCGGTGAATCCACTGATTTTTAATTTAAATCTAGGCCGTATATATGTGTTGATATACACTAGCTTACTAGTACCAATAAGGCTGTTTCTTAAGGGGAAAACCCGGTCTCTACATTAATTTATGGCCACAACAAACTTCTACTAGTTAGATCATAACAAGTTTATTAAGAGTTCTTTTTTATACATAATATAAGATCATACTGTTCCCATTATTTTCAATAAAAGGAAAATATAAATCTACAATGATATACAAACATGGGATGCAGAAATGAGAAGAACGGGCATTAGAAAAAATATGAGAGAATCAGACGTACTCTAAACAAAAGAAATCAAGGAATATGTGGGACCTGGCAAATAATTTATAAACACAATTTTTAAATTTTAGTTGGGATTAAAAATATTTAATTTTTCAAGAGTCGAAATTTTAGTTGGGATTCTGACCGCTCGATTTGTAGGCAATGGGCAGGATTGGACTAAGGGGAAAGTTAAATCCGCAACTAGTTGCCGGATACTCCACTTCCGAGTTTCAAAAAATTCCGAACAGTCAGACTGTCATTTGTCTACTATTCAAATGTAGTCTACTATTCAAACTGTCATTTGTCTTTTTTGTACAGGTCACATATGATAATATTTCGGAATGAAATTTTATGGGTGTAGTAGATTCAACATGACACATGTCCGTGATTTTTTTCGAAATTTTTTGAAACTCGGAAGTGGGGTATCCGGCAACTAGTTGCACCCGCAACTAGTTGCGGAAAATTCCTTCTCTGGACTAAGCGTGATTTCAAGAGTCGAAATTGCTGGAAGCCTTCTTCCCCAAATCTCACACTCACTCTCTCCCGTGCTAGGGTTTACCAACTGAGCTAGCTCCCGGCGGCGGAATGAGCGGTGGCGCGGAGGAGGAGCGCCCGGCGCGCGTGGTCCCTTGCCTCGATCCCGTCCCCAACCGCCGCCGCCATAAATTGGCGTCGCTGCCGCTCCCCGACGAGCTCCTGGCGGAAATCCTCCTCCGGCTGCCGCCTTTCTCAGCCGACCTCGCCCGCGCCTCCGGCACCTGCGTCTCCTTCCGCCGCGTCGCTGCCCACCGCTCCTTCCTCCGCCGGTACCGCAAACACCATGGCCTTACCCTGCTCGGCTTCCTCGAGCGACCCAAAGCCTTCTACCCTGCCATTGCGCCGCACCCCGCCGCATCGGCAGCCAGCGTGGTCGCTTGGGCCGCCGACTTCTCCTTCTCATTCCTCCCCGCCCCCGCCAGGGACTGGGCCGTGGAGGACATCCGCGACGGCCGCGTCGTCCTCCGCAGGTGGTACTCCTGGACCGCTGAGGCGGTGGTGTGCGACCCCTTGCACCGGCGATATATCTCGCTTTCCGCACCCCCTTACGACCCAGCCAGTTTGCTCCATGTCGAGGTCTTCCTTGTCCCTCAGGCAGCCACTGGAGGTGAGACATCATTCAGAGTGATCTCCATGGCGCAGTGCGAGACTAGGCTACTCGCCTTTGTCTTCTCTTCCAACACCAGACAATGGCGAGCTCTTCAATCTCGGTCTTGGACCGATTTGTCTGCTGGCTTGCCACCGTCTCCACCAACGACTCTCTTTTACTTGCGCCAGTATGTGTATGGCTGCTTCTGCTGGCTGACAGATGATACCGAAGAAAGTAAATTGCTAGTGCTCGATACCGAAACAATGGAGTTCTCCATTTCTGTGCCCCCACCGGAAACCAATAGTTGTTGTGATTTCGCCATGGTCGAGGCAGGGGAAGGAAGGCCTGGGATGTTTGTGCTAGCAGAGAACACATGTGACCTCAGCTATTTCATTAGGCAAAACGATGGTGTGAGTCTGTGGCAGAAGGTGAAGACAATCTCACTCGGTTCTTGTGCCCGTTTGATATGTAATATGGACAAGTCCTTGCTCCTGCATTATAGGCAAAGCTCACTGCTCGAGCCAGGTTGTTTCACGCTGGACATGGAAACGTTCCAGCTTGAGATGGTGTGCTCTTTAGGGTCTACCTTTAATAAGCTGCACGCCTATAGCAACTTCCCCCGTCACTCTTGTAATATCCAACAATATCAACTGGTAAGCTACCAAGTTTTCTACTTTAATCACACATTACATAGTTCATTGTTGGCACCTGTAGTTTTCTTAACACGATTTGATGTTAGTTTTTCTCTTCCTTTGTCAAAGCTAATCAAGCTAAGAAATATAATGGTGCTATATCACAATTATTATTTTGAATGTTTTTGATATTCGACTCTGAAGCTAATGGAGAGGAATACGAGTTCATATCCAGTTCATTTATGTTTACCTTGTAATCATTGATTCCAGTAAAACACGCCTTACACTGTCTACTTTTATTTTGATAGATATTAAGAGTCTAAAAAATTATTTTTTGGTCAACTTTGCACCTATAGATTTATCTCATGGTGTTGGTTTCAACTTTCAAGTAAATCTGCATAACTCCTATGGCTTGAAATAAGAGGCTTAGCCATTACTACGACTAATGCATGTCCTGTATAAGTGTATATCAATATATGATGTTAGCAAAATGAAGTGGTGAGCTTTATTGATTTTTAAAAGCACTGTTCCAAAATAAATAAATTGCTCAATGGACTTGACATTAACATAGCAAAAACTGCTTGCTAGCTTGTGATCAGAAACCATTTGATTTGATATCAGCTTCTCAAGATATTAGTAACAGGGCACCCATGTTATTTTTTGACAGATTGAACTTCTCGCCTTTCTCTATTCTGTTGTTCAAATAAAATGGCCAATGCAAGCAATCATTTTTATGAGAGGTCAGAGGATGCGTAGTTTGTTTATTGTCACTACTAATTTCCTTATTTTTTCCTCCGGCCAGTTAAGTAAGAAATCTGTCAGTACTGCCATGGTAGCTAATTTGTTTGAAGTACTGCAACGCGAAGCTACCATTTTTGTGTGTCTGTTTTTTTTTTTTTAATGTCTGGTTATTGTTTTGTATTGCAAACTACATATGCTAAACTTGAGTGTTAGATTCTCCATGTACTGTACGTGCTTTGCTGCACTCCCCTGTATTTTATCTCAGCCTTTGCTTCTTCCCGTGTTTTTCATCTTGATTCTTTGTTTATCTTAGCTTTTGTTGCCTCGTTTTTCCTTTAAGCAAGTTACCAAGTGTTGCCTCATACTAAGCACTACAGTTTTCCAATTTTGCTGACAAGCTCTTGAATATCTACAATTCGAATGCACTTAATTCGAGATATTGGGCAGGTGTTGAAGAAGGGCCTGAGAAGGAGATGCTGGAACAAGGCTGTGCCACTAGCTCAAGCGCATAATCACCATTGTCGTCATCTGCTGATGCGAATGCTGGATTATGGTCATCTAGAGTTGACCTGGAGTCTAGTTGATCTGGCAATGATTGGTGTGTCAGATAAGGTCGTCTAGATTCTGCACATTCAGTAGTATGTTAACTAGCTAAGACTATGCAAGAAGTTAATGTGTCTGTGATACTTGTCGTATGCCTGCCAAATCACCGTACCTGCTATTGCTACGACTGCAAGTGTGGCCTTGAACATCCCAGGTATGCTGAACCGAGGGAGGCCAAGAGGATCTGTTATAAATCATGTGTGTACTATCCCGCATTCCTGGTTTTGGCAGTGAAGTGAATCAGATGGTATGTTTGCACGGTGAGGTGAATCAGATGGTTTTGACAGTGAAGCGAATTAGATGGTATGTTTGTGTCAATCTGTTATTTGCTTGTTTGACTCTGTTTGGTAATGGCTATAACTTGGAGTTTGTGTTATTTGATCTGGTGATGATATGGTCATTTAGCTTCTGCACAGCGCTCTAGCTGCTTTGGTTGCATACAGAGATGATTCCATTGTGAACAACATGATGTAGTACATGAATGCCATGCATACTGAATTGTTTGCTAAATTATGCATGCTCTGTTTTTCCCTTCTTGTTACTTTTCTACATCTTCATCACGTTCCAGGCTCAGTTAACTTAGTTTACTGAATGCACACACCTTGTTAACTTAGTTCCGGACCTACTCTGCATGCCAACAACTCAAATTGATTAAAGGAGTCAAAGGTTTGCTGTACCCAGTTAATCAATTTTATTTAACAAAATATCACCAATCACAGCATGACGGCATCCAAACAAAATACAAAAAAATAACACAAATGAATCAAGCAAATGGTTTCGAGCTAGGTCGAGCACCCTCTACATTACCTCTCAAGACTGTTGAAAGCTTAGTGCGATCATAATAAAATGTTGGAGCTCAGACAGGGCTGGCTCTATATTTTGCGGGGCCCTAGTGCAAGGTTGAAAAATTGGCCTCTATGGGTACTATATATGTACCACACACTCTTATTCCGAGACGTCTATAAATAAATTAATATAAGCGATTAAGCAATGTCATATTACGACAGAAAGTATATGAGAGTTGCAAAATATAACAAGTAATGCTCCCTTCTAATTTACCTCAAATAAGAACCAAATTTCAATGAATTCATCGTCAATAATGCTTCAGTGCTTCACAAGAAAAACTTCTTCAGGCATTTCTGGACGCAAAATCATTGAGGAAAATATCAAGATTAATGTTGTCCAAGATATCCTTTTCAATACAGCACGTAGCCAAGCTATTCAATTTGTCTTGTAACGTAGTTGAACTTAAACAATTTTTCAGCAGTTTCAATTTAGAGAAACTTCTTTCAAGTGAAGCTATAGTCATAGGTAGAGTCAAGAGGATCTGATAGGCAGTGACACATTTGGATAGCAATCTATGGCTGTACCAAACTTAAGAATCTCATGCCGATATCAAATTATCTGGAAAAGTTACTTGCAACACTTTTATGATCGTCATTTGAAATCTGATCATCATCCTGTCTAGGTTTAGATTCTTATCTTTGATTATCAATGAGTACTAGCTGCCAGAACTACCTACTTAAAACATCCTTTTTGTGATCTCCACTCTAGGCAGAAGGCAGCTGAGGCGTGGACTCGTCGAAGTCAAACACAAACAGGCAAATAGCAGATCGATCGATTGCACTAGTGATCGTGATCTTTTTCTCTCCCCTGCTAGGCGCCTGGGACCTTTACAACTAAATTATTTTTTCAGCCCGATAGCACCCAGTGTACATACACATCTGCACTGATGGGTCTCCCAAACATGGGCTCTTGTGCGTCACACAAGGTCGCCCAGGGTTAGAGCCGGCCCTGAGCTTAGATGGAAGAAAAAGTAAAGGGAATGACAGGCTACTACAGATACTAGAACATCATGATAAATTTCACGCCTACTTTGCCCAACTGCGTCTTCTTCCATCCCAAGTCCTACCATTCCCATACAAAAAGTCGCGAAGGTCATTTTCATGGCTCACTCGAGTCAATGCTATCACAAAACAACTAACCGTTTCTCTTTGGACATTTCTTCTTGCCGCAAGATATGAGACGAAGGCTACCTATATATGTTACTAACTCGGTTGAATGGAGGCGTGCGACAAACAGATCAGAGTAATGAAGTTTTCATAATCTTTGGAGTAAGTACCTTGTATTGAACCGCCATTGATTTTCACCTGTCCTTGTTGGTGAATCCACTGTTTTTTAAAAGCTAGGCTGTATATATGTGCTGATATACACTAGCTTACTAGTACCAATTAGGGTGTTTTTAAAGGGGAAATCCCGGTCACTTCATTGATTCATGCCGGCAACCAACTTGTACTAGTTAGGTAGCACCAACTTTATCAAGAGTTGTTGTTTATACGTAACGTCGGAAATGAGAAAAGAACGGGCATTAGACAAAAATGAGAGAATCCCAAATATTCTTGAAGAATCAAGGAATATGAAGAATCAAGGAATAGGTGGGACCTTGTAAATAATTTATAAACACACAAAAAATTTCAGTTTTAGTTGGGACTCAAAAGTATCTTGTTTTTCCATTTGCATGTTTTGTAATATTTTCAGTTAGTTCAATTTTCTGATTTTTGTTTTTCTAATTTCTCATTGTTAAATATATCTTCAAATGGTCTTTGAAATTTTAATGCTTTTGAGTTTTTTCTGAAGCTTTTGGAATAAAAGTTTATTCAGCTATGAGCCTATGACGTACGAGCGGATGTTCAACACATCCTGCCTCATTTAAGATACCATTAGCATCACAGTAATATAACAAGAACCAGCCACTCTATTTGCCAGGTCCAGCGCACCATCAGTACTAATATCATAGACCATTCAGACAGTGGTGGACTGGTGGTAATCATCTAATAGGAATACAGGATCAGTCTGTATAGATGGGGCATATCCAAACTAGCTACTAGTTCATCAATCAGGGCAATGACATTAATTAGTTGTTATAAATGTTCATACTTTTTATATATAAAGTTTTCAATTTGAGAAAGTTTGATCTAGCATGAAAACTAAACCGATACTTATTTCCTGGACGGAGGTGGCAGTCTAAATTAGACGTGGCCAGTAGCTAAGAGACAAATAGAAGACTTCTTCTGCGGAAATTCATAACGGGTAGCAGGTGCAGATGCACCCATTGCTCAAAAAACAAAATTGAAAATATCAAAAAATTCAAAATAAATTTTTTGGACATAGTTCAAGACATTTTATGTTAGCACAAAAAGTTACATGAAGAAAAAAAATTGTGACCTGTGCAAAAAAGACAAATCCGGACGCTCCAAAATGATTTTATACGAGACATTTTTTTGTCTTTTTTGCACAGGTCACAAAAAATGTTTTTTCTTCACGACATTTTTGTGCTAACACAAATGTTCTAATGTGTATCCGAGTTTTTTTATATAATTTTTTGACATTTTTAAAAAATATTAAAAATATTTTTACATAATAGGTGCATCTGCACCTACTAACCAAAACGCCGCCTCCCTTTTTCTGTTAATAAATGATCCTGTAAACATACCATCTGTCTGATACCCTATTTTTTTTCAATCAGCATTAATCAGCATACATAGCAGAGCACCTAACGCAACTCCTTCTGTCCCGGTTTATAGGTCCTGCGCTGGATCGTCCCGGGTATTATGTAAAGTGAAAATAACTGACCTAGCACAAAGTGGAAAGGTCAACTTTTAACTCAAATTGATTAATGGAGTCAAAGGTTTGCTGTACCAGTTAATCAATTTTTAACCAAATATCATCAGTCATTGAATGACGACATCCAAACAAAACTACAAATTAAAAACACATAACACAAATGAATCAAGAAAAAATGGTTACGCACTAGGTCGAGCACCCCTCTACATTACCTCTACATGAGTAGACTGTTGAAAGCTTATCGTGACTATAATAGAATGTTGCAGCTTAGATGGTTGAAAAAGGAAAGGGAATGGTATAGGCAACTACAGCTACCAAAAGGAAAGGGGATGGAGGAGGCGACGACGAGAAGGAGTAGTCGTGGGGATGGGTAGCGAGCGTGGCGTGATTTAGTCGAGTACCGTGTGCTCCTCTAAATTATCGGCGCGAGCCCCACTCAGAATGTAGATTATTTCAGAACAAAATCTTGGGCTAGAATGCAGAGTAAAAACAAACGGAGGGAGTATGATTGTAGCGGCCGCATATGGAAGCATGACACTACTAGGCTGATACTGCTGTCAATACGTTTAACTGAGCCTTCACGACTACTGTGACCACCTGCATCTTCTTCTATCCCAATGTCTATCCTTCCCGTACAAATAGTTACAAATAGTTGCGAAGGTCATTTTCCTGGCTCACTCGTGCCAATGCTATCAGAAAAAACTAATAATTTCTCTTTGGACATTTCTTCTTGCCGCAAGATATGAGACGAAGGCTACCTATATATGTTACTAAATCCGTTGAATGTAGGCGTGCGACAAACAGATCAGCGTAATAAAGTTTTCGTACTCTTTGGAGTAAGTACCGTGTATTGAACCGTCATTGATTTTTCACCTGTCCTTGCTGGTGATCCACTGTTTTTTAAAAGCTAGGCTGTATATATGTGTTGATATACACTAACTTACTAGTACCAATTAGGGTGTTTTTAAAGGGTAAAATCCGGTTACTACATTGATTCATGCTGACAATCAACTTGTACTAGTTAGGTAGCAACAACTTTATCAAGACTTGTTGTTTATACGTAATATAAGATCATATTAAAAGGCAAATATAAATCTACAATGTTATACAAAACATGTTATGTCGGAAAAGAGAAAAAAAAGGGCATTAGAGAAAATGAGAGAATCCGAAGTATTCTAGAAAAATCAAGGAATAGGTGGGACCTAGTAAATAAATTCACGCATACTTTTTCAGTTTTAATCGTGACTAAAAAGTACCTTATTTTTCATTTGCATGTTTTGTAATATTTTCAATTAAGTTCAATTTTCTGATGTTGTTTTTCTAATCTTATAATTGTTAAATATATCTTCAAATGGTCTTCGGAACTTTAATGATTTTGAGTTTTTAAAGTTTTTGGAATCAACTTTTATCCAACTATGAGCCTATGACGTACGACAGCGGTATGTCACTTGTCAATCCGCTCTGCGTTGAGTTTAGCAAGGGGCCAAAAAAATACATAACAAGGCACTCGATAAACACATTAAAACATATATTTTTAAAGTATTTTTTATATTTCTTTGTCTATTAAAATCATTTTAATTGTTCTCCTTTTTCGATTCTCTTTCTTACCCTAGTGACCAGGTCATGGCCATACTTATAACCTAGTTCATGAGAATGTGACCTTTTTACACATATGTGCATCTGTCCATGAAACATAATAGTTCAAAAAATAGTTTCCACATTTTTCTCACAAAAATGATTTTCTATTTATAAAGTGTCAGAAATGTGACTTTTGTGAAGAAAGTGCAAAAATTATTGTGAAAAATGGCACCTTCGGGTGATAAAAAATGGCACATCTCCATTTTTGGATGACTAATTCCCAAATATTATGAATTTTCTCCTTTTGGAGCTACTTTTGGCAACGAGTTTCTCCAGATTTCACAGAATTAACTCAAGTTTGAAAGCTTATCGCGACCATAGTAAAATGTTGCCGCTTAGATGGTTGAAAAAGGAAAGGGTATGGCAGGCCACTACAGCTACCAGAACATCATTGTAGCGGCCGCATATGGAAGCATGACAATACTAGGCTGATACTGTTGTCAATACGTGTAACTGGGCCTTCACACCTACTGTGATCACCTGTGTCTTCTTCTATCCCAGTGCCTACCATTCCCATACAAATAGTTGCGAAGGTCATTTTCCTTGCTCACTCGTGTCAATACTCAGTGGCGGAGGACGGAAAAAAATTAAGGTCGGGCGAATCTAAAGCATAAATTTTTGTTCCAAACAAATCAAAGCTGTCTACACATATTAGTAGTACAATACCTTTTCCCCTTTCAATCTCGTCCACCTTCAATCAAGAATTCAGAGTATAGTAGCCGAGGCCTCCCCCGTTCAGCCGCACGCTGCTCCATCAGCTGGCTAGTGGCCGAGTCCCGCCGGCCACTGCCGTTCCTGCCCGAGCCTAGCTACCTTCAAGCTGGAGGTCACGCTGCCGCAGCAGCAGTTCCCTCGCTCGGTTTGTTGATCGATCACGAAGACGAGGCTACCATCCATTCGATACTTCTATGGTACCAGCGTACATTCTAGTGCTACAATCAGGCCCAGGTTCCACCTAGCGAGAGGCCCAACAGCCAACACGCAACGCTACACGTATCCTTTTCCAATTTTCCTATTTCTTTTACCTCATCCAGCGAAACATCCAGCCATCGAGGCATCCAGCGATACAAGCATACATATAGCATACGATTTGTCGCGAGCCAAGGTAGGGCGGCCGCCCGACCTCGCCCGAAGGAGAGCTCCGCCACTGTCAATACTATCACAAAACAACTAACCGTTTCTCATTGGACATTTCATTTTGCCTCAAGATATGAGACGAGGGCTACTTATATAAGTTACTAACTCGGTTGAATGTAGGCGTGCGATTTCAAATAGATCAGAGTAATGAAGTTTTCATACCTTTTGGTGTAAGTACCGTGTATTGTACCGTCATTGATATTCACCTCTCCTTTGCTGGTGAATCCACTGTTTTTTAAAAGCTAGGCTGTATGGGCCCATTTTAAAGTTTGGCACAGGGCCCCCCAATTTTGCTGGCCAGGCCCTGCATATTAAAATATGCAAACTGCTATGTGCTGCTTATGTGCACCATTTTTGTACTACCACTAGGTAACTCAGCGCGGCGACACGCCGCGCCCGTCTGTTAACCCGTCGGAAAAAAAATCATTGTGTCATCACAGTCAGCCCAGGTACTACAACACCGTCGGAGCCGCATTAGAAAGAGCCACTGAATTCAGACCTTCCGTGATAAAATTCAGTTCAGCTATATAAAGTGTCTAATAAGACAAAACTTCATTTCCAGCATCTTTTCGGTAAACATCATAATTAACATGAAAGGAATTTTTTTCAGCTTACAAAATACATATTGCACAAAAAGGAATAAATTTCCCCTGCAGACTGGTAGGACTTTCATCGAACATCTCTCATCATGAATAAAATAATTATTTGCAGATATGCAAAAATTTGCTTACCGAGTAGATAAAGGAGCACAAAAATTATATGCATAATTACCTCAAACTCCTTTGTCATGTTGACTCAATTAAAATGAGCATAAAATGGAAAAGAGTCGTAATTGCATAATTGAGGGAAAATATACATATAAAAAAAGAAAACTAATAGCTTTCACCTCCGCACTGAACTACTGAAGCTTTAAGCTACTATTATCTGCAGCCAGTTTGTAGACACTACCAAGTATTGAATATGCAACAAAAAAGAATAGTGGTTTCGTTGACTTTAGGCAATACATATTACAAACTGTAGAAACATATTCGGAATACTGTAGAGGATGTTGGATTGAAGGAGGCAGGCGAGGTCTCTTTCTCAAGTTGAAGAAAAAAGTATGTTAGTGAACTGCAAGCAATTTCATATAACAAATGATGGATGTTTGAGAGAACACAAAGAATTAGAAGCTTATTTACATGTTTAGACATGGTTATCAATTAATTCCGCAATCGTCGGGATTCGAAATGTTGAAATTCGCCGGAATTTGTCGTGTGAAGTATCTACAAATATCTAGCGATTTGAGATGTTAAAATTCTTTTTTTTCATTAATATTTAATTTATGTCCATATTGAGTGGAAATGCACATTTATTGAGTTGAGTTCCATAATTAGAGTCAGTTCATTTAGATTGCATCCAAATAGTTACCAAATTGAAATGTTCAATTTGAGTCCGTAATTAGAGGAAATGCATTTTTTGAGTATCTAATAAATTTACCATCATATATTTAGAAGAAGTGCATTTGGATTTTCTTGAAATATTTACTAAATTGGAATATTAAAACATGTTTGTTTTTTTGCCATAAATAGCTAGCATTTATTTTTCTGACCGTTTGGATATGTTATTAATATTTTTCCGAAAACATGTTTGTTTTTTGCCATAAATAGCTAGCATTTATTTTTCTGACCGTTTGGATATGTTATTCATATTTTTCCGATGGATAGATTCAATATTATTGATTTTTTGAACACTTTTTATTATATGGAAGTTTAAATAAACATTGTTAAAATTTGTTAAACATGCATGAAATTGATATAAATAGACAGATTACATTTCTCTTCACATTTTGGTATATTAATTATATTTTCCTAATTTAAAATGTATTAGTTATGAATTTCCAAAGTTTAAATCAAAATCTGGAATTCTGGAAAATATTAAATTACTGACAATCGGACCCACTGTCAGGGATTTAATAATTATCGAAATCATTTTCAAAAAATATTAAAAGGCTGACAGGTGGGGCCCGTGATGACGTCATCTGCTGACGTCAACAATGGCGACAGAGGCCATGTTGACCATGGCCTCGTCGTAGGAGAGCGGGCGGGGCAGCGCGCGATGGCGCGTTCGATGCGGGAGGACGCGGGCGATCATAAAGTGGCGGCGCTGCTCCTTTTGGGTCGCCGGAGGAGCTCCGGCGGCGAGCATGCGCGGTGGCCGAAGACGGAGAAGATGCGGTCGATCCGCTCGATTCCGAGCCTCCCGGCTTGCGTCCGTTGGCAGGGAAATGTAGGGGAGGACGGCAGAGCTCGTGGCGTCCTTGGATTCGTCTGGGGAGGCCTGCAGCGACGGCGTCTCGCGTCGGCGACGGCGGCGGTTCTTCGGCCGAGCGTGGTGAGGAAGAGGAGAGGAGGATGAGGGCGAGGGGCCTATTTGCAATTTGTAGAGAATGTAGGTTTTTTTCTGCAAAACGACCAAACGGACCGTCAGTTTCGGATCGGACGGCGCGGAGCCAGCCGCGCACTGTAGAAGCGCGTTACTGTAGCGAATCTACAATACGCGGTGACGTGGGCTGCCTGAGGGGAGGCTGAAAGGGAGCCCTTTTATATATAGAATAGTATGAGGGTGTACTTGGCAGTAGATTAATTATTTTGTTGGTTAATTAATGAAGAGTTCTTCTATTTTGCATCCATTTATTCTACATAGACTCTGTCCATAAAAAATGTCATTTGGAAAAAAAAGTATGAATTGAACACACAGCGAAAACATACCATCTATTTCACTCCCATCATCCCATGTGCTAAGAGCATATACGTACCTAGCGTTTTATGCCTGCCTTCTAGCCATAAGCGGGGTAGATATATTGTGAAACAATGCGAGTACATTATCATTGCAGAGTTGATTTTCAACACATCCTCTTGACCTTTCTCCTTCAAACAACAGAGCACAATCACATTGACTTGTTACAGTCTTAATTAACCTACAACTCAATATGCTGAATCTAAACGTCGTTAAATATCACTACCTTATCTGACGCACAAACCGTTGTCAGATCAAGGCACATACGATAAGTAGGTACAGGATACACTTGAGATTAATTTTAGATGACCATGGTGCAACTAAAACAGAGCCAAAAGCTCCCTCCTACAGACCAAACTCGTAATGGTCAACTGTCGAGTTGCATTCACGACAGCACCCTTCTGACCATGGTGACCCCTGTGCGCTTTAGCTTGAAGCCCAGCCTTGTTCCAGCATCTCCTTCTCAGTGCCTTTTTCAACACCTGCCCAACATCTCAAAGTTAAGTGCATCTACATTGTCGATATTCAAGAGCTTGTGGGCAAAGAGGAACAAAAGGTAATGTCTTGGCATGAGGCAACACTCAGTACATTGCTTACAAGAAAAGCAGGGCAATAAAAGCAGAGATAAAATATTATGGCTTGAAACAAATATAAGTAGTTCTCGAAAGAGACTCGATCCAGACTGGCCACCTAGGTAAAATTTCATATGCCATGGGATCAACATTGGATGGTTCAATTTATTCTTTCTTGTGTGCTGGTAGAAAGCTTCGTGAGTTTTGCTCAGAATGAATCACTTTTTTTTACGGGGGCTCAGAATGAATCGCTGCTTGACTCCACTCAGAAAGCAAGGGTTCATTTCCCATCACTAATCATAAGTGTGTAGTATCATACAAGGTGTTAGCTGTTTGTTGCTCTTAATTGCAGACAAACTTTGTCATTTGGCACACTGAAGAAAGAACTGAACTTAAGAAGATTTAGCTGACAGAAGAAATGGTGAGTTGATTGGTAAGGAGAGTGCAGAGACAAGAACAACAGGTGGCCAGAACAGAACATGAACCCAAGCAAGGCTCTCCAGAAAGGAAAGCAACAAAGAGTACTGATGCTAACAAATACAGTATGCCAGTACAACAGGAAAGAAGATTGTGTGTTTTAGGTACTCATGGGAGCAGATTCAAGAGCTGACTTCACCGTTCTTGAGTGATCTTATGATCGTTAAAGCCTTAAAAGGGCCATATGAACAATTTAGAAGGCTATGTTCCAGCATACAGATGCAACAGTGAAAGCTTCTGAACTCCCTTGAAGGCTGTAAGGCCCATAAATGACTGCATCGTTATCAAAATGAAAAATTAAATGGCATTACCATTAAAACACGGTGGCAAATAAAAAACTATAATTATTGTAGTGAACAAATTTTTTGGTTGCAATGCTGGCCGAGAACAGCGTGTTTCCTATATATGTGTTTGGTCCTTTTCTCATTTTCTCGAATTTGGTTTCTGTATGGCATCGATTTAACCATCCATTAGTGTGTTGTCCTGATACATGATCACTGTTTTATAAGTACATATTTTCTGTCTTTTTACTATCAGGTTTATGCTGCTGGGGAGGAATTACTAGCAATGCGCGGCTATTCAGATTGTATGTGTATAGACAGGGTTGGCAATATAACTATGAGCTGCTGGTCGCATAAGAGGAAGAGGCGGATCATTTGCTTAGATTCCTAATTTTTCCTATACCACTTTGGAAGCTTGACTGATAAACTAAAATTGTTACAGTTGGTCTTTATGGATTTCAAAATCGAAGAGATGCGAATTTGTTGCACTTGGTCTTTACGGATTTCAGTGGAAAGTTGCATTCAAAATAAATAAAAACTGAAATTCTTTGAGGCGAATAAGTTCGATCTGTAGGCCTGTAATCTTGGCATCCTTAACAAACTAAGAAATGTCCGAAGCCGATTAGGAGACCTGACCAGGAAATTCAAACTTTCTAAAAAAACATGAGTGAAATGCATCAATTTTATCTCGAGCAGTTGATATCAAATCAAACAGTTGAGCAGAAGTTATTTTACTATTTGAATGGCGAGGTCTACTGAACAATTGTTATTGGGGAATAATCTACTGAGAAATTAATCAAGCTCACCATTTCAATTTTGCTCAGAACAATATGCAGGAGAACATTAGTGGTAGCAACAGTTTAGGTTTAACGACGACCAAATACGATTTTATACCTCCTTATATCTATAACAATAAATCTGGAAAAGATGAGTCCTGCTTGGCTGGAATAACTGTTTCTAGAGTAAAACAATCTAAAGATTAACTGGTAGGACCGAGTGATTCAAACTTCTATTCCCAAAGTTAGCTTGGCCATAGATTTTTTTTTTTTTGCTGTGATCTTGAGCTTTACAATCCCATGATGTCTTGAGAATGGTACTCATGGTATGTAAGATCCTATCCTTCACTTATCTAATTAACTTTATATGGCAACTAGAGCAGTCAAACAAATAAATCTGTGGTAGGTTCCAGAACTTGGTCCGCTTTGCCACAAACACATTAAAAGGTAACAAGTACCAAACTGTGTAAGCAAGAATTACCAATCACAATAATGAAGTGTCAAGCATCAGACTAGCTGTGTGATAAATGAGAAGTATGAATTGAAGTAAAAGACAATGATGGGGTATAAAGATTACCACTTGATACCGTCGGTGTCGACAACAAGGACGGTGGGAAGTTGCTGTATGCGTGCAGGACAGGAGTGCAGGGATTCGAAACAAACACCCTCTCAACCTGGAAAGTCTTGAGGTCCAGCAAGAAACAGCCTGGATCGATTGATTGGCTTCCACACTGATATAGGAACAATTGCCTCCCCGTTGAGCCCATGAACAAATAGCTAGAATCTAGTGAGACTGTCTTCTCAAACTGCCATTGGCTGGTACTACCGCAACTGTTTCTTCTAGTGATATAGTAGTTGACGTGATTTGCGTATTATGGACGCACAAACATCCCGAGCCTGCCTTGTCCAGCCTCCACAATGGCTATATGCAAACCTCTGGCTTCAGGTGGGGGTTCAGCAATGGAGAACTCCATCTTGTGTGTGTCAAGCACCAGCAACCATTCCCTCCAATCTGTCACCCAATAGAAGCACCCATAGGCGTATTGGCGATACGTGAAGAGAGTCAACCCTGTCGACGATAAGAAGCCAGCAGACAAATCGCTCCAGCTCGGGGATTGAATGGCTCGCCACTGTCCGGTGCTTGAAGAGAAGAAAAAGGCGACCAGCTTAGTTGTGCAGTGAGCCATCCAGATCACGCTGAATGACGTTTCCTCCTCGTCGCCGTCCGCAGGGGGGGCGAGGAAGGTCTCGCGGTCGAGGAAGCCGAGCAGGGGCGGGGCGTGGAGCTTGCGGTACCGCCGGAGGAAGGGGCGGTCGGCGGCGACGCGGCGGAGGAGACACAGGCGGCGGAGGCGCGGGCGAGATCGGCTGTGGTGAGCAGCCGGAGGAGGATCTCCGCCAGGAGTTCGTCGGGGATCGGCAGCGAGGCCATTTCCTGGATTCGGTGCTTGAGGAAAGGGACCACGCCCATCTGGCCCTCGTCCGCCGCGCCGCCACTTAGCTCGGTTCGTAAACCCTAGCGCGGAGAGTGGAGTGTGAGTGAGGATTTTGTTGGGGAAGAAGGACGATGGGTTCCAGGCTCTGTGTTTTTCTTTCCTGTTAATGTTCTACATCGTCATCACGTTTCAGGCTCTGTTAGCTTAGTTTACTGAATGCACATAAATCACCTTGTAGTTGTGTTATTTTCAGTGAATGCAACCACTCTGAGCTAACACTGAATCTGATTCTGAACTAGTGTGTTTGTGTTACACTCTTGTTTGTTTTAATTATTGTAAATTATAGTAGTTGAATTCATGCAAGAACCGAAGAATTATGTAAAGTGAAAACCACTGACCTAACACAAAATGGAAAGGTCAACTTTCAACTCAAACTGATTAAAGGAGTCAAAGGTTTGCTGCACCCAGTTAATCAATTTTTAACCAGATATTATCAATCATTGAATGATAGCATCCAAACAAAACTACAAAAAACATAACACAAATGAATCAAGAAAAATGTTGCAGCTTAGATGGTTGAAAAAGGAAAGGGAATGGCAGGCCACTACAGCTACCAGAACGTGATTGTAGCGGCCGCATATGGAAGCATGACACTACTAGGCTGATACTGCTGTCAATACTACTGCTGTCAATATGTTTAAGTGGGCCTTCAAGCCTACTGCGACTACCTGCGTCTTCTTCTATCCCAATGCCTATCATTCCCATACATAATACTCCCTCCGTTCGGAAAAGGATGTCTTAGATATATCTAGATTTGGATATATGTGTATATCCAAATCTAGATATATCTAAGACATCCTTTTCCGAACGGAGTGAGTAGTTGCGAAGGTCATTTTCCTGGCTCACTCGTATCAATGCTATCACAAAACAACTAACGGTTTCTCTTTGGACATTTCTTCTTGCCGCAAGATATGAGACGAAGGCTACCTATATATGTTACTAACTTGCATTGGTTGAATGTAGGCGTGTGATCTCAAACAGATCAGAGTAATGAAGCCATCGTACTCTGTGGAGTAAGTACCATGTATTGAACCTTCATTGATTTTCACCCATCCTTGCTGGTGAATCCACGTTATTTTAAAAGCTAGACCGTATATTTGTGTTTATATACACTAGCTTACTAGTACCAATAAGGCTGGTTTTAATGGGAAAGCCCAGTCTCTATATTGATTTATGCCAACAACCAATGTGTACTAGTTAGATTATATATAACAACTTTATTAAGTGTTGTTGTTTATACATAATATAAGATCATATTGTTCTCATTATTTTCAATAAAAGGCGAATATAAATCTACAATGTTATACAAAACATGGGATACCATAAATTAGAAGAATGTGAATTAGAAAAAAGAGAGAATCCGAAGTACTGCAAAAAAAATCAAGGAATAGGTGGGACCTTGCAAATAATTTATAAACGCACATAGTTTTCAATTTTAGCTGGGATTAAAAATATTTCGTTTTCCATTTGCATGTATTGTAATATTTCCATTTTTTATTTTTGTTTTTTTGTAATTTTCACATTGTTAAATATATCTTCAAATGATCTTTGAAACTTTCATGATTTGTGCTTTTTAATGTTTTGGTATATAGCTTTATTCAGCTATGACGTACGATGCCGGTATGCCACTTGTCAATCCGCTCTATTTTGAGTTGAGCAACGGCAAGTTTGTATTTTTACTTGAGGAATATAGGGCCAGGGACCAATGCAGATAGTGTGATACAATATAAGTTGCCTATAAATTCCACGCAGAATAAACACAAGGTTTGTGCCCTAAACCAAAAAGGTTCAGAATGGGAGTAATTTCACTTGCTACGCATCAATCCTGGTGCGTCATGTTCCCACGGAGAGGGAAGGATGCCTGGGAAACGATCCCGACGGAGATGCGAGATGGCTCCAATGGTGGCTGGATTTTCTTAAATCCAACAACTCACCCTCTCCCATCAACGAGTATTGTTTGCAGTGTGGCAACCACATGAAGAGGCACGGGCGTGGAACTCAATCTGCTTCCAGTGTTTTCTCCTTCTCCAGCAGCAATCTGAAGATATTGTCTTTAACAAGGAACGACTAGACACAACAATTGAACGTAAACTTAGGGCTTTCACACCTGACAATAGAGACTTGGTACTTGAAGTAACTTTTGATACAAGTGTACAAAAAATGACCCCGATATACTTCTTGCATTTTTATAATGAAACGGTAATTTACTGAATGTTATTAGAGGCATCGTAAATGTAAAAATATGAAGCAACATGTAAACTTGAGGGTGTGTGGCAACCCATGGGTATTAAACTAGTATCCAGAAGGAAATTCCAGCATTTGTGATTGGCGCTGTGTGCCGGGTGCAATGGATAATCAAGTTATAGCTTGTGAACAATACAGTAACATCCATATCACCGGATTAAAACCTCGGGAGTTAAACAAGTCATCGAAACTTCCAAATGTGATATATTTATCATGTAGAGAAGAACTTGTGAAATCCCACCAACTCATGTACGCCAATTTGGTAACTTTTAACCCAAAAAGGTCATACATGCCCCTATGGGATTTACTTTAAAAATCTGGCTGTCAAATGTTTTCTAGTGGAAATCGATTTTCAATCAGTTGTCATGTTAGAACAAAGACATTTTAAATTTTCCAAATAGAGGGAATCTTGATAACATCCCATTTTTTGTTTTTTAGTGCTTGCATTCAATAAAATCTTCTCATTTTCCAACTCACGATAGTCTGCACGTGGGGAAGAATGGAGCTTTGGGGTTGAGCACTGCATATAGCAAAACCGACTTTAGAAGTTGCCAATTAGTAATAGATTAGTAGAAGAAAATGGGTCATATAGGCTGGTCAAGTGGCGGTGATCTGAATTAGTAAGCAAACAAAAAGAGGAGCAATTTTCCCTAGAAATTACAAACAAGTGGGAATATATCTGGTAGTGATTAAAAAATGTGTAGCACGTGGTAGTACCACTCCCGACGTGTAACTAGGATATATGCTCTTCCTCTGTCCGTCCGTACGTAGGATCTCACGCTCTTCTGCAGCAGGGAATGCTTGCTGAAACCGTGGAAACGGCAAAGGCCCGACGATCGAGCTCTACTGTGGCTGCGGTTGCCGCAGCTGGGGCGCGCTCTCTGCTTCCTGCGCCGCCGCCGCTTCCGCCGCCGCCACCACCCGTGCTTGCATGGCCTTGGGGGAGTTTTGCTTCTTCCTGCGGTGCCTCGCCTTCTCCGTCTCGATCTGCTTCCTCCTGCACTCCTCGCTGCAGAATGGCGTGTCCCCTCTGAACGCAAGGCGTACGTGCAATGTAAGTGAGGGCATATTTAGGTTTTGTGGTATCTATCATGACGTAGGACGATTGTCGGCGTAGTGATTGTTGACCTGTACATGAAGATGTCGCCGGTGAGGCATTTGCGACAGCGAGAGCACTCGTTGAGGAAGTGTTGAGCCTCCCCCAGCTCCTCGTCCGGGACGGTAAAAGTCACGGACGACGTGGTGGCGGTGGGGCTTTGCTTAACAGCCGCTCCCTTATCCGCCTTCACGCTGGCTCCGTTGTCATCGCCGCCAACTGAGGGGCAAGGCGGCCGGAGGGCCTGCATGCTGCCGCCGGAGAAGACCGCCGCGAAGTCAGGGTTGCCGAAGGCGTGGAAGTAGGACGCGTTGAACTCCATCGGCCCCGTCAGCTGGCACGAAACCTGCCGCCGGGTCGGAGCCGAGAAGGAGCCGAAGGAAACCTAGAAGAGGACCTCGGAAGAGACAATAAGCCAATGGCGACCGATTAATAGGCAAGAGCTAACGGTTTCAGCCGATTTTAGCTTTAGCCATAGCTGTTTTTTGTTTCTAGGGAGAACCACGCAATACATCCATGTGGCCTTTGATCTGGCGATGGAGGGAGCTCACGAGCATGCCAAAAAGGTAAGTTATGTCCTGTCATATAGGTCGTTTTAGTATGTGATATTACCCCGAAACACATGTTTTGTTGTTGTGTGAGTCGTGTGAGTTGGTTACATGCGCCTAAAGATAGCTAATGATATAATGTGGTCTGTATACACCATGACAACCTGTAATGGGACGAACTTGGCAGCTGGTAGCTTCCTAGAAATAGCTATTATATGTCTCTAGTAATTCCTTGACCTTTTTTTCCAAAAGCTCTTTCATCCCTTTAATTGAATATTAGCCCTCCATATCTGGCTTTGAAATATTTTGATTTTCTCCTCCATTAGAATGTTGGAACCCGGATCCTACGACGCTGCGACGTGCATTTAGCTCTGGCAATGTTGGCATGTCATCACTTACTACCGGAAACAACCACACTGCCTAGTGTCAACCTGTTTGCTAAGTGAATTTTATCGGGCATTATGTACATAGGCAAGGTTGTCGAGTGCCACGAGAAAACACTCGGCAAAATAAAATTGACGGCATATACCCGGTTAGTTGAGTGTATTTTAAAAATAAGAGCCAAAAATATGTTTATTAAATCACCTCTCCAATTTTCACAAAAAGTAGACTATATTGAATGATCAATTCCCATATATCTATAATTTTCTCGATTTCTAGCTAATTTCACCCATTTAGATAAATTTTGGTTGATTTCCCGAAAAGTAATTAAATTTGAACTGCAAGCATGCTATAGTTAGCTCCTAAAAATTGAAAAAAATCATTTTAAGATATCCAGTATATGACATCATTCTATGGAATAATTAACCACAAAGATTATTGAAATATTCATCCACGGATATTTTTTCTATTGATTTGACCTTAGTTTGGAAAATAAAACAAAATGAAGAAAATGTCATAAAATGCAACCCTTTAGAAGGAAGTAATTTTTTTTGTGTTACTAGTTGCTAGAAAAATGGTTAACATGGATTTGACATATCTAATAAAAATCTTCAGAGAATTGATTATCATGTGTAAACATTCGTGACTTTTGAGCCTTCTGACCAAGGTCATGGTCATGTCCATGGCATATTTCGTAATAATGTGACCATATTTGGAACAATACTGCATTTTTTGACATGTTTTTTCACAAGATCAAGCATTTTTTCAAGCTTGATGCGAGACATGAGATTCGTAATGGGTTATGTACTCTCTTCTGACAAGACTCGGTGGCATGGGGATGGCCCCTCATGGATAGTTTCTGTCTGTTGTTTGCGATTTTTGAGAATCTTGTGATTTCCGTTTTCAAGGCGGCCATGGCTAGGCTTGTCAGCTTTTCTCGCTCTCTCTTGATTAAGAGGGTGTTGCTTAGTGGACTGAGTAAGGGTTTTGTTGGACGAGGTCACCCTGTCCGAGGGGCTAGATGTGATATCTTAGGCCCTAGAACCTTCGGGGCAACTCTCTATCTGCTCGATGTACGCTAAATTGTCGCAAGGACGGCGGAGGTGCACTTTTGTGATATTTGGGAGGCCAAAAAACCCCTCAAGATGCATATTTTCTCCTGACAGTTGGCCCTTGATTGGTCGCAAGGGCGGCGGAGGCGCACTTTCGTGACATTTGGGCGGCCAATATCCCCCTCAAGATGTATATTTTCTCCTGGCAGTTGGTCCTTGATTGCCGTGTGCTTTATGTGGGGAGACTGAGGGTGCATCTCATATATTATTTTCTTGCTCTATCTCTCTAAGTTTGCTTCGAGTATTCTTCGTCGGTTACTTGCATGTTTTGGTGTCCGAACACTTTTGCACATTTTTTGTGATTCACTCAGTTTTTGGGTCAGTGGCGTAGGCTCCTGTGGATTTTTTTGCATCTCCCAATCCTGGGCCCTTCGGCACATTCCTAATAAGCTAACCATAGCAGCAAATATATTAAGCACCCAACTGATGTGTTTTAGAAAACCTTGATCTTCTTGCTGTTAGACAAAGCTTGTACCCAACACGTATGGACCCAAGGCAAACCATAATCGACTGGAGCAGATAGATTTGGCTCCAATTAATAAATGAGTAGCAAACCTGCTTGCCCTTCCCACCCAATTAATTTGGGATGGCAACATGTCACTGGGTAGGTATATCTATATTATTAGGTAAGGAGGTAATACCAAATGGTTTTAGTGGTTGTGGATTGCTAAATTTGCAGTGTCCCAAGATTTCCCACTGTAAAACAAATTAAAATTTCTGCAGCATTATTTCATAATTCTTTTTTTTGTGCCTCGAGGAGGATTGACAATATGTAAATTTGTGGGTACCTATCAATATGGAGTCTTGACTAGGAACTAGATGTTTTATTTTTTGGATTTTGTAGCTATTTTTTTTACGTTGCAAACTCGGTATCCATTCTAACTCACACTGTGATATGAGAACTGAGAGAAACCTTGGAGAGCTCTGCACATCAACTCCGGACAGAAAGAGGAATTCCTTGCTGTCAAGTCTACTTTATTCTGGGTACTGAGATGGGAGGCCGTGCAATCAATGTCCGATTCCTTCCCTCAAAAAAACAAAATGTCCGATTCCTCTACTTCACTTGCCAAGACCAATGGTTTCCGGTGGCACAAGAAGACGGAACATGTTTTATCGGTTGCTTAGCGATTGGTTTCAGTCCTACCGATACCCAGCTTGTTTGCACTTTGCCTTGGCGAGGATGGTTCTGCCGTGTCTTCCTCGGATGTAGGATGTTGGAGCTACCGCAACCTGGAAGGTTTTTGTTTTACATCTTTGAAGTGCAGATCAGGGAAGGTGCGTGTTAGTTGAAGAGGCAGTAGAAGCTTTGATCATGAGCTACAACTGAGGATCTATGTCCTGCTCTGGGTCGGGTGAAGCACGAGGAACAAGTTCAATGGAAGAAGCCTCCCGAATGATGTTCACCTGCCATCGGGTATCAGTGCATTGAGAAATTTGGAGCCACCACCACGAAACAGGTTTTCGCCCCGCTTTATAAATAAAGCACCGACCAACATACAACCGACAATACAAACTCGACACCACACAAGCTGGGACAACAGTAAACACACACAAAAGCCCCAAAAAAAGGAAAAGCAGAAAGAAATGGAGACAAAGGTGAATCCACTAAACTACGATGACCCGCAACCGCTGCGCCCTCTCCGAAGAAGTACCACCACGCTCCTTGCGTCGAATCATCTCTAGTACCCAGTAGCCCCTTCAAGAAGGGAGACTCACGCTGTCGCCCGAACCAGCAAACTGGTCCGAGGGTTTCCCCCGGCACACTCAGGGAGACGGACGACGGATAGTCACGACACCCTTTAGGAAGGATGATGCCACCCAAAGGCGGCACCGCGTCGTTGTCGGCCAAGCCAACAAGGATTTCTCCCTAATAACCATGTCCGCAGTCCCGGACGATCCGATGCACAGGAGCCCGCGAGGGCGAGGCCTCGCCGCCACCAAACTCACCACCCGCCAACATGCGCCACCACGGCCACCAAGTCATCATCGCCGTCTCCCCGAAGCAACCGTCACGAGGACGGCAGGACGAAGGCAAAGAGGGCTAATACCGGGAAGAGCAGAAACCGCGGCCGCGTGGGAGAGAACTACCTCCACCCGTTAGTCGACCGGACGCGACCACAGAGCACACCAGTCCCCGTTAGGTCCGACCGGGCCCGCCTGGCCCGTAAAGCCCCCTTGGGGGCAAACCAATCCTAAAAGGGTCCGGCCGGGTCCAGATTGGACCCGTGAAGCCCGTTGCCACGCTGCAACAGGCCGGCCGCCATCGTTGCTGCCCCTGCACCGCCTACCTCGCCGTCCACTGCCGAACGCGCTGCAGAAGCGACCTACCCAGCCCGATCCAGATGAGCCGTAGGGCCCCACACTGGGCCCAAGGCCCAATCTGAATCACCAGGGCCGGATCTGGGCCAAGGACCCGATCCGGGCCACCATGGCTGGGCACGGCCGAGCTCGCGAGCGAGCCGAGCCTCCCTGCAGCTCGCCGTCGCCCGCGGCGCTGCGCTGCCCCGCAGCCACACGTGCGCTCGCCGTCGCCCGCGGCGCTGCGCTGCCCTGCAGCCCCACGTGCGCTGCCGCCGCCCCCGGCCGAGACTGGACCAGAAGCCACCGAGGAGCACCGCCGCCTAGAGGTTGGAGCCCCGCCTCCTCCTACCAGGCGCGGGGAATGACAGGCCGCCGCCGCTGGCGCCGACCGGGCCACGCCCGGTGGCCTCTGCCGACGGCGGCGACAGGAGGAGGCGAGAGAGAGGGGACCGAGCGGGAGGGGACCGAGGCCGCAGCCGGCCGCCGCAGGGGCGGCGTGGCCACGCGATGGAGGAGGGGGAGAGGGGGAGGGAGAGGCGGCGTCGGCTAGGGTTAGGGTCGAAATTTGGAGCCATACGAAGCATGAATCAAGTCCCTGCCCGAAATCCCATGGTCAGAACCAACAGATGGTTTCATCATTTCTGAACAGGACTGCGGCTTCCAGCAGTGCGACAATACAACAAGCTGGGGCTCTGTGGCACGAGACGCCGATGGGCTTGCTGTTGCTGCCGGTGCTGGCAAGGTTATTAGCAGGCAGAGCCATGGAGGCTGTGGCTGAGCTGGGAATAAGCCTTACTACAATTTTGAAGACCTGGCAACGGCGACCATGAGGCAGATCTGACATTGATGCTCTGGGTAAGGACATCCGCTACATCCTGCATCGTTTTATCAGTGACTTTTTCATCGTTTAGATTCTCAGCTGTACAGGGACCTTGCGGTAGTGTAGCCGTGTGGAACTTAACAGTTCTATATGTTTGCTCGAGACTTGTGAAGGAAGGAAAAACACTACTAGTTTTTTTTCTCTTCTTAAATTTATGTCAGAGTCCCCCCGCAAAAAAAAAAAAAAAATTATGTCAGAGTGCAGCTCAATCCTAGAAACAAACCTGTTCTAGTAAGGAGTAGGAAATAAACATGTTGTGGGTAAATAACATTTGGGAGTTACTTTTCTCTACTGAAGGCATCTTGCAACACACACGCACACAGTTGGATGCCAAAGGCCATCGCCACTTATTTTCCCGGGTAAGCAAAATCATTTCATCTCCTGTAAAACGAGATGTGAACCACGATCAAGATGGGCGGGGTTTGACTCGGGTCCCACTGCTGTGCTCCAACTTAATGGTGCCCAGACATAGAATCACTTGGAAAAAACTTCAAACTCCAGATTTAAACATCTCCTGTTTACAGTGAACATATATTAGCACTAGACCTTTGGAAACCTGATTCAGTTTACTTGCTTTTGCTTCACTGTTGTTCGATCCAGTTTACCAAGTGTCCTTATTGTTGGTATAATTATTTGCAAGGAATGCTTGGAACAAATTGGGTGCTATGCCTACAGAAGAAGCTATGGAGGAGTACATTACAACTGTTGATGAGCTATTCCCTAAGTGGGGTGATGGTTCCAGTGCAGTAAGTTTTATACGTCTTCATTAGCCACACATTTGGTACCATTTTTAATAGAGAAAATGACAGAAAACCACTACAATTTTTTTTTGAAACAGGAAAATAAAATCCATTACTCAACAAGCGCAGCGAGATCGCTGGCTAGATAACAGTGTACAAAATCAGGAGCATGCCCTGGCCAAATGACTTGGGGAACGTCCCTGAGCTTTGCACCAAATGTGGCGAGGCCGTCCGCAACTCTATTACAAGTTCTAGGGCAGAAATTGATATTAAAACAAAGGAAATTCAGGAAAATAGACTCCTTTATTTCCTTTATCAGCACTCCGCACGGCCTCATCTCGTTGCCATCATTATTTAGCGCCTGGACCAGTAGTTGTGAATCAGACTCAATCTGAATTCTCGATATGCCCCAGTCCTGAACCAGGTGTAGAGCTCTGCTGCATGCTTCCGCTTCCGCATGGAACGCATCCTGGCTGCCGCCCCCACGGCCTCACCATCGGAGTTTCTCACCACAAAACCCCAGCCACCGCTTCCAGAAGTTTTATTGAAACAACCATCAGTGTTGATTTTGAGGATCTCACCATCAGGGGGTTTCCATCGAGGGGTAGAGGAGTTTTGGGTTTTATGTTTCTTCAGGAAGGATTCCTCATACTCCCCCGCCAGCCTATAGACCTGTGACTCCACCCGGTTTGGCTGCCAGGAGGCACCTTCAGAATTCACCTTATTTCGCGTCTTCCACCATGTCCAGAATAGAGCAATACACTTCACTTTCAGTTTTGGGTCCAGCTTCATAACTTCAGAGAGAACCTGCTTTGGGCCTAAGCAAGAGAGAAGCTTGCATCGGATATCTTCCATTCCCAGGAGTTTCCAAACAGATCGAACACCTTTGCATCGAAACAGCATATGGGCGCCATCTTCATTGAGACGATTGCAGACTGGACAAAGAGGGTCAGCCTCAAGGCCTCTGCGTGCTATACTCCACCTAACGGGTAGGCTGTTCTCCATAGGAAACCAGTTAAGAGGGATAAACCCCAAAATCAGTGCTCCGCGTCACATTGCTGCCCCGAAGTTCGGTGTTTTCTGTCTCTTGCCTCAATTTCGGTGGCAACCAGACAACTCAACCCCAATTGTGGTGGTTTTCTGTCATTTCCGCTTTTTAATAGGAACCTCAGCCACTATATCTTTTGTTCACTGATAAACCATGGTAAAGAAAATTTAGATGATTTGTTATTCAGTATGGAGCTAGTTGACTTATCTCCATGATGGTGCTAATAAGCTTTATCAGTTCATTAATTCACTACTTTACCTGAACTTTTTCTCTAGCTACAGTGAACTCATCTGAGCAACTTGGTGACATGCATGTTTCATCGAGGGAGGGAGCAATTGATTGATGACGGTGGGCATAAGAGGTTTGTGTTTGTAGAATATTCATGTTTATGTTCTCTGTGTTGCATCATGACTCATTTGGACATAGTTTGGTTTCAGGTAGTAAAGAGAGAACTCCATTGCACTGGGCCCTGGACCGTGGCCATCTAAATGCTGTTGAGGTTCTTGTCAATTCAAAGGCAGGCCTGAACGCTCAGGTAGCTGATTTCATTTGCACGCTGCACTCACGGCAATCAAAAATTCATGGCTCAGAAATTGGGTGATTGCATTTGAGCAAAAGAAGCTGCTGGTAGCTGTGACCAATTATTTCAGTGGGTTTGCTTTACGAACTGCACCGAAACGTTGGCTGTATTTGTTCTGACCCTAGAACACTGTCCGAAAGTTGCCAGGTAACTTGTCAAGTAGTTGATTGATAACTTGATATAGATTAGATCCATTTTGGATCGTACCATAGAGCTGCAGAGCGCAGACGCAATCCTTGGCAGACCTATTCTGTTGAGCTCCATGGACTGAACCTTGTTCCTGCTCTTAAATACTGAGGACAACGGGCAAGCGGCACTTCGCTATGCCGTCCTCTGCGAGAGAGAAGACATTGCTGAACTGCATGTCAAGCATTAGGCGGTCCTTCAAATCGAGGACAGCGATGGCAAGACACCACAGGACCTATCTATTCTCCTCGGACTGGCCTTTCATGAACCTGGCAAACTGACGGCACTGCTACCAAGAAATTTGAGGCACAGACACCGTATGCTTGATTAGCTGGATGTGATGAGCTGTTTTACCAAGCTAATCGAATAATACATAGGCTGTTGCTGAAGCTCTGAAGATGTTTGCAGTACGTACCAGTGTGCAGGTAGGCATCTCGTAGTGTATTGTTCCCTAGAAATGTCATCAGGTCTCTTTGCCTCTTGTTTGTGACGTTGGTGGATTAGCAAAATGTACGCACGTGCCGAAGCAACGACACAAAGTTATTTCCTCGGGTTGCCTCAGCTTGTTACCGTAGGAAGCATCATCACTACAGGAGAGCTCACCTGTGCCGACGGCCAAGACCTATGCCGACGGTTTTTTATCGGGGCCGTCGGCACAGGTGCCTACGAGGCCACCCCATGATCCTGGCCGTCGGCACAGATATCCCCGTCGGCACAGCTATCCTATCCCGACGGTGACCGTCGGCACAAAGTCAGCCGTAGGCACAGGTTCCCGTCAACGAAAAGGTGACGTCGACACCTACCTATGCCGACGGTTTTACCGTCGGCACAGGTTCCTTTTTTTTTCTTTTACCTCGTGCATCTGTACAAACCTGTGCCGACGGTTTTGCCGTCGGCACAGGTTCCATATTTTTTTCACCTTCTACATCGTGTATCCGTACCAATCTATGCCGACGGTTTTACCGTCGGCACAGGTTCCCTATTTTTTTTTACTTTAAGTCCTATTTTCTTCATTTTAATATTCTGTAAATTAAGTTTAATATGTTTAAAAATAGTTGACTAGGATCCGCAAATTTGCCGCGCACCCCAATATTTCGCGGGAAATATCTAAATAAATTTCCGGCTCTATAAATAAATTGGCGGGAAAATCTATACCGTGTGCAGGGAAAAAGCACACGGCACAGAACTTCTTTGCCGTGTTCCCACAACCTGTGTAGGGAAAATCTATACCCCAATATTTCATGTGTTTCGTCGCATGATTCCGTGCCCGGCACCCGACACGGGAGTTTTCACCTCTAAGTGTCGGAACTTACTACGGAGTAAGAGGGGTCGGTGAAGGGGGTCGCACCTCGGAGCTGTATCTTGGTTCCCACAACCTACCAACACACCCTTATACATATATTAGGGACCCATGCAAGTTTTTTTTAGGGTGTTCCTAGGTGCTAACCTTACACAAGCAACCAACAAATTTCACTTTGCTACCCCCTTTGGACTACTTTTCACATTGATATTAAACAAACCCTGCAAATTACATTGACAACATAAATTACACAGAGAAGAAAATATCGGTAGTAGCGAGAACACAACATAAATTGAAGATACATGGTACTCTGCAAATTACAAAAAGAAAATTCATCTACCATCGACGCAGCCTCCCGCATCACTCCTGCCTTTCGACGATGCAACACCCTTGCTCTTCGACGACGCAGCACCCTTGTCCTTCGACGACGCAGCACCCTTGCCCTTCGACGACGACGCCGCCGCCGCTGCTGCAGCTTTCTTGCTCTCTTCACTCGGCATGAAGATATCATCTTCATCCTCGCTCTCCTCGAGCCATAAAATAGAAAATCACGTCGGATCGAAGTTAACCATGCGCAAGCACTACCTAAATTAACCATGCCCCTTTCAGAACCACGTCGGATCGAAGTTGCCTACCTTCTCGAGTGGCCACTCTGACCGGCAAATCAGCAAATCATCGCGTGGTCGTGAGACGGCAAATCGGCCTTCGATCCAAACAGCGGCAAGACGTCTCTGATGATTTGCAACCGTCCAAACAAGTGTTGGGGATGTTGCTAATCATCAGAGATCCTTGCCGCTGCTTGGATCCGACCGAGGGGAGGGTTCACCTTCAGCCTCCGCTCTAGGAACTCCTGCCTCTCAGAAATCTTACTCTCTGCTACCCGTGTACTGCCAATGATGGATGTGAAGTGTACTCCTGCCTCTCTTATAGACCCGCCACTCCGAGTGACTCCCTCCAGCTAGCCAATCAGGAACAAGTACGCGGATCGTGTGTTTCCTTCGAGAGCTTGGGAGCCGTTGGATCAAACGAATGACTCCCTTCGGCTAGCCAATCAGGAACAAGTACGCGGATCGGGTGTTTCCTACGAGAGCTTGGGAGCCGTTGGATCAAGCGAGTGACTCTCTCCAGCTAGCCAATCAGGAACAAGTACGTGGATCGTGTGTTTCCTTCGAGAGCTTGGGAGCCGTTGGATCAAGCGAGTGACTCCCTCCAGCTAGCCAATCAGGAACAAGTATGCGGATCGTGTGTTTCCTTCGAGAGCTTGGGAGCCGTTGGATCAAGCGAATGACTCCCTTCGGCTAGCCAATCAGGAACAAGTACGTAGATCGTGTGTTTCCTTCGAGAGCTTGGGAGCCGTTGGATCAAGCGACTGACTTCCTTCGGCTAGCCAATCAGGAACAAGTACGCGGATCGTGTGTTTCCTTCGAGAGCTTGGGAGCCGTTGGTTCAAGCGAATGACTCCCTTCGGCTAGCCAATCAGGAACAAGTACGCGGATCGTGTGTTTCCTTCGAGAGATTGGGAGCCGTTGGATCAAGCAGTTGCAGTTTGTGTGTTTCCTTCGCCGGAGTGCCGTAGTAAAATAATTGATACTAATAAATAAATAAGTATAAATATAAAATAAGATAATAATTTGGCATTTGGCCGTCGGAACCCCACCCAAACCTAGGTTGTGCCATACCATATGTATACAAGTGTGTTGTGTGTTGTAAATGTGCAATATCCTACTCCTAGGTGTGACCGGCTTCACCGGCTTCACTTTCTCTCTAGAGTTTCTGCACTTAGAGGTGAAAACTCCCCTTTCGGGCGAACCGGATGGAATCTTGTGTCGATTTGGGGTAGACTTTGGTTTCTCATGTTCCTATGACCTAACCTAACACAACCAAGCAAAAAAGTCCACTGGCTACCCCCTTTCGACGCACGTCTGTGGGGGTAGACGGAAACGCGAGGGTTTTTCCAGCGGATTCAGGGTTTCGCCGAAGCGGGGCCCCGGAGCGTCGGAACCCCACCCAAACCTAGGTTGTGCCATACCATATGTATACAAGTGTGTTGTGTATTGTAAATGTGCAATATCCTACTCCTAGTTCACTTTCTCTCTAGTGAGTTTCTGCACTTAGAGGTGAAAACTCCCCTTTCGGGCGAACCGGATGGAATCTTGTGTCGATTTGGGGTAGACTTTGGTTTCTCATGTTCCTATGGCCTAACCTAACACAACCAAGCAAAAAAGTCCACTGGGCTACCCCCTTTCGACGCACGTCTATGGGGGTAGACGGAAACGTTAGGGTTTTTCCAGCGGATTCAGGGTTTCGCCGAAGCGGGGCCCCGGAGCGTCGGAACCCCACCCAAACCTAGGTTGTGCCATACCATATGTATACAAGTGTGTTGTGTGTTGTAAATGTGCAATATCCTACTCCTAGGTGTGACCGGCTTCACTTTCTCTCTAGTGAGTTTCTGCATTTAGAGGTGAAAACTCCCCTTTCGGGCGAACCGGATGGAATCTTGTGTCGATTGGGGTAGACTTTGGTTTCTCATGTTCCTATGGCCTAACCTAACACAACCAAGCAAAAAAGTCCACTGGGCTACCCCCTTTCGACGCACGTCTATGGGGGTAGACGGAAACGTTAGGGTTTTTCCAGCGGATTCAGGGTTTCGCCGAAGCGGGGCCCCGGAGCGTCGGAACCCCACCCAAACCTAGGTTGTGCCATGCCATATGTATACAAGTGTGTTGTGTGTTGTAAATGTGCAATATCCTACTCCTAGGTGTGACCGGCTTCACTTTCTCTCTAGTGAGTTTCTGCACTTAGAGGTGAAAACTCCCCTTTCGGGCGAACCGGATGGAATCTTGTGTCGATTTGGGGTAGACTTTGGTTTCTCATGTTCCTATGGCCTAACCTAACACAACCAAGCAAAAAAGTCCACTGGGCTACCCCCTTTCGACGCACGTCTATGGGGGTAGACGGAAACGTTAGGGTTTTTCCAGCGGATTCAGGGTTTCGCCGAAGCGGGGCCCCGGAGCGTCGGAACCCCACCCAAACCTAGGTTGTGCCATACCATATGTATACAAGTGTGTTGTGTGTTGTAAATGTGCAATATCCTACTCCTAGGTGTGACCGCTTCACTTTCTCTCTAGTGAGTTTCTGCACTTAGAGGTGAAAACTCCCCTTTCGGGCGAACCGGATGGAATCTTGTGTCGATTTGGGGTAGACTTTGGTTTCTCATGTTCCTATGGCCTAACCTAACACAACCAAGCAAAAAGTCCACTGGGCTACCCCTTTCGACGCACGTCTATGGGGGTAGACGGAAACGTAAGGTTTTTCCAGCGGATTCAGGGTTTCGCCGAAGCGGGGCCCCGGAGCGTCGGAACCCCACCCAAACCTAGGTTGTGCCATACCATATGTATACAAGTGTGTTGTGTGTTGTAAATGTGCAATATCCTACTCCTAGGTGTGACCGGCTTCACCGGCTTCACTTTCTCTCTAGTGAGTTTCTGCACTTAGAGGTGAAAACTCCCCTTTCGGGCGAACCGGATGGAATCTTGTGTCGATTTGGGGTAGACTTTGGTTTCTCATGTTCCTATGGCCTAACCTAACACAACCAAGAAAAAAGTCCACTGGGCTACCCCCTTTCGACGCACGTCTATGGGGGTAGACGGAAACGCTAGGGTTTTTCCAGCGGATTCAGGGTTTCGCCGAAGCGGGGCCCCGGAGCGTCGAACCCCACCCAAACCTAGGTTGTGCCATACCATATGTATACAAGTGTGTTGTGTGTTGTAAATGTGAAATATCCTACTCCTAGGTTTGACCGGCTTCACCGGCTTCACTTTCTCTCTAGTGATTTCTGCACTTAGAGGTGAAAACTCCCCTTTCGGGCGAACCGGATGGAATCTTGTGTTGATTTGGGGTAGACTTTAGTTTCTCATGTTCCTATGGCCTAACCTAACACAACCAAGCAAAAAAGTCCACTGGGCTACCCCCTTTCGACACACGTGTATGGGGGTAGACGGAAACTCTGGGGTTTTTCCAGCGGATTCAGGGTTTCGCCGAAGCGGGGCCCCGTAGCGTCGGAACCCCACCCAAACCTAGGTTGTGCCATATCATATGTATACAAGTGTGTTGTGTGTTGTAAATGTGCAATATCTTACTCCTAGGTGTGACCGGCTTCACCGGCTTCACTTTCTCTCTAGTGAGTTTCTGCACTTAGAGGTGAAAACTCCCTTTCGGGCGAACCGGATGGAATCTTGTGTCGATTTGGGGTAGACTTTGGTTTCTCATGTTCCTATGGCCTAACATAACACAACCAAGGAAAAAAGTCCACTGGGCTACCCCCTTTCGACGCACGTCTATGGGGTAGACGGAAACGCTAGGGTTTTTCTAGCGGATTCAGGGTTTCGCCGAAGCGGGGCCCCGGAGCGTCGAAACCCCACCCAAACCTAGGTTGTGCCATACCATATGTATACAAGTGTGTTGTGTGTTGTAAATGTGAAATATCCTACTGCTAGGTGTGACCGGCTTCACCGGCTTCACTTTCTCTCTAGTGAGTTTCTGCACTTAGAGGTGAAAACTCCCCTTTCGGGCGAACCGGATGGAATCTTGTGTTGATTTGGGGTAGACTTTGGTTTCTCATGTTCCTATGGCCTAACCTAACAGAACCAAGTAAAAAAGTCCACTGGGCTACCCCCTTCGACGCCGTTCAAAGGGGGTAGACGGAAACGTTAGGGTTTTTCCAGCGGGTCTAGGGTTTCACCGATGCGGGGCCCCGGAGCGTCGAAACCCCAGCAAAGTTGGTTTGCTATGTTCACATGGCCTAACCTAACACAAACAAGCAAAAAATTCCACTGGCCTACCCCTTTCGACACCGGTCTAAGGGGTAGACGGGAAGTTTAACTGATTATCAACAGGTCTAGGGTTTCGCTTAAATATAAAATAATTTCATGAATATAATGTAATAAATCATATAAAATTAATTATTATTTGTTTTCATGAATAATTAACTTAGTAAATAATATTTGTTTTCCTTTAAAAATATAATCTAAAAAAATAAAAAATAAAAAATAGAACTCTATGCCGACGGTAAAACCGTCGGCACAGGTTCCCGCCCTTATCCCCACAAGAACGGGGACGGTTTCTTCTCCCCCAACCACACACTGCCCCGGCCGTCTCGATCCCTTCTCACTCGCGCGCCGCCGCTGCCCCGTCTCAGGCCGCCATTGCCCCTTCTCCGGCCGCCATTGCCCCGTCTCCGGCCGCCCCTCGTCGTCCTCTCCGGCCGCCACCCGCCCTCGCTCTCCGGCGGCGGCTCGCGAGCGTCTCGTAGCAGCAGCGGCGGCGCACCAGGGCTGTCCGGCCGCTCGCCCCAGCTCCTTCTTCCCGGCGGCTAGGCGCGGATCCGGCCGTCCTCCCGCCCGTGCCCCTATTACCCGGCGAGATTCTTCCTTCTCCCAGGTCACCACCACCTCCTTCGCCACCCCCTCCCTTGGTCTGGTACGAAACATCCTTCCTCTCCTTCGCCCCCTCCCCTGGTTGCTAGTGTTGAATATTAAGTCGCAAGGTTACAGATAGTCCTATTCAGGGTTTGGTTTTTACATATTACATATGAGTATGGGAAGATAGCCATATATGGTTTTACCTAATCTTCAGTGTTGGACACAACTAGCGTTAACAATTTTGTATTGTACAGATAAAGGAATAAAACAATTTCTAACTTCTGTGAATTACCTAATTGACCCGACAACAGGACCGACTCCTTCCGATATATCTCTGCTTGACTGCTTCGCTGTTGTAACAGATTAGTTCTGCTAGTCTTGTTGAAGCTTCAGTAACAAGTACGTCAAGAGTTTGATGCGGAGAAGCAGCTTCTACTGTCTCTCCTTTTGAATTTTCCTAGTTATGTATATTCCTAGTCAAGAATTGCATGAAACACACCCGTTGCTGTTGCCCGCCAGATTCATTGGATACCTAACAAATAGCATGTTGAGTAAATTAACTAGCATCAGCATCAGGTGCTTTAATTAATCCATATATTAAGCGCCATCATGCTTGCTCTTCATTTAGCCCCAGCACATATCTTGAAGTGCGAGATTTACATTTTTCTGTCGTTGGCTTTATGTTGCATGGCTGTTATTCTCATGGTATTCACCGCTTGCATTTACAGAAGTGATCCGATGCATATCTACTTATGGTTCAAATTTGGCGGTAGGAAATGCTTTACTGGGTATTGTTTCTGACTTAAATGTTTGTAGACCTTTTGTAATTGGTTTACTACTTGATTATATAAATTTTAATGTACAGTTTGTTTTAACTTACTGCCAGGTTTTATGATATTAATGAAAAGCAAGTCGATCCCACCAAAAGGCTCTCTGTGCAGAGAACTTATTGACAATATATGGACTAAATAAATCATTTGGTATTCATGTGGCCGCATCAAACAGTAGCTCAAATAAGCTGCCACTGTATGTAAATGGTATAATATATAGGTTTCTGAAAGATTTCAGATTGGAACACTAGAAGCAATGGATCAGTTTTCACCTTTTCGGTACTTGGGCCTAAGCCTTCAAATTTACCTTTTCTATAGCAATGTGTGAGGGTATTGATGTTCCCCGTTTATAGAAAATAATTGTCCTTTCAGCATATTCATATGCATACTACATCTAAAAGGCGGCGCAGTGCAAAGCGACATCATCACGCTGGGTCAGTTGGGAGCAAGGTTACACTGCCCTGCTATTGGACTGATCTGATAGAGTTCCTTCCAAGATATCTCTGCTGGGCCACTTTCCTGCTGCAACAAATTAGTTTTGCTAGCCGATTCCCTAGTTTTGCTATTGATGTTCCCTAGTTTGAAGCACGTCAGGAGTGTTATGCAAAGAAGCAGTCCTATTGTAACAAACACGTCAGGAGGAATGGCGACCAGAGCGTTGTGGTAACTTTAGCCAAGAGCTGCCCCCCATGGAAATGCCAATTGTATGAGTCATTAACTACTTCATGCTTGAGAAATAGAAGGTCATAGGTGATAATGGACCGAATTGGTAACCCAATTTAAATTACCTGCTATTTGGTGAAACATTTTTCCCTTTTTATTTATGGAGCAGTACCTCAAATTTTGATTTGAAATATTGTTTTAACATGGTAGAGAAATGATGAAATACACATGTTATACTTATTCTGCAACTTCGAAAAAATAGTACTCCTCATAATCAAGGGTCAGAATTTTTGAACTCAGATCAAAGGGTTAGTCTTTATGATAATCTCATCCTCTTACGAATAGTAAATAGTAGTACTGTAAAACTCCAAAAATAAACATAGACGTGCGGATGGATATAAACTTACCGATTCAAATATTTAACAAAATATGGTATATTGTTGTAATTAGTAAAATTCTGTATTACAAAATATTGACTATCGGTGACCTGCGAATTTTATTTTAGAACATGAGTTAGCCTGAGGCCCTGGGTCCACTATAAACTCTATGGCAGGCAGCAGGAGACTGACGTGTTGGGGCCAATGGTCACCGTCAAGGTTGAGCCAGACGCGATTCGTCGAACACACAGCCCGCACTTCCATTCCCCGTTCCCCTCGCCGCCGGCGCACCGCCATGCTCCAGCTCCGGCGCAGCATCCTCTCCCGCCTCCTCTCGTCTCCCTACGCTCCTCCCATCTCCCCACTCCACCGACTCCTCTCCGCAGCTGCACCCGCCGTATCCCCGAACCCTAGCTTCGCCGTCGAGGAGAACCTCGTCGACACCTGCGGCCTCACCCGATCCCAGGCTGTCAAGGCCGCTGCCAAGCTCTCCCACCTCAAGTCCCCCACCAACCCCGACGCCGTCCTCGCCTACCTCGCCGGCCTCGGCCTCTCCAGCGCCGACGTGGCCACGACCGTTGTCAAGGACCCGCGGTTACTCTGCGCCGGCGTGGACACAACCCTTGTCCCCGTCGTTGTCGGGCTCACCGGTCTCGGTCTATCGCGTTCTGAGATTGCCCGCATTGTCTCGCTCGCCCCCACCAGATTCTGGTGCAGATCCATCATCTCCAATCTATCCTACTACCTGCACCTCTTTGGCTCCAAGGAGAAGCTACTCCCGTTACTCAAGCACAACAATCTCGTAGGGAGCAGCATTGAGAAGGTGGTCAAGCCCAATGTCGCGTTCCTGCGGGAGTGTGTGCTAAGTGGTTGCGATATTGCCAAGCTGTGCAGATTTCAACCGAGGATGCTCTCGATGAACCCGGAGCGCGTCCAGGCGATGGTCGTGTGTGCCGAAGGACTCGGCGTAACACGTGGCTCTGGGATGTTCAGGCAAATGCTGCAGGCTGTTGCATTCCTCAGCGAGGAGAAAATCGCCGCCCAAGTGGAGAACTTGAAGAAAATGGTCGGCTGGTCGGATGCCGAGGTTGGCATTGCTGTTTGCAAGTTTCCAACCATGCTGACGAAATCTAAGGACATGCTGCAGAGTAGGTCAGAATTCCTTATCTCCGAGGTGGGGTTGGAACCGCCCTACATTGCTCATCTGCCAGCAATGCTCTCTTATAGCTTGGAGGGCCGACTCAGGCCAAGGTACTATGTAGTGAAGTTTCTTAAGGCAAATGGATTGCTAGATCATGACCGGGACTACTATAGTATAGTCGCATACACTGAGAAGGTATTCGTCGAGAAGTACATTTGCCCTCACAAGGAAGCTGCGCCACACCTCGCTGAAGACTATGCAGCCGCTTGCAAAGGGCAATTGCCGACTAGATTCAGATTTGCATGAACCAAAAAAATGTGTAACTGTGTATGGCGCAGCAAAGATTCACTCTGCGCAGAGATGGTTAGTCCTGCTTCAGTGTTGTTCGCCCAATTAGACGTTGGTTATTCTCTCTATTGTATGCCTTTTACATGCTAGTTTTGTCATTACTAAGGCTTGATGAAACTGGGTGTGTTGCGGTTGGCATTGGCTAGAGAAGAAATCATCTGCCCCGCTTAGTTTCAGATTTACATGAACCATGAGCGAACTATGAAAATTGGTAACTGCCCCGCTTTGAGAATGGCTGAAGAACAGTTTGTCTTTCTGCCAGATATGCATCTCGAAATTTATTTGGATATATGGCTGAGTCAGTGCCTCTGAATCTGTGAGGCGTGATGTTGTAACAGGAGTAGTAGTTTAAGTTCAGGTAAGTGGTTCAGAAATATGAAACATGTTTTAGTCTCGTGTTGCTCGCTATCTTGTGAAGAAAACAACAGTAACATAGTACATCAGTAGCACAGGAACTGCTCCTGATATGACTTGGTGTTTTGATCATAGCAAATTAATGTCCCCGTATTTTCTCTGACAATTTGGTATAAGGGTATATTAGTAACATGTTTGTAGACTGTAGTACTACTATCAGTTAAGAAAGAAAATGTAGTACTACTGTCAGTAAATCAGCATGCTCCTATTGCCCGGACACCTTCTGCTCAAGGGAAAACTCCAGTATTTTTCTTGAATGTAGGAGCATGGCTTCGGTTTTCATGCATCCGTCATTAAAATCTGCTTCTTTCCAAATTGTATCTGGTGTGTTCTGTTTCATTACTTTGCCTGTTTCGTTCTGTCATATGTTTGTTAGCACTAAAATTGCAGTTCAATCTTCAAGACTATGCTTAGAAATATATCCATATTCGGTGAATATTTGTTATTTCTTTTGATTTCTTCCCCTTATTCTTCTATGATTGAGTAGCTTTGTTCGTAGTTCCTTCAGCTGTCCTTACTTTGCATGGACAGTGTTCAGATTAAATTCTTAAATCTATCCAGGACAAAAGCATGATAAAAAAAATGAATTAGTCTTATCATTTAATTGTCAGAACTGAACCACCGGAGATAGTATGAATTGGTCTTATCATATATCCACTGTTCAGATGCTTGCAAATGTGAAATTGTATACGTGGAGGCAGAAAAACTGTAGATTAAAATTCTGATTTCGCAAAGCTGCAAAGTTGGGCCCAATTTGAGGCCTTGATTCTTGCATGAGACTGACACCTTAGGTTTTTGTCCATCCTAATACACCAGGGGTATACGCATCACTTGCATGGCATGCCCTGACAAATCACAATGCAAGGTTTTATGATGCAGCAGGCGTACGTTCTAAATTTGTAGTGCGCAAGATTTCACCAATTAAAATCTGTAGCAAAGCATCTTACAGGGTTTCAAACATAGGAATAGTAGGCATGTTGTGCAGCACATGCACCTCAAATTGAGAAGCAAGGCTATGTGAGGACAGAACGATGCACAGTTTTGATCCCGATGTGAGGAAGCATGAGTTGGTAATGAGACATGAGCTATGTTCCTGCTTGCAGTACTATTCGTGAATGCTTCAGAAACAAGCATGCATTCCCTGACTTGCAAGTTTTGTTCATAGAAGCTCCTGCTTTTCTCTCCCGGAATTTTGCAAGTTTACTGTCCTGCACAGTGCACACGCGTCGCTGTCAGATTCAACCAGCTTCAGTGAATTCGTACATTCTGTTTTGCTGACGAGATCTTGGAAGTTTGGTCATGCTATGAGCTTTTTGATCACTGAAAAGCAGCTAGGAGTCTTTTTGGTTGAACACTTGAATTTACACCCAACTGACTACAATAATAATCTTTTAAATTTACAGGAGCCAAGTTATTTTTTTAACGTACTTACAGGCTACAGTAGCCAAGTTTTCCAATATGTCATACTTAAAAGAGGCAAGTTAACTCCAATGAGAGTTTTTTTTCTAAGCTGCTTTTATTTTTTTGAGGATTTTCTGAGCTGATACGCACAGCGGCAGGGGAAGCAAGTTGCAGTGGGCCAAAGCTAGAAAGCCCACAGTCATGGGCTTCTTACGTTGTCTGTCTCGTTCGACCAGTCAGACCACAGTCTCGCACTCGCTCACGAGAGAAAATGACAAAAAACTACGATATTTGGGGCTGAGTTGTCGAATAACTACCATTATTGGGGAAATGTCATATGATTACCAACATTGGGGACAGGGCGTGACAGATAGCACTGATTGCTCGTTTTAGTCATCTTAACCAGTTTTCTGACTTCTCGGGCCCACCTGTCAGGTCCGACGTGGCACCGCATTACTGTCCAAGGAGACATAAATTAAACTGTATACAGTTCTGGACCTTCTTGCATTTTTTCATGGGGACCCACCTGTCAGCTGCTCTCTCTATCCCTTCCGATGCCGACCTAAAAAACAAAAAAAGGTCAACGTTGGTGTGCCAGCGGCCCCCAGTCCGTGTTGGCCTCGTCGCCGGCGCCGGCCATGCTCTCGGACGCGGAGCAGGGGAGGCCGGCGGCGGGTCACACTGGAAGTTGGGGGCGGCGCACGCGAAGCAGAGGAGGCCGGTGGCGGCGTGTCCTGGACGTTGCGTCGGCATGGTCACTGGATGTTGGCGGCGTGTTTTGGAAACCGCGTTATATTTTTTCAAATCCATCAACATTTTATCGGGCATGGTAACATTTTTAGACCCGTGTACACTTTTGAAAGGCTTGCTTAACACAAGCAACGTCCTTCGTGTCGGCCTTCACCGTTAGTACTCCCCAAGTGGTGGGTTCTTCAGCTGCATAACAGACTTCTGGACTCATGTATGGTGACCCGCACGTGAGTGACTATGTTTATCTCCATTTAATATGCGGTATCATACCGGAAGTAGAAGTGTAGCACTTTTCTTATTGTGCGGTAGCATAGATATGGGTATTTGGAAGGAGCTTCGATGCTGCAGCTAAAGATGGGAGAATCCCTTTCAAACAGGTAGAACGGTATTACCTGGAAAGGACATATTTCATTTGGGCTGTAAACAAGATATAAAGATGGACAAAGTTCCACCAACGGTTTAGCCATCAGCTTGAAATGCAAATAAATTGAATTCAAATGTTCCTATGCCATAACAGAGCCATACGTGCAGCCATGGATATTGTCATGCTCTTGTAACCCTGTGTTAGCAACATGGAGGAAAGCATAACAGTACTGGTGGAAGCATTGCAAAGTATCTGTGAACAAAATTAGCTAAGGACAACAACAATAATTGAAGTTGGAGTTAATAGCACCAGCGGTCACACAACTCGTCGTCGATATGCACTTAAGTCACACTTCTCCAGAATGTGATTATTTGGTCACACAACTTGACAAGTGCGTGCACGCAGGTCACTGACCCCACTTGTCAGTCCGTTTTGGACGGTAAATTTTCAGAAAACCCCCTGGAGTAATATTAATTTTACAAAATGGTCCTTCTAATTTTACAAAATGGTCCTCCAGGGGGACCATTTTGTAAAATTAATATTACTCCAGCGGGTTTTCTAAAAATTTACCGTCCAAAAACGGGCTGACAAGTGGGGCCAGTGACCTGCGTGCACGCACTTGTCGAGTTGTGTGACCAAATAATCATATTCTGAAGAAGTGTGACTTAAGTGCACATTGGCGTCGAGTTGTGTGACCGCGGGTGCCATTAACTCATTGAAGTTGCTATCAAAGCTTCACTTCACATGTTATAGCTATACCAATTTGGTGCCTGTAAATCAACAGTACTACCAAAAAACAATGTTACAATCACGATTTGAGCATTTGAGTAGCTCATAACACATAACATATAAATGGATATACAACGTAGCAGTAACCTCGGCACAGCATTAATGACATATCTGGAAAAAATGATCCAAATGGCTAATATGCTACCATAAAATACGAATTCTGTCACAAGTTAGAACTGCCTTGTTTTTTTCAAGGACATGCATAAGACATATGTGTGTATGCTATATCAAGACAAAAATAGAAGTTTGTTACAACTTAGACACAAGAGCCAGATCCCAAGCGATCCAGCTCCAACTCCACATTGGAAAAGAAAACCTATGTTACTCCTCTCGGTGTTCAAAACAACCCAACAACCTTTCACTACTTGAACTCGACCATGATCCTCCTATGAAGCTCCTTTAAATGTTACAACCATACCCAGCTTGTGAGTGAATTGGGCGAGGCAGCTTATCTTCACCATCCATCTGGGTTTAACAGTGAAAATCATCCTCCCTCAAGCTATGTAAGAAAAAAGCAAAAATTCTGTAATCATGACATGGCATTCTGTTTAATGGTATATTCACTGGTTCCAAGTTACTGGTGCAAAATTTCATCATTTATGGTATAATCCAGTGTCTTAAATAACTGAATTACAATTCAACAACTAAAGATGAGAGTGAAGATTCGAGAATACCAATCCATGACGGAAGGTCTCCCGTCCTATCCCCAACTGGAGCTTCAAGTATTGCCGACAAGAAATCCTAACAATATCAGTTGAGAGAAATATGTTATTTTGCATAGAAGAAAATTCAAATATAAGACATCAAACATATTTGGACAGTAATCTTGAAACCATGAAAGTGAAATAGATTAAAAAGGTGTTCACCAAGCCACATTTATCCGAGAAAATCTAAATTATTTCTACCTACATGACTTGAAGCAGTTCAATAGTTCTTGTACTTCATATTACATATGTCAGGGACCAAAAAGGTGTTGCATTATGAATTTAATTTGATTGACAAAAACCGACATCAACTTTACTAAGCAACTACCTTCTTCACAACTATTAATAGTGGACAAGAGAAAATTGAGACACTTTAGATCTCAAAGTCATGGTACAGATATATCAGGTCATACTATTTTCACGGTGAAGTGATATCAAATATTTATCTTCCGCATATGTACACTACATAATACACAGAGCACTGAGGCAAAATTAAGTTGAGATGACAGTATAGACAGAAAGAGTTGCCCTTCCACTTCATAAGGCCTCCATCGACTAGACCATCTACAGAACAATACTAACATGTATTGTCTGTATTTGTTTCGCTTACGACAGAACATAACAACTCCAGAAATTACCCAGGTGCGATAGGTTGGCTGGAATCAGAGCCTCAATGTTAGTACTGCTGTTACTTAAGATAGAACATAATAAATTGGAAATTATCCCAAGCAATATACATTTGTAAAGTAGTAGTAGCTTACATAGATAGCTGTAATGTGACCTTTAATTTATTCTGGTCGTGAACCATTTGGTTTTGTATAGTGTAATTGTTTTTAGGATTGTGGACAGAGAGACAAGGAGATCCCTCCTATATCGTATATGTCTTATTCTGCCATGGTTTACTCTCCTTTTGCTGCTACTGATTACCAGCATTTTAGTGTGGCTTCTAAAGTGCCAAATTACCAATCCTTCTCCATATATGTAGCTTACAGTTCTACAGCCTAAAATATATGTCATGATTTGCTTGATTAGCACATAAAGATTCATAAATCATTTTATATTTCAGAACTAAAATTCAACTTAGTTAGGTTATAGTTTGGTGCCCTATTCGACCAGGCTCGACTTCTACAGTTTTCAGCACTAAATGTAACTTCGAAGATAGCAAGCTGAAATCATTCGATATAGAAAAGGTAAATTAGTATCAGAATAAACTTTTTATGAGATTCATTAAATAAATCTGTCCTAAAATCCATCAATTCTACTTTCATATTATCCTATAGTAAAAATAAGCTTACGAAATTAGCATTGTCATTTCTAGGTTTGGCAACAAAGAGTTGGTTTATCTAAACTTGCAATCCTAGTCTTAATTTCCCCTCCATTGTTTGATCAAAATGCATAGCAGGAAGGGTTCAAACATCTTCAGAATCTACCTTCCTTCCCCTACCTCTGTTTGACCATGCACTGAACGTGCTTCTAAAAGGTGGGTCAGATAAGCATGATTTTGTTAAACATTGGCACACAGGAACTGCTACTCTAGAGAAACACGAAAGGTGCCAACACTAGTAGAAAACAGGCCATCGGTTTGGCCCTTTCGTCCCGGTTCCATTACGAACCGGGACCAATGGGAGCACTAGTCCCGGTTCGAATTGCACAGGGCGCTGGCAAGCTCCTGTCCCGGTTCGTTGGGGACCTCTAGTCCCGGTTCGTGATACGAACTGGTACTAAAGGGACGCGGCTGGCGGCCGCAGAGGTGGGGCCAGCGCGAGCACCCTTTAGTCCCGGTTCGTATCACGAACCGGGACTACAGTTCCCCCAATATCATCTTCCACCCCGAGCCAGCCATGGCCATTTTTGAGCTCGAGTTCATCAACATTTTCTCATCTATTTCCTCTCCCGAGCTCGAGTTTGTCCCCATTTTTTTCCACCATTTGTCAAGATTGACAGCGCCCCATCTATCAAGGGTTAGCAACTTCATCCTTTCTTCCGGCGTTGCTACTTTAGCTCATTTCGTTGCTCATTTAGCTCATTTCATTTTTTAGTGCTAGCTAGGTGTTTGAGGAAATGCCTAAGTTAGGGATTTCATTTGTTTTATATGTAATTTGAGTTCAAACTAAATTATGATTTGTGGGTTTTAGTGTCGTACCGTCCTCACCGCCGTCGATCGCCCGCGTCGTCCCATCACCGGCACCACATCGGTGACCCTCTTGTTTTTATCTTTTATTTTAAAAAATATTAGTTGTATGATTTAGATGCATAATTATTACTTGTATAATTTTCTTATAATGTTCTTAATTGTATAATTGTTTGTTATATAAAGTGCCATGGTTTTGACATCTGTCCACACCGGCTCTCGTCCGCTCTATTATTCGGATGTGGTATGATTATTTGTTATAATTATTTGTTTCATTTCGTGTTTATGACAATTATGCCGACCAACTTGACATAGATATATTTTTATCTAGGAGGTAGTTGAACCGGAAATTTCAACCGACCCTATTGTCGAGTTTTTTGAAAAAGAAAACAATGATTTGAAAGCAAAATTGAAAACAAGTGAAGATCTTCGTCTCCAATGCTTAGAAGAGAAGATGAAATTGGAGTTCAAACTTGTCGACGTCGTCGATGATCACGAGATCAAGATGGATGCAATGCGCTTGAAGTTTAAAAAGATTAGAAAATATGCCATTAATCAAGAGGCTTGGTATCATTATGCTGTTGGTTCAATAGTTACCTTAGTTGCGATTTTGATGCATTTGTTGTTGGATTTAAATTCTTTAGATAGTTGTATGTTAGTATTAATTAATGTATGTTTTATGAGAACTATGTATTACATTTGGTCACTACTCTACTTTGCTTTTATGATGAACTTGTATTAATTTATTTGGTCACGTATCTATTCATGATGTAGTGTAATGGTTTTTGATATATTTATACAATGCAGATGAACCGCAATGGATGTACGGTGATCGACGCAGTCCCGAGTTCATTAGTGGCATGCATAATTTTCTCCACGTAGCTGAGACAAACAAGCGGTCGAATGGTTTTATTTGTTGTCCATGTAGTGCCTGTAAGAATACGATGGATTACTCTACTCAAAAACCCTTCACGTCCACCTGATTCAGAATGGATTCATGCCCAGCTATAACTGTTGGACCAAACACGGAGAAATAGGGGTTATAATGGAAGACAATGAAGAAGAAAAGGATAATGACAACTATCCTATGTTCACCGATGAACACGGTGGTACTACAATGGGGGAAGAAGAAGCTGAAGAAGAGCCCATTTTTGATGAGCCCGATGATGATCTTCGTCGGGCCATTCTTGATGCGAAGATAAATTGCGGAAGTGACAACGAGAGGTTGAAGTTGGAGAGAATGTTAGAGGATCACAACAAATTGTTGTACCCAAATTGCGAAGGTGGCCAGAAAAAGCTAGGTACCACACTGGAATTGCTGCAATGGAAGGCAGAGAATGGTACATCTGACAAGGGATTTGAAAAGTTGCTAAAAATAATAAAGAAGATGCTTCCAAGGGATAACGTATTGCCCCCCAGTACGTACGAAGCAAAGAAGGTTGTCTGCCCTCTAGGATTAGAGGTGCAGAAGATACATGCATGCATCAATGACTGCATCCTCTACCGCGGTGAGGAGTACGAGAATTTGAATGCATGCCCGGTATGCGGTGCATTGCGGTATAAGATCAGGCGAGATGACCCTGGTGAAGTTGAGGGCGAGCCGCGCCCCAGGAAGAGGGTTCCTGCAAGGTGATGTGGTATGCTCCTATAATACCATGGTTGAAATGTTTGTTCCAAAACAAAGATCATGCCAAGTTGTTGCGATGGCACAAAGAAGACCGTAAGAAAGACGTGATGCTGAGACACCCCGCTGATGGGTCGCAGTGGAGAAAAATCGACAGAGAGTTCCCGACATTTTCAGATGACGCAAGGAACTTAAGATTTGGTCTAAGTACAGATGGTTTTAATCCTTTTGAGCAGAGCTCCAGTCATAGCACCTGGCCTGTGACTCTATGTATCTATAACCTTCCTCCTTGGTTGTGCATGAAGCGGAAGTTCATTATGATGCCAGTGCTCATCCAAGGCCCGAAGCAACCCGCAACGACATTGATGTGTACCTGAGGCCATTGGTTGAAGAACTTTTAGAGTTGTGGCGTGAAGAAGGTGTACGTGTGTGGATGAGCACGAACAAAAGGAATTTGACCTACGAGCGTTGTTGTTTGTAACCATCAATGATTGGCCTGCTCTTAGTAACATTTCAGGACAGTCAAACAAGGGATACAATGCATGCACGCACTGTTTAGGTGAGACTGAAAGTATATATTTGACAAACAAGAATGTGTACCCGGGGCATCGTCGATTTCTTCCAAAACAGCATCCCGTAAGAAAGAAAGGCAAGCATTTCAAAGGTGAGGCAGATCACCGGACGAAGCCTACCCGCCCTACTGGGGATGTTATATATGATATGGTCAAGGATTTAAAGTAATCTTTGGAAAGGGTCTTGGCGGACAATCTGTTCCGAATGACGCTGACGGACACGTACCCATGTGGAAGAAGAAATCTATATTTTGGGAGCTACCCTATTGGAAAATCTAGAGGTTCACTCTGCAATCGACGTGATGCATGTGACGAAAAATCTTTGCGTGAACCTGCTAAACTTCTTGGGCGTGTATGGAAGACGAAAGATACAGCGGATGCACGGCAGGACCAGCAACGTATGCACGAACGAGACAATCTGAATCCAGAGAAGTATCAAGGTACTGCCAGCTACGCTCTTACCAAAGAAGAGAAGGATATCTTTTTTGAAGTCCTGAGCAGTATCAAGGTCCCGTCTGGCTTCTCGTCGAATATAAAGGGAATAATAAACATGACAGAGAAAAAGTTCAAAACCTAAAGTCTCATGACTGCCACGTGATTATGACACAATTACTTCCGGTTGCATTGAGGGGGCTTCTGCCGGAAAATGTTCGAGTACCCATTGTGAAGCTATGTGCATTCTCAATGCAATTTCTCAGAAGGTGATCGATCCATTAACTCTACCAAGTTTACAGAAGGATGTGGTCCAATGTCTGTCAGCTTCGAGTTGGTGTTCCCACCATCCTTCTTCAATATTATGACGCACCTCATAGTTCACCTAGTCGAAGAGATTAGGATTCTCGGTCCTGTATTTCTACACAACATGTTCCCCTTTGAGAGGTTCATGGGAGTCTTAAAGAAATACGTTCATAACCGTGCTAGGCCAGAAGGAAGCATCTCCAAGGGCTATGGAACAGAGGAGGTCATTGAGTTTTGTGTTGACTTTATTCCTGACCTTAAGCCGATCGGTGTTCCTCAATCGCGCCATGAGGGGAGACTGCGTGGAAAAGGCACGCTAGGAAAGAAAGCAACATATCTATGGACGGACATTCTTTCACTCAAGCACACTACACAGTTCTACATAATTCAGCATGGTGGCTCCGTATATCGTGGAACACAGGAATATTTTACGCTCAAAATACCCGGAGCAACCTGAAGATTGGATTGATGAAGAACACGTGAAGACTTTCGGCGGTTGGTTGCAAACGCGTCTCATTAATGACACCACTGTTGAGAACAGCTATACTTGTTGGCCAAGCAACCATCTTCGACTATATTGACTTTTCAAGGGTACGAGATAAATGGGAATACATTTTACACGGCCGACCAAGATAAAAAGAGCACCAACCAAAACAGTGGTGTCCGCTTTGATGCAACAAACAACAATGGGCAAAATGACACATATTATGGTTACATAGAGCAGATATGGGAACTTGACTATGGACCTTCTTTTAAGGTCCCTTTGTTCTGGTGCAAATGGTTCAACCTGAAAGGCGGGATACAGGTAGACCCGCAGTACGGAATGACTACAGTGGATCTCAAGAGTCTTGGGTACCACACCGAACCATTCGTCTAGCCAATGAAATTTCTCAGGTTTTCTATGTGAAGGACATGTCTAGCAGATCGAAAAAAAGAAAAGAAAAGCAAGCGAATACATCATACGATGAGCCAAAGCGCCACATAGTTATTTCAGGGAAAAGAAACATCGTGGGAGTGGAGGACAAGACAGATATGTCAGAAGATTACAATAAGTTTGATGAAATTCCGCCCTTCACAGTGAAAACTGACCCAAGCATCGTGTTGAATGATGAAGATTGTCCATGGTTACGGCGCGATCAGAAGAAAGGGACACACACGAAGAAGTTTATACCAAACACTAGAGACGGATGTTGATGGTCATGTGTAGTAATGTATGAAACCTTTTTGATCCTGGTTCTATGAGACAGAGGACACATAGCTGTATCTTGGTATGACAAACAATGTTGCAGAACTGGCACCCATCCACATTTTTGTGAAGCAAGTACAACAAATATGGTGCAAAATGGCACCCATCCAAATTTCTCACATAGTATATGATATTGTATGGATAATCCACAAATATTAGTAATTTTCTCGGTTTCTACCTAATTTCTCCTATTTAAACGACTTTATGCCTATTTTTCAAAAGTAATTCAAATTTGAACTACAAGTGTGTGATAGTTTGCTCTGAAAATTTTACAAAAATGTTTTTAAGGTACACAAGTAGTGGTTATATCACAGAACCATCGATAGTTTTGGATAATTCGACCACCAAAATTTTACAAAAATGTTTTTAAGTTACACAAGTAGTGGTTATGTCAAATTTACTCAACTCATCCATTTGAAATTTGAATACATTCAACATAGTCAAATTTGAAAATAACCAGTACCAAAAGATTCTACATGTCCAGGGATTACGTTTGATATAAAGTTTGTCAAATTTGAACAATTAAATAAATAGAATAAAATAAATCAGGAAAAATAATTTTTATTTATTTACAAACGACCCTTTAGTCCCGGGTGTTGGTTGCAACCGGGACTAAAGGTGGGTTTTGGCGCGCAAATTTTGCAGCGGCCCAAAAATGGACCTTTAGTCCCGGTTCGTGGCTGGAACCGGGACTAAAGGCCCATTAGTGCCTTCTAGATCCCTCCCCTGCCTCTCGTCCCCGCAGTTTGCCGCCAGGCTCAAGAAGAGGAAGGACGCCGCCAGGCTGCCGTGCCGTGCTCCCCTGCTCCCGTGCCACCGCCGCCTTCTCCTGCTCCGATTACCGCGGCCGCCCTCTTCCTCGCCGTCGAGTTTCACGAGCTGGGCGGCCGTGAATCGGCCGAAATCGGCCCGCTTTTCATCCCCAAATCAGGCGCCGCCGCTTTTTCGACCCGCGGTTTCGTCCCCAAGTCAGGCGCCGCCGCTCCAGCGCCGCCATTTTTTCGGCCCGCGTTTTCGTCCCCAAGTCTACGCCTCGCCGCTCCGTGCTGCTCGCCGCCGTCCCCAAACAAGGTACGGTCTTTGTCTCCTCCCTCCTCTCTCGCCCAAATCGAGCGGCCGTGACATTACATTTAGGGGGCGGGGACATTTCATTTATATATTTAATAACATTTATATATAATAAAAGGCCTAAGGGCCATTACATTTAGGGGGCGGGCCACAATATAAACTAAAAAAAAACTAAATTAGGCGACGGCGCCGGAGTCCTAGTCGTCGTCGGAGAGGAGAACGTAGCCAGGCGCGGCCCACAGATGGGCCGGCAGTGGCTGCTCCTCCTACGGAAGGTGCTGCTCCTCCGGCTCCTGTTGCGGCTGCTCCTGGGCTGGCTCCTCCTGCTCCTGCGGCGGCGGCGGCGACCAACTGCCGCCAGTCTAGCCCCAGGACTGGCCAAGGAGGCCGCTAGGCAGCGGAGCCACCTGCTCCAGCTCCAGCGCCTCGTCCTCCTGCTCCTGCTGCAGGTGCTGCCACCATGGCGCCGGCGGCTGGGCCTCGGCCAGCACCTGCTCCCAGCACTTGATCTCGTCCTCGACGAGGAGCGGCGGGAGGCCTCGTAGGCGGCCTGCATCTCCGGGTCGTCCTCGTCGTCGAAGACCTCCTCCTCGAACCACAGGCCCTCCTCCAGGCCGGGCGGCGGTGCGGGGTACGCCTCGGTGATCGGCGGCGGTGCTGGGCCCGGCGCGAAAAAAGCCCGGCGGCGGTCGTCGTGCTCGTCCGTGAACCACTGGTCCCAGTTGGGGGAGTCCGGCGCGTAGGCGGGGTCGTTGTGGAGGTCCGGTGGGAGGAGACGGCGGCGGCGCACGAACTCCACCACCCTGGCCCGACCACTGGCCAGAATCGGCGGCACCGGAATCCGCTGCGGATTCAGGTGCCAGTCGTCCGGCTGGTGGACGTCGGGCCATTCCACGGGGGTGGCATTGTTCCAATGCCACCAGCACTCGGCCACGCGCACGTAGCACCGGCGACGCGTCTTCTTCTTCGGTGCCGCATCCGTTGCACCGACACGGTGCGCCGGTGCCGCTCCCCCGACCATCCGCACGACCTTCGGCGCGATGCCGAATGCCGAAGGAGGAGGATGTCGCAACAGTGGAACATGGGGTTCCCCTAGTACTGCCAAAGTGGGTCCACCCCATGTGGGCCCAAGATGAAGATGGACAAGACCAAGACTCAAGTCAAGCTGGCGGGTTCACCGTCAAGACACGCATGGCCTACGACGACTAAGGGCTCCGGTCCTGGGGACCTTCCGGGTCCCCGAATCAAGCAAGAAGGCCAGGAAGGACCCGAGAGCCCGAGTTCCCGGCAGGAGGCCAGGCTCCCTCTCGGGTACTTCCTACGTTCCTGTGGATAAGCACTCCACCTCACCGCGGAAGACTTGGGAAGCAAGGCGAAGGCAGCGCGGGCGGGAAGCACGTCCCGTGGTGGTGTCAGCTCCTGTCCACCCCAAGGCGGACGCTCCCACCTAACCCAGAGGAGACGCTAGGCTGAGGAGAGGCCACGTCTCCCCCTAAACTAGATGAGGAGGGTCCTTCACCCCGAAGGTCCCTCATGCCCCTCACGTGACCCTGTGGCAACCCCTTAGCCTATAAAAGGAGGACCAAGGCACGGAGGGGGAGGACAAGAGAACAAGGACGAACACAAGCTAGAACCAGAGCAAGACTAGACTAGGGCTGCGGAGGTAGAGAGGAAGGTGATCTCCTCCGGGTCAGGATCTGTCCTTCTTCTACCTCGAGCCAAAACCCTTCCGGGTACCCTGTCCGGGAGGTTCCATTGTAAGCCACACTATGAAGAACTCATCAATCCAGACATGCAGGAGTAGGGCTTTTAGCCTCCGGGCGGCCTGAACCTGGGTAGCTCCTTGTGTCCCTTTGGTTGCATGCTTTGATCGTGGAGAGGAGAGCTTGATCTAGACTCCGCCCAAGAAGACGATTCTCAGCCTCCTTCGCGCCCCGTGCCGAACCTAAAAGGGGGTATCCTATACTCCCGGTGTCCGTGCAACGAGACACGACATCTGGCGCGCCAGGTAGGGGGCGCAAGTGCTGGATTCGTCTTCTTCTTCATCAACATCAAGTTCATCGTCAAGTTCATCGTCAAGTTCATCGTCAAGTTCGGCGTCAAGCTTTCAGTCCGTGTCAAGATCTGTTCCAGCGCCTTCGGAACGGCGCTAGTTTCGGCTCTCGTGAAGAGAATACCGAATCCGACATTCAAGATGACAAAGAAGAGAAAGGGAAAGGCAGCCTTTGAGTTCCTGCGGTACCCCGGCCTCGGCTTCGTTCTTGACGAATCCTGCCGGCACCTGCCGCTAAAGATCGCGCCTTCGGAGTCCACTTCGTCCCTCCAGCCGCTTATGTCAGCTCTCTGGTCAGCACGGGAAGACCTGAGGAAGGTGCCACGAACATTGATGTCCCTCTTTCCCCATGGACGCATGGAGCGAAGGAGGAACTCTGTTCCGACGCGCCGACCACAGTGCCGCTTCCGGAGGAGGAAAACCTCGACCAAGACACAAAAAGCGAGCCTCGGCAAGAAGATCCTCTCATCTACGTGCCCCAAGAACTCCAGATTCCTCTGCGCAAAGACGGCCAGCCTGGAGTGTGGTGCATGTACCACAGATCTGACCGGCACAGTCTGGAAGATTGCCGACAGTTCAACGACATCCAGATACGCCAGAAGAACGGTGATTGCTATTCGTGCGGAGAACCAGGCACATCAGCCGAGATTGCCCCTCAACAAGAAGTCCAAGAAAGCCAAGAGGAGTGCCACAGCTGGGGTTCCTCAGAAGGGAAGATCTTTCGGACCTTTGCCAATGCATCCACCCAGACTGAAGAACTCCCGGAACCTTGCTTACTACCGGAGCCCCCACAGATACAAAGCAGTCAAGGGCAAGCTGCAGCTAGCTGGGATCAAACCTTCATTTGCGGAGACGTGGCCCACGGAGAATGGGATCTCCCGGGTCACATCGTCACGATACAGCCTGGACCAAGTGGACCCCCTCAGAAGTACCGGATCGCTAAGTGGCTAGCATCAGGATCCCGCGAGTAAAGCAAGCTTCAGGGTCTCCGGACCGGCATGAGCCAGCCAGATTGCGGATCACCAAACAAGGAACATCCGGGTCAGGAAACTAAGACAACCGTGGGGTCTCCGGACCGGCGTCTCTGATACGCCAGCAAGCCGCCGGATCACCAGTTGGGTGGTCTCCGGGTAACTCGAGCAAGAAGCACAAATGGTCTCCGGACCGGCGCAAGCCAGCCAGTCATGCCCTTAGTCGGCATTGGAGGCTATCTCGGTTGGAAGCCTTGTCCCCGCCAAGAATTGCTGGGCAAGGCAGAATTATGTCTGAAACACGGCATAGAAGACCCGCCTTGGCGGCAGCGCGACAGAACGATTACCGAGGTAGCCAGAAGGAGTCAAAACGCGAGCTAAGTATAAACGTGCTTGCACGGGCTTGTTCCCGGGTATATCAGTTTTATGTGCTTTGGCTAAGGCGAAAGCGGGCGTTCTCCTGGGGCAGCGCCTTCGCGATGACACTGTCAGTTTCCCTCGGGCAGTGGAATCGTGGGCTGAGGTCCGTGCGGTCAGGAAACGGTGGGTCCTTTGGGGGGTTGCGCCCTGTGTCCGCACTTCAGATCAGTCTGAGTGCCCACGGCTGGTTAGCGCTCACACCTTTGGATCCTTCCCGAGAGCGTAAAGCCCCCACGAGTACAATAAAACTTATATACTTTGGGAAGAAGTTATTTACATTCAAAAGCATGAGTTCATAAGCCAGTTGGCAATATCAGTACAAAAGCATGGTTCACGGCCCCTGGTATTGTCCTTTTCAGGACTTCACAGGTTCACGGGTCATCTTCTCGGGAAAGGTGCTTCAAGATCTCCTCCACCTGGCGGGTCACGTCTGGAGGAAGCGGCGTCCCGGGTTCAGGCGCCTCCAGCTCGGATAGCAAGGAGAGCTGCGGGTGTCGCTGGCGAAGCGCTGTGACGAATCGGGTCGTCACCTGCCTCACTGCCTGTTCCCCAGCAAGGCGAGTGGCTCTGCTAACCTGCTCCTTGATACCTTTGATGAGCGAGGCCACGTACTTCAAGAACCCGGGATAGCGGGCGAAGGAAGTGGAATGATCGGCCATGAGGACGGGCGGAGAAGGCACTCCCAAATTCGTGAACTCCTGCACGATGTCCAAGGACCCGTGGTTCATCTGGAGCAAGACGTTGTGATCATCGCGGCGGTGGTGAGCAAATCGCCGTCGCTCTTTCTCAAGTGCATCCTTCGCTTCCGCCAGCTCTGCCTGCACTCCCGTCAGCTGGTTGGATACCTGCTCATGTTGGTGCCACGCAATCTGAGCTTGGGATTTGGACGCTTCCATCGCCGCACGCCCATCAGCCAGCTCCTTTGTTTCCTTCTTGCGAAGGACAGTCATGCGCGCATCTTTGTCCTTCCAGAAGTCAATTGCATCGCCCAGTTCCCGGATCTTCCTTTCCATGGCGACGCGGCCAGCCGTAGCCTCTTGCTTAAACTTCTCAGCTGTTTTGAGGGCCTGCTTCTGCGCCTCAATCGTGGCCGTCATCGCCTCACCCGGGCGGACAAGCTATCTCTTTCGCCCCTGGCTCTCTGGAAATCCGAGAAGGCTTGTTCCCGCCTTTCCCTCTCGCTCTTGAGCTCGCTCTGGAGTTTAGAGACCTGCTTGCTAGCGACGAGGCGGCTCTGCTTTTGGCTCGAAGGTCATTTTCAACCTCGCTGCGAGCCCAGCCAGCCACGTTCTCCAGGCCTTGTTCGAAGCGGTCCTCGTCCCGCTCCATCTTGATCTGGAGCTCCTCAATGGTGCCAAGGTAGTGGCGCTCTTCATCTTCCAGCTCGGCCTCTCGTCGCTCCAGCTCTTTCTCGCGGCTGGCCACTCGCTGTTCCCAAGCATAGAGCAGCTCTTCGTCCGCCGCCAGCTTCAGTTCACGGGCGCTACGAGCTTCCTCCCCGGAGGGAAGCCGCAGCTCGCGAGCCTGCGAGTGCTCCCCGCTGTCGGAGGTCGGGGGCACCAGCCGCGCCAGTTCGGCACGGGCAGAAGACAAGAACTCCGAGACGCTGGAGAACGTCTTGGAGAACCCGGGGCCTTCCTCGACTCTCCCGGGTTCAGGGCAGGGGTCAGCGTTCCCGGGGCGGAGCCCCCGGGGATGCACCGCCTGCTGCGAGTCCTCGCGGTCCGAGGGTCGCCTGGGGATCCACGTCGCGCCTCTCCCCAGGGCCTTTCGCGCCGACAGCCTCCGCCTCGTCTGCGACGACCGGAGCCACCCCCTGATCCTTGGGGCGGACTGGGGGCTTGGGGGCTCGGAGTTGCCTCCGTCGGAGGTGCCGGTGGAGCTCGACGCTTCGACGTCCTCGCCTCTCCGGGGTCGCTTGCTTGGCCACTCCGGGGTCGGGCTCCTGTGCAAGAAATGAAAGTCAGAAGTCAGGACGGCGGCAGAAGAAAAACAACTCCGCTTTCAAAGACAAGATGCCATCAAAACTTACCGGCGGGCTCTCTTCGATCCGGAGAAGCTCCACCTCTTCTGCACCAAGTCGTCAAAGAGGTCCGGCAAGGACAGGCTCTCATCCCCTACCTCCATGTCAGCAAGGGGAGGAGGGATGGCCTCCAACACCTGATCAGACTCCTGCAACGACGGCGAGCTCGGCGGCACAGGCTGCTCTGGGAGTTCGTCACCTGGCGGGTTTGTCGCCGCCCGGAAGGAGCGCCGGGGCCTCCGCGCCCGCAAGGTACTCCTGGAGGAGTCGCTTCATCGCCTTCGTCATCCGAAGTCCCAGGTTCTTCAGGGGAAACGTCCCCGTGGGCAAGGCCTTGCTCCCTTGGCCTACCTCCTTGAAGACTGCGTGTTTTGGGTGCCGGCGGGGGCTCGATCTTGGTAGTACCCGCCACCCCGTACTCATTACACTCTGGCATCGAAGATCGGATACCGTCGGCGGCCGGATCTTCGAACAACGGCAAGGTCTCATCCTGGAACTCGAAGGGTACCCATGGCAATATGTAGCCCATGGACAGAGCCCAGGTGGTCTCTGTCAAGTGGAATCTAGGCCGTGGAAGGCTGCTGCCCACCTGATTGAGTTCCCAGAGCGGGCGGCTCCGGAACTGCAGAGGGGCAATCCCCCTGTGAAGAAAGTCTGCCAGGATCATGGCACCCGTCACTCCCCTTGCACGAAGCGCAGCCAACCTGTTGATGACTGGAGCCAGTGCTTCCCCTTGAGAGCTTCTCTCCTTCGAGTGTGCCAGTCGCTCCGCTGGATAATATGGAGTCATCAGATGGGGATTGGTCCCGTCAGCTTCGACAAAGTACCAGTTGTGCCTCCATTCTCCAACCGAGGCCTTGGTGAATGTTTCCGGGTACTGGTGCGCCGCATCTCTCCGGAGGCAGAAAGAGACACCTGTCGTGGGTTTGTCACGCCAGATGTCATGGATGACTTCGTAGGTGTGGGATTGCGCGGATCAATCGTCTCCGAGCTAAAGATCGCAGGTCACGAGGAAGACAATGTTTTTTACCCAGGTTCGGCCCCTCAATGTGAGGTAAAGACCTACGTCCTGCCTATCCTAGATTGGTATTGATATGAATATGGTGTTACAAGGGGTTGGCGATCGATGTGTCGAGTCGCCTTGTGATCTAGGGTTTGGAGCTTGAGAGCTTGTCCGTCTAGTCCTGCGAGTCCTCTTTATATATCCAGAGGCTCGTCAGATTACAATGGTATTACTTGGAGACTACTCTTCGTGCCTTCCAAGTTAAGCTAAACACCGACCTTCTGGATCCTTCTATTGGCAGGCCATATTCTTAGGCCGACCCATCTTCTTGTCAGCCCATCTATAGTGCGACCGTAAAATAAGTCGCGCTTTATCTGGATGAGTCGCGGGATTATTATTCCCCCGACAACACCACCAGTGATCCACTTGGACTTCCCCAGGCGTGGAACAAAGAAATGGTGGAACAGGGCCACCGAGGGCATGACACCCGCAAATGCCTCGCAGGCATAGGCAAAAGTAGCAAGCATCATCACGGCATTGGGGTGCAAGTGCAGCATATGCAATCCGTAAGCCTCCAAGATTGCTGCGAAGAACTCGGAGAACGGAGGAAGAAGGCCGACGACGGAGAAATCATGGAAAGTAATCACCTCCCCTTCTCGTTGGGGACCGCTCCCAGGGCGCACCACCACTCCCTCAGTACCGCGGAAGCTCGCGGCCAGGGATTGGCGGACGCGTTGGATGGCTTTCTCTGACGCATACTCACTGGGAGAAAAGAGGGCCTGAGTCACCCTCATCGAGGGCGGCGCTTCGGCCAGGGAAGCCTCCATCGCCATCTTCTCGGCGGCGGATTGCGACATCTTCCTCACTCCCGTCCTATCTCGCTTAGGCGGCATGGGCTGGGGGCAAGAACAAGGAACGGCGGCGGCCAAGGCGGGAGGCGGCGATTGGCGAAGTCTGGGAGAAGGAGTCTCCTGGGCGGCGATTTGGGGATTTCGGCGAATCTGGAGAGGTAACGGCTACAGTGGAAGCCAGTCGTGGCTTATAAGGCATCCCACACGTCACGTCGCGACCCCATTACTCCGACGGACGTGGGGATCGAGGGGGCGTGCCGATTTCTGCGCTTTTCGCCCGTTGGATTCCAGGATAAGCAAGGGTCCGTATGAATCGCAACGTTCGCCGTGATTCAGTCAACAGGACCCGGGGACTCGTCTCTACCTCGCCTCGGCGGGTCCCCAACAGAGCTGAGAAGACCAGGTACCCGGGACCCACTTTGACCTATCTTTAGGCCATGGCCCCGGCAGCTGGAGCAAGAGCCACCGGGACCATGCCCGGGGGCTACTGTCGCAACAGTGGAACATGGGGTTCCCCTAGTACTGCCAAAGTGGGTCCACCCCATGTGGGCCCAAGATGAAGATGGACAAGACCAAGACTCAAGTCAAGCTGGCGGGTTCACCGTCAAGACACGCATGGCCTACGACGACTAAGGGCTCCGGTCCTGGGGACCTTCCGGGTCCCCGAATCAAGCAAGAAGGCCAGGAAGGACCCGGGAGCCCAAGTTCCCGGCAGGAGGCCAGGCTCCCTCTCGGGTACTTCCTACGTTCCTGTGGATAAGCACTCCACCTCACCGCGGAAGACTTGGGAAGCAAGGCGAAGGCAGCGCGGGCGGGAAGCAGGTCCCGTGGTGGTGTCAGCTCCTGTCCACCCCAAGGAGGACGCTCCCACCTAACCCAGAGGAGAAGCTAGGCTGAGGAGAGGCCACGTCTCCCCCTAAACTAGATGAGGAGGGTCCTTCACCCGAAGGTCCCTCATGCCCCTCACGTGACCCTGTGGCAACCCCTTAGCCTATAAAAGGAGGACCAAGGCACGGGAGGAGGGAGGACAAGATAGAACAAGGACGAACACAAGCTAGAACCAGAGCAAGACTAGACTAGGGCTGCGGAGGTAGAGAGGAAGGTGATCTCCTCCGGGTCAGGATCTGTCCATCTTCTACCTCGAGCCAAAACCCTTCCGGGTACCCTGTCCGGGAGGTTACATTGTAAGCCACACTATGAAGGACTCATCAATCCAGACATGCAGGAGTAGGGCTTTTAGCCTCCGGGTGGCCTGAACCTGGGTAGCTCCTTGTGTCCCTTTGGTTGCATGCTTTGATCGTGGAGAGGAGAGCTTGATCTAGACTCCGCCCAAGAAGACGATTCTCAGCCTCCTTCGCGCCCCGTGCCGAACCTAAAAGGGGGTATCCTATACTCCCGGTGTCCGTGCAACGAGACACGACAGAGGAGGAAGGGCGGTGCGAGGTGGAGGAGGAGGAGGAAGGGCGGCGCGCCGGCGGGAGGAGCCGCTGGACTCGCTCTGCTTCTTGGACGGCTTGAACCACCGCGACATGGCTCCGGCGAGGGGTCGCTGTGCACCGGCTAGGTGCTAGATAGGGGTGGGGGCGACGGTGTGGACTGTCGCTATCCACACGGCTGGGGTCCATTTTAAAGGACCAGCCAGGGCCAGCATTGACTACGGGTGGGGAAAGACGAGGGGGCCGGTGGGTCGCTGGCAGGTGGGCTAGCATTGACCACGGGGAAGACGAGGGGGGCGGGGAAGACGAGGGGAGCGGTGGGTCGCTGGCAGGTAGGCCAGGGCCAGCATTGACTACGACGACGGCGCGTGGCCAGTGCGCGGTCACACGCGGACGCGGCCGTGTGGGGGAAGACGGGCCGTGGGGCGGTGGGTCGCTGGCAGGTGGGCCAGCATGGACCCAGCGCTCGTGGCCAGGGGGGTGCACGCGGCGCGTCGACCCAGTGCTGGCCCAAATTGGGGCTGGCAGGTACGTAGGACGCGGGGCTGGAATTTTAAAGGACCCAATGCTGGCCCAAATTTGGGCTGGCAGGTAGGACCCAATGCTGGCCCAAAATTTGGGCTGGATTTTTTTTGAAACGTCTCAGAATGGCATTTTCTTATTACAAAAAATTGAGAGCATATATAATTGATTGCAGGGACATTGAGCTATGGACGCCCCCTTCAGAAACGACGAGAATGAAGACCGAATGCAACAAATTGTATATGCGAGTGCGCATGGAACAGATGTCGGTGGAGAAGATGCCGGTGGAGAAGATGCCAGTGGAGATGATGATTTCAGCTCACAATTTCTGAACGACTCCGGTGAGGGACTTGAGTCTGAAGAAAGAAGAGACGACGAAGTGCCCTTAACAAACTCCGGCGAGTTATATATATATTAAGGCTATGTCGATCACTAGATGCATTAATTAATTTGTATTGCACATATTAACGAATCATTTTTCTTTTAGCCCTCCGGATCGAGCTAATCTGCTAAAAAGCAAGGTCCTCGAGGCCCGACGAGAAGGATGTCGGGCGAGGGTCCAAGGTTATCGATCTACACAGTTAAGGATAATGGCGAACCGCTGGAACCCAAAGAGAACTGCCGTAAATTTGTAATTCAAGCTGGAGTTCTTGCTAGGGACATGCTACCGATCAGCATTGTAGAATGGCATAAGCGGAAGGACGCTGACGATGGAGCTAGTTATGTCCACAAACATACAAAAAATTTGCTTTGGGAGACGCTCATGACACACTTCAAGCTACCGCAAAGTTTCCCGGAAGGCAAGAGGGAGATAGTCAAGCAATGGACTCTTAAGAAGATGGCCACACAATTCCAGAGCTGGAAGAAAAAAATATGGCAAAGATATGAAAATGAAGATCCTGATTTCACTGGAAGACTAGAGAAGATAAAACATGACTGGCTCGCATTTGTGGCGTATAACAAATCGTCTACCACTTTGTCCCGATCGGCCATAAATAAGATAAATGCTGGGAAGAAGCAATATCACCATAGGTTGGGGACAGGTGGCTACAAGACTGCCATTCCTAAGTGGGAAGCCTTTGAAGCAGGACTGATTGCTAATGGGATCATTCCACAGACAGCGGACTGGCCCTTGAGGTCCAAGTTCTGGTTGTTCGCGCATGGGGCAGGGTTGGACCCACAGACAGGGCAGATTGTTGCACAGGGAAAATGGAAGGAAAAATTGAAACAATCACTCCGCTGCTTGTAGACGCAATAGATAGAGTTCGAAAGGGAGAGTACCATCCTGAGAGAGAGAAGGACGAGCTGACACTCGCCCTGGGGAATCCTGAACACGTTGGACAAGTACGAGAGGCGGTGTCACCTTGAAGGAAGAGTGGCCGGAGTGCGTTGACAGTTATAGAAGCCGTGGGAGAAAGAAGAAGCAGGAGTTAGACCGGTTATCGGAATTGGAACGCCTAGTGCAGCGGCAGCAGCAGCAAATAGACTCAATTAGTCAGCAAAGGGCATCTCAGCAGCTGCAGCTAGAAGATCATCCTCAAGCCGATGCCGCCCCATCTCAACAAAAAAAGCAGCATGGGTTCCACGCAGCTAGAAGCATGTGCATTCGCACCGCCGGTGGCTCGCTACCCCGTGGATGATGTCACGGAGAAGACAGATTGTGAGCTACCCAAATGAACCTGAAGCAAGCTTCCATCATGGTGGCATTCCAGCTGGCTATGCTCGTGTCAGGGTGGATGAAATAGTGCCGGGATTTGAAACAATGGAGCTTGAGATTTCTGGAGGTGGCGACGAGAAGACACTGGGAGATGTCAAGCGTGGTTTCGCCCTGGAACAAGAAATACATCGTCTTTCCAGGCTCCTTGCCAAGGCCACCGACTCCTCCTTGTAGCAGTCCACCTCAGAAGCAAAGTCCACACCTACCCGAGAGGGACCCCAGCGTGAATCCATCTCGATCTCCGCCGCGTGAGGAAGCGCCCGTTAAGTGGCTCTCGAGGAAGCGCCACACCGGTTCGCCAGTTAGGAAGAAACCTAGAAAGGAGAAAACACCGCCGCCTCTTGAGAAGTTACCTTGGGAAAGGACTGCCGGGGAAAGCGCCGCCATCTTGAGGGCCCAGGTGAAAGCCCATTTTGCACCGAAAGTGCCCGAGATACCATTTGTGAAGACACTAGATCCGGAGCTCGTTGTGCGTACCATTGATAATCTATATGACCCTGTACCATCGCCGCCATCAGATTATAGGCGTTCTATTGGAAGGTCATATGACGATAAGATGGACCAGGCGAAAAAAGGGAAACAAGTTCCCCAGCTCAGAGAACAAGACGTACAATCGGTATCATGGTGTCAGTTAAGGAAGAGCACTACTTCCAAGAATACGCTGTGTCCGTTGAGTTTACCGAACTTTTTCAGTTATACAATCTCCGGACCCTCGACAAATCTATCATCAGTTGCTATTGTCTGTAAGTGATTTATTTCTGTAAATTAAGTCTTTAGCTCAGCTCGTTCATTGTTTGTAATTATCCTCACTATAATTTTTTGTGCGCAATATTATGCAGATTGAAGATGCTCGAATGCAAAAGGGATGAGATCACGGACATTGGGTTCATTGACCCGGATAAAGTTCATGAAGTCACCATAGAAGATCCCATTTATAACAAGGATACACCGGAGATTTTGCTAAGGTTTTTGAAGCGACAACGTGACAAAAAAGAAATACTTTTTCCTTTCAACTTCAAGTGAGTGTTACTGTCTTGTACACATTCTATTTTTCTCACCAGATGTTAAAGTTTTAACTGATGAGTTATCTATGACACTGCGTATATAAACGTGCGCAGGTTCCATTTTATTCTTCTCGTCATTAAAATTCACGATGGAGAAGTTGAAGTCCTTGACTCATTAAGGAGAGATCCTAAACAATACAAGCCCTGTTTTGATATGCTCAAAGAGTAATTTCAATTCTTATCGCCTTTTTCGTTCATTTCCTGATATCAAGTAATTAATAACTCTTTCATTCATTTTCTTTGTCGGGCAGTGTTTGGAAATCGTTCATCAAGGAAGATCCGGCCGGTGGATGGAAACCAAAGCTGATATGGCGTTTGAACCATGTACATTCCCCTTCTTCTTTCCAGCGTCATTCACCATTAACGCCATCGCAGGTTCTCTCGATGGCCGAAGTCAATGGAAAGTGGCGTGGCTCTAAGATTAGGGAGAAGGATCCGCAAAATATCATGGAGGCCAGGCGCCTACCACCTCTTGCAGATTGTGGGTGGCGTGCTACTAGAGATGAATAGAAACCACAACCAAATGATGGTGAGTATGTCATGTTCACCGCCATGAGCGATTTTACTAGGAAGTTTTTGGAGTTCTACAGACTCACCTCTACCCAACAATATCCTCCAAATCGCCAGTTTCATTAGTTTTTGCGAAGGATACATGAGGATCCATGCCAGCGCTGCCTTGTTCAAGGAAATCTTCTTCGTGAAGAGATAGCATGTATCTCAAGGCCAAGAACTATCCGAGTGTGGAGCTGCATTATCCAGAGAAATCCTGGATCGAGTTATCTTTCACTCGAACTGCCAGATTCAAACATAAAGTGGCAAAGGACTTTTTTCTATTGTCTTGACATTAGGAACGGCGAAGTGGGTGACTTGCCCGTCTTCTCTGATCTGCCTCCCATAAAGGATAACTGGCAAAAAATCCAAGTACTAGACAGGCGCATCAGGTCAGTTTACTGACGAGTTGGATGAAAGCCTTGGTTCCTGACAACTTGTCTAGGCTTGACGTCGCGTCGAGTCTAGCCTCTTCAGGCTCGAGAGCAATTGATCTATGATTTCCCCAAAGTGACCCGTGGGCTTAGACTCACAAGGGAGCTCACTCATCGATTGAAAGTTCCCAGGTTGGAGGCATAGCACCGAGGAAAACGGGCCCCCCGTAAGCTTTCCTCAGATTCGGAAGATTTTTTGCCTTAGGAATTTTTTCTCTCTTGATTGGTCTGTTTGCATTTTTAGATTTTCCCAAACCCCGATAACAAGCCCGACGCTGAGGATTAAGGGGGAAGGTGAGGAGGAGCTGGCCCCCGAGCTCACGCCACAGCTTGACACTAGTAGGAAAAACCATATAGGTAGAAACCTAATAGTGGCGTTTCGGCCTAGAAACACGCTACTAGTAACTACTAGTAGCGTGTTGAAATCGTGGCAAGCCACTACTATTAAATACTAGTACCGTGCTTGATAAAGATACACACTACTAGTATTTTTTGGGTCAGCTGTTGGACACCGCTCGGTTACTAGTAGCGTGTGCGGGCCCAACACCACCCGGCCCCTCTCTCTCCCTTATCCTCTCCTCGACGCACAAAATCAACGCACGCACGGACTCAACGCACCTGTCGCTCCCTTCCTCCTCCCGCCCGCCCGCTCGATCCGGTCCTCCTCCACCCCTCCTCATCCCGGAGACCGCGCCTCTCTCCTACCGCCGCCCACAAGTAGGAATGTGCCTATAGCCACCACGCTACCGCTGGTGGACGGGCATGGGCGTCCGCCAGCGCTATTACCAACGGCGTGCGGCCTAACATGTACGCCAGCGGTAACAAAGTACCGCTGGCGTGCGGCCCGTCATGCACGCCACTGGTAGTGGTAAGCAGGTGGCAGCGGGCGGGGCTAACTACCGCTAACGGACGGCATCCTTGTTCGCCAGCGGTACTTGACTTACCGCTGGCGGACGGTGCGGCGTGCCCGCCAGTGGTAGTTAGCTCAGCTGGGCCCAGAAACGAGCAAATTACCGCTGGCAGACGTCTTTACCTGTCCGCCAGCGGTACGTGACTTACCGCTGGCGGGCGCGGCATGTCGTCCGCCAGGGGTAATTTGGCATGTGTACCTTGATGTTTTTGTGACTATTCATTGAAAGAGATCAAATTCTATAAAACTATTGATGTTTCTGTGATATAACCACTAGTTGTGTACCTTAAAATGATTTAAAAAAAAAATTCAGACCAAACTATCAAACACTTGTAGTTCAAATTTGGATTAATTTTGGAAAATCAACATAAACTCATTTAACTAGGCGAAATTAGATAGAAATCAAGAAAATTCCTAATACTTGAGGATTATCCATCAAATGTGGACTACTCTTTGTGATATTTAGATGGGTGCCATTTTATACCATATTTTTGGTACTTGGTTCACAAAAAACGTCAATTTTTGCAACTAGAAAAATGAGAATGATATTTATAAAAATAATTTGTAAAATACCTTCGGAACCATTGCTTCCTATACCAAGACACACATATTTGTCGAATATTAGAACTTTATCACAAACTATGCCGCGGGAATTGGCATAACTTGATCATTTCGCTTGAAACTTATAGATGTTTATATATGATAGACCTTTTTGTGAAGATTTTTTTGAACAATATGTCCAAAATCAAGTTTATCATTTTTCATAACAACTAGTACACATAAAAGGACTCCATGCCAGAGGATATATTTTTTGAGGGTTTTTTCACTTTATTTGATTTTTTTGAAAAACGGTCAAAATGGCCACCATGACTGACGAGGGGTACACTCATCAAATCCCATGGTTAAGAACCTAGGGTTGAGATTATGAGGAGAGAACGTGGTAGTACTGGTAGTTTCGTCGGCTGACAAGCAGAGGCATGGATTTACCCAGGTTCAGGCCCCTCAAGTGGAGGTAAAGACCCTACTTCCTGCTTGTCTGTTATTGATCGTGTGAGATTATGCGGTTACAAGGAAACTACGGCGAGATGTCGATCTCGCTAGAGCTTTGGTGGTTTGAGTATGGCTTGTCCCAGATCGGCGCCCCTCCCAGCCTTTAAATAGGCTGGGTCTCGGGAATACGTAACCGACCTGATTTACATATAAGGAAAGTCCTAACCGACTATGCCTATGTCTAAATCTTGGAGGGTACTCCATCTTCTTTGGGCCTCCTGTCTTGGGCTTCGAGCAGGCTCTTCGTGATTGGGACTCAGTCGTTATGTGCACCAGGTACCCTCATGGTAGGGTACCCGAGATGTATACCATGTCAGTAGCCCCCGAGTACTTGTCTGACTCGACGAATCGGGCATGGACTCTTTCATAAGTGCACGGCATATGCTTTGTATTATAATTGGAATTCCTGTTTGAATAGCACATGTTGGCTATGTCGAGTATCTCATCGACTGTGGTTTTTGCTTATGATGATCAAGGGATAATACCTTAGCAGGACCAGTACACTCGACGGATCGAGACTGGTTAACTACACATTCGGGTAAAACCTTACTAGCTTTCAATCAAACTCGAGTCCCCGAACTCGAATCTGGAACAAACTGGTCAGATCCGACTAGGCCGCGGAGGTCTTACTGAGTCGATCTGCAGTATAGATTTGAATTTTACCCAACGCGTCCGTCAGGATTTTTCATCATGTCTGCTGACACGGAAAGCATAAGGATTGACGTTGCTGGAACGGTCCTTAGCCCAGCTCGAAAGTTCGGCGGTTCTTACCTTTGCACTATGCATGCAGCATCCGAGATATTTGCGACGGACGCAACTCGGGAATGTTTCGAGTATGATTTTTTATATGAACTGAGTCGATCCTTTTGTCGACTGACACTTTGTCGTTATTCTATCGGGTGCGCGACAGCGCTCCCGATGGGAGTAGCCCCCGAGATTGTGCTTTATTGCTTGCAATGGAGGATAATCTCAAATCTTCACACCCTGTGTATGTTAATCGAAGAAATTTTTGCCGTAACTCTATCGGGTGCACGACAGTGCTCCCGATGGGAGTAGCCCCCGAGATTATGCTGTATTGCTCGTAATGGAGGATAATCTCAAAATCATTTTATCTTGAGCATCTTCAGTCGAAGAATTTTTTTGATACGCTCCCGATGGGAGTAATATGCCTCAGTCGAATGAACGGTCGAGTGACCAATTTTGCCTTAACATTGCTTTTTCACACCCGAACCAAACAAGGCAGTCGAGTGACCGATATTCGTTGGGCGGACTCGAATGTATTTCTGATCAGAGCGCTCACGATGACGCTAGGGATGACGTTTTTTTGGCGACTGCGTTGCCTGACACGCGGTGGCGTGTGTTATGCTGTGATAGATGGGACGTGACACGTCTGTGGGCCCATGATGCAGCCGTTTGGACTGGATTTGACCGTTCAGGCATGATTTCTCCAGGACTATGATGACGGTTCCTAGATTCCCGTGCGTAGTGGGTAGAGTGATCGGCGACGGTTGCTCTACACGGCTGCCACGTGTACGGTTGGAGTATTATATTTGAAGGAACGAAGGCTCATGCTTTGAAACAGCGCAGCCCCCGAGTATTCGGGTGAGGCTAAGTTTGCTCGAATAAGTTATGCGAGTAGTAAGCAGGGAGAAATATGAGGAATCATTGAATATATTCCATTTTGAATGTTAAGCTGTAGGCCGCCTCATTAAAAACCTTCCAGTCCCCGTAGGTACCCTTGTAAGGAAAAGAGCGCGTCTGAAACCTGCAGCCATCCGACATATGTGCCTATTACATTATGCGACTGAACAATCTAAGCATAGAAACGGCGCAGCTGCGCAACGTTCCAAGGATTATGCGAGAGTTCGCCTGTCTTCGCGTGCTTCAGTCTGTATGCTCCACCACCAATGACCTCGGTGATGATGAAGGGACCTTCCCATGGAGATGCAAGTTTGTGCACCTTCTTTTGGTTCAGTCGAAGTACCAAGTCGCCAACCTTGAAGGATCTGGTACGCAGTCGACGGCTGTGATAGTTGCGGAGGTCTTGCTGATAGACAGCTGTGCGTGCTAGCACCGTGTTGCGTACTTCTTCGAGCAAGTCGACTGCATCTTCGAGTGCTTCATCTGCATCTTCTTCGTTGTATGCTTCGACTCTTGGTGCATTGAATCTTACGTCTGATGGCAGGATTGCCTCTGCGCCGTAGACCATGAAAAATGGGGTAAATTGTGTTGAGGCATTGGGAGTTGTGCGTAAGCTCCATAGCACAGATGGAAGCTCTTCGACCCAAGCACCTGCGGCCCTTTTGAGGGGCACCAGGAGGCGTTTCTTGATTCCACCCATCACGAGCCCATTGGCTTTTTCGACTTGGCCATTGGACTGCGGGTGTGCCACGGATGCATAGTTGAGCGTGATATCTTGCTCTTTGCAGGAAGTTCGGAACTCTTCAGCCGTGAAGTTTGTACCGTTATCTGTGATGATACTGCTTGGCACGCCGAAGCGGTATATGATGGATTTTATGAAATTGACTGCTGTAGTGGCAGTCAAACTTGTGATAGGGACTAACTCAATCCACTTGGTGAACTTGTCGACTGCCACCAGAAGGTGAGTATGCCCTCCATGGGAGGATTTTTTGAGTGGCCCAACCATATCGATCCCCCACTGGGCGAAGGGCCAGGCCAATAGTATTGTCTTCAACGCCGATGCGGGTGCGTGCGGCTTTGTGGCGAATTTTTGACAGCCGATGCACCTTTTGACTATGTCCTCCGCGTCTTTGAGTATTGTGGGCCAGTAGAAGACTGCGCGAAAAGCTTTGGCTACGAGTGATCGACTGCTGGCATGGTGCCCGCAGGTAACTGCATGAACATCACGAAGGATGGCTTGGCCATCTTGAAATGCTATGCAACGTTGGAACATACCTGATACGCTGCGTTTGTATAGTTCACCGTTGATGACAGTGTATGCTTTAGATCGTCGAGTGATGCGTCTTGACTCTGTTATGTCTTCAGATACCTTGCCGCGGAGTATGTATGCGAGGAAAGGTTGAGTCCAAGTTGGCTCGATGAGGAGTACCTCGACTGGCGGGTCCTCTGTGCTAGGTGCTTTGCTCTTGGCTGGTGCGGCTGATGTAGGAGATGCTCGCTTTTTCTTGATGGATCTGTGCTCGATGCGCTCGAAGAAGACACCTGGTGGAACTGGTGCTTTGGTCGCGCCAATGTTGGCTAACTTATCTGCTTCTTCATTGCTCTCACGCCCTATGTGCCGCAACTCGCAGCCTTCGAAGCTGCCATCCATGAGGTTGTATAGGTCACGGTAGGCAATCATGTTATCTGCGATTGCATCGCAGGCCTTCATTGTTTGTCTGCTTCATTATTGGATGGGAACTCGAATCCCATCTGCAGGATATAGCGAAGCTTGTCACCTTTTGGTGATATGAGGATGACACCTGCGCCTGCGCCTTCGTTCTTCTTTGAGCCGTCAAAGTACATAGTCCATGAGTTGGACACATCTGGTGCTCCTCCAACTGAGCTTCGATCCACTCGGTGTGGAAGTCAGGTAAGACTTGTGCTTTGACGGCCTTCGGGTAATCATACTTGATATCTCGTGGTGCTAGCTCGATGAGCCATTTTGCGACTCGCCCAGTTGCATTGGGGATTGTGAGGATGTCCCCGATCCCTGAGCTACTAACTACAGTGATCGGGTGCTCTGCGAAGTAGTGCGTCAGCTTTCTTGAAGACATGAACACGGCGTAAGCCAGCTTTTGATAGTGCGGGTACCGCTGCTTTGATATGGAGAGCACTTCACTCAAGTAATAGACTGGCGTTGTATGCTTTGGGTGTGTCCCTCCTCCCTGCGTTCGACCACCAGTACGGTGCTCACCACCCTGTTAGTTGCGGAGACATATAGGTATAGTGGCTCGCGTTCCCTTGGTGCGACGAGGATTGGAGGGCTTGTGAGGACTCGCTTGAGGTCCGTGAAGGCTGCTTCGGCTTCTGGCGTCCACTCGAATTTATCTGCTTTCTTCATCAGTCGATAGAACGGGAGTGCTTTTTCGCCTACTTGCTGATGAATCGACTGAGTGCTGCCACTCGACCCGCTAACTTTTGCACATCATGGAGCTTTGAAGGCCTTTGCATCGTCAAGATGGCCTGTATTTTCTCCGGGTCTGCCTCGATTCCTCGAGCCGAGACTAGATACCCAAGAGCTGCCCGGCTGGAACGCCGAAGGTGCACTTCTTCGGGTTGAGCTTGATGTGGAAGCGTTTGAGGTTTGCGAACGTCTCTCGCAAGTCATCGAGTAGTGTGTTTTCCTCCCTTGTTGTGATGACAATGTCATCTACGTAGACCTGGACGTTTCGCCCAATTTGCTTCTTGAGGCAGTCTTGCATCATGCGCTGGTAGGTTGCGCCTGCGTTCTTGAGCCCGAAAGGCATTGTTGTGTAGCAGTAGACCCCGAGTGGGGTTATGAACGCCGTTTTCTCTTCATCCTCTTCCTTCATCCTTATCTGGTGGTAACCCGAGTAAGCATCCAGGAAGGACAAGCGAGCGCACCCGGCGGTGGAGTCGACGATCTGGTCGATTCGAGGTAGTGGAAAGTGATCCTTTGGACAGCATTTATTGAGTGCTGTAAAATCTACGCACATCCGAAGGATATCTGTGTGCTTCTTCTCTACGAGTACGGGGTTGGCCACCCATTGTGATTTCTTGATCTCTCTGATGAAACCTGCTGCGAGTAGCCTGTCGACTTCGGCTTCGACTGCGGTTCTTTTTGGGCCGGATATGCGGCGCATTGTTTGCTTGACTGGTTTAGCATCTGGAAATAATTGGAGAGAGTGCTCGGCGAATTCCCTGGGAATACCTGGCATGTCGGCTGGACACCATGCAAATATATCCCAGTTCTCACGGAGGAATTCGACGAGCGCGCTTTCCTATGCGATAGGCAGACTCGACGAGACATTGACTGTCTTGGTCGGGTCAGTCGGGTGCACCTGATGCGATCTTGTGTCATTGGTGGCATTGAATGCTCTGTCGACTGCCACCTTTTTGTGCTCCGGCATAAGTGTTCGATCGTTGGAGACCGCTAGATCAGCGAGTGTTGCTTCCATGCCGAACATCTCAGAGATTTTGCTAAACTCTCGGTCGCAAGAGTCAGACTTTTGGAAGTTTCCCTTGACTGTGATTACTCCTTTTGGTCCAGGCATTTTACTGGAGGTATGCGTAGTGTGGCACCGCCATGAATCGAGCGAACGTCGGGCGTCCAAGTATAGCATGGTATTGTGACTTCCAGTCGACAACTTCGAACTCAATCGATTCTGTCCTGAAGTGGTTCTTGTCCCCGAACGTTACGTCGAGTTGTATGGTGCCTTCTGGGCTTATTGCTTTGCCTGGGACGATACCGTGAAAGGTATTTGAAGATCTTGGCAGGTTTTCGACTGACCTGTTCATTTTGCGGAGTGTATCTGCGAAGATGATGTTTATGCCGCTGCCACCATCCATGAAGACCTTGGACATGGCGTAGCCTCCAATTTGTGCATCGAGTACCAGAGCAGAGTGCCCTGGACGAACGCGATGGTGGGTGGTCCTCTCTGCTGAAGCTTATTGCAGTTTCGGATCCTTTCAAGAATTCAGTTACGGCAGGAGGTGACATGACCGCCATGTTTACTTGTCGAGTGCGAAGTTTTTGCTCCCTGTTGGAAGGGCGACCTTTCTGTATCATGTACATCTGCCCTTGGAGCGGAGGATACTGAGGTTCGTCCACCCGAGGTACATGGCACCCGCGATGTTGCCGCCTGCTGCAGGCTGTGGTGGTGGTGGTGGCATCAAAACGGGTACATTGGCTGGCTGCGGCACAGCTACAGGTGCGGGTGTGGCTGCTGCCTTTCTGAGATTTATGTAATCAGTCGCCATTTGTCGAACTCCCTGCAGTTTCTCATCGAGTGATTGGAGCGCAGTTTTCCGTCTTCCCCTTGTACAGGTGGAATCTGCAATCAGCATCCATCTTTTCTTCGAATGATCGCTCGGATTGTGCGCCGGATCGTGACTTGCGCCAGTCTTTCCTCTTGTAGCTATCACTGCGTTGGCCGCGGTCTCGACTGTCTCGGCGATCATCTCGACTGTCTCGCCATCATCTCGACTGTCCCGCGATCTTCTGACCGTCGGTCGCTTCTGTCTTGGTCGTTGCGGGGCGTGGAGAACCCAGCCGCCATGAACTCGGGTCTGTCGTCGTCGTAGTGACGTTTTGAACGCTTGCGCCTTCGGTCGTCTCTGTACGTGTCTCTGCGGCTTCGACTGCCACTTTCATGATTGTCACGGGGTGAGGACCCGCGTGTGGTGCGCGCCATGTCTTCTCCGTCTGCCCACTCAGTCGCGATCATCAAGAGGTTAGCCACAGAGGTTGGCTTTTTGCGACCAAGTGCTTCTTTGAAGTCCGCCTGGCGAGGCCCATTATGAAAGCGTCCATGGCCATATCTTCTGAAATTACTCCGACTGAGTTGCGTATCTCAGTCCATCGTCTGATGTATGACCTCAACGTTTCGTCTGACCGTTGAACGCAAGCTCGCAGCTCCTCGAACGTTTTTGGGCGCTCACATAGAGGCTCGAAGTTTTTGATGAAGTCAGTGCGGAAGTGATCCCACGAGTCGTATGTTGATGGAGGTAGGGCCTTGAGCCAGTCGCGGGCTGTGCCTTCGAGCATGAGTCGTATGTATTGCATGGCTGTGATGTTTGTGCCTCGCTGGCACGCGACAGCCAGCCTGTAGTCTTCCAGCCACCCGAAGGTTCCTGTCGACCCGTGTACTTGGGCTGTTCAGATGTAAGTTTGAACCCTTTGGGCATCCGTGTCTCGCGGACGCGTCGAGTGAAGCACAGAGCTCCATGTGGCTCAGGCTCTCGATCAGAGTATGAGTCGCTACTGTAAGATCTGCGTGATCTGCTCCTGGACCTGCGCCTACGTGAGCCGCTTCTTTCCTTCGAGTGATGGCGGCGACCACTGTGATTATGCTCTTCACGACGCGTGTAACTAGGGCACGGTCTCGACTCCCCTGGAGTTTTTGGAATTTGGCGTATGGCCTTCGCGCTAAGGCGAGTGATTTGATCTGTTGGCGATGTAGTTTTGCATTGGGGTCATCAGCTGGAGGCTTGATTGCCTCTAGGTATGCTGCAGCGGTAAAGAGAGCACCCGCAGCTGTTTTGGTACTGGCACTCCCTCCTCGTCGTATGTCATGAAAGAGTTGCCTAAGTTGCGGGTGAGTGCCGCCCTCTCGTCCGGCGAGAGGTGTGACAGCCTTGATCTGGGTCTTGTGTCTGCTCGCCCGGTGGAGCTCAGGGGAGCTGTCTTCTGCGCACACTCACAAGCTAGCCTGCTTTTTGCGTTCTTCGAGTGTCGCTCTTATCTGCTTCAGTCGAAGTGATTCCTGCCAGTTGAAGTACTGGAAGGTCAGCATCTCCCCCGTTGCGTCTGCTGGCATCATTGTGCACTCCTTGATAACTTTATCTGCTTTTGCTGCCATCTCAGCAGTAATTGTGAGGTTTGTGACTCCGTCCGGCATAGTAACCGTGCACGGGAACTCTGTAGGCCTGCGACTGGCCGCAGCATCAGATGATTCACGGCGAAGGCAACGTAGACCTGCTGGGGTATCACCCGAGGGTATGTGTATGTGTCTTCGAGTCCCATCATGGACTCGACGTCGTCATCAAGGCTCATGTCGGAGTCGATACCCATCGAGTGGTCCGTCTGGACGGATCTCGCGTCGATGCCTTCATCGCCTATGCTCATCTCGGCGTCGGCGAAGTTGTTATGAATCTCGAAGTCGAGGTTGTTGTTGGTGCAGATCTCGGAGTCGACGTAGTTGTCGATATGAGTTTCAGGCTCGTCAAAGTCGCTGAGGGAGATCCCGCAGTCGAAACTATCCTCGAGTGGGAGATCGAGCTCGGGATCGTTTGTGCGGTATGCTGATTCGGCCTCCTCGCCCTGGAGTTCTTCATGAGCTCGTTGATCTCTCGTGTGGACATGGTTGTTGCAGACGAGCAAGCTTGGAGGATCGACGATGGTATGGACGCAGTTGATGGATCCGCAGTCGAAGGAGCCGCAACCGATGGAGCCTCGGGTGCGGAGGTCGCGAGTTGGCGTGGATCCGTCAAGTCCTGCACACCAAGCTTGTTGACGAAAAATTGAACGAACCAACGGTTAAACCCAAACCTGACTCGAGATCGGAAAGGCCTCCTAAAATTCTGGCGAGTGTGGCTCGAAATCCATCAGAGGATCTGATGCGCTTTTTGCAGGTGAAGCTGGCATGCTGCCGTTTGTCGAGTGAGTCGGCGAGTTGCCATGTGCCGCCTGAGTCGGCGAGTTCTGGTTTGTTGATGCAGCCGGCGAGTTGCCGTTTGTAGATCCGATCGGCGAGTCGCCGTTTTCCGATGGAACCGAAGAAACCGTGAGTCCAGTACTATTCTTTCCCACAGACGGCGCCATTTGACGAGGGGTACACTCATCAAATCCCATGGTTAAGGACCTAGGGTTGAGATTATGGGGAGAGAACGTGGTAGTACTGGTAGTTTCGTCGGCTGACAAGCAGAGGCACGGATTTACCCAGGTTCAGGCCTCTCGAGTGGAGGTAAAGACCCTACTTCCTGCTTGTCTGTTATTGATCGTGTGAGATTATGCGGTTACAAGGAAACTCCGGCGAGATGTCGATCTCGCTAGAGATTTGGTGGTTTGAGTATGGCTTGTCCCAGATCGGCGCCCCTCCCAGCCTTTAAATAGGCTGGGTCTCGGGAATACGTAACTGAACTGATTTTCATATAAGGAAAGTCCTAACCGACTATGCCTATGTCTAAATCTTGGAGGGTACTCCATCTTCTTTGGGCCTCCTGTCTTGGGCTTCGAGCAGACTCTTCGTGATTGGGACTCAGTCGTTACGTGCACCAGGTACCCTCATGGTAGGGTACCCGAGATGTATACCCATGTCAATGACTATTCATCGAAAGAGGTCAAATTTTCTAAAACTATCGATATTTCTGTGATATAACCACTGGTTGTGTACCTTAAAATGATTTTTTAAAAAATTTCAGACCAAACTAACAAACACTTGTAGTTCAAATTTGGATTAATTTCCGAAAATCAACATTTTAAATCAATATTTGATAGTTACTTCACAAAACCCATGTTTTTAGCACTCACAAATCATTTTAAATGGCACTTGCCTCGAACCAATCAGAACGCGGAACCACTCTCCCACGGATCACCCTTCGGTAGCCGATCTGAGCCGTCGACGCCTTACCGATCCAACGTCTCTGGATCACTCCTCCTACCGAAAAGACTGCAGCGTGCGGCAGCCTCCGAAACCCTAACCCGTCGCTCCTCTCCCCACAGACCCCGCCGCCACTTCTCTTCCTCTTGCTCAACATCCCAGATCCCGTCGCTCCCACGATGGCAGCGCCCCCACGATCCGCTCCATCCAACCGCCGGTGGGGAGACGGCGAAGGCGGCGCCCCCACGATCCGCTCCGTCCAACTGCCGGTGGGGAGACGGCGAAGGCGGCGCCCCCACGATCCGCGTCCTTCTCCGCCGCCATCTTCCTGCCGCTGGTGCCTTCGGGATCCGGCGCCACACCACTTCCCTACTTCGCCGTAGCAGCGCGGGATCCCCTTCCCCGCCTCCTCCTACGTCGAACCAGCACCCCGCGCGTCGCCGCCCCGTCCGGTTCCGAGGTACGAGCTCCGGTGAACCATCTAGATCCGCCCCCGTTGATGCTGCCCCGTGGTGTGGGACTGTGGGGCTTGTAGCTAGCCATGATCCTGCATCCGATGCTTGATTTCGCTTTTTCCTGTGCTATTATCTAAGCAACGTGAGGGGAAATCGCCTGTAGTCGCCCCCGTTTGTTTGCAGCGTGTTGCCATACGCCATAAACATCTTCTGGACTGTGCTACGATCTCAAGTCAGTAAGGGAAAAATCGATGCCTACTCGCAATGTTTGCTCAAACAAAGCTAATTTAGTCCAGCATCTGTACGCATGCTTTCTTTAGCTTGCAGCTGCCTAGAGCTCTCACATGTGCCCTTCATATTTTAGTTGCGATGCAATCTTGCGGTGCTATGGCAAACCACCGAGCTAGTTTTCACATCAAGCACCCTTCTTTCTGTTAGAGTTCAATCATAGCTAGAGGTGAAAGTTCTCTGTTTGTATTTGGTTGCAGATTTAGAAACCATACTAGTGTAGTAATAAAGAAGAAAGTAAGTCACTACTTGAATCTTGACTGGCACAAAGCATGGATATATACGCTATGTAGAGGTTTTGTACAGATTCGTGGCTAGTTGAACAAGCATCAGGCCTGCTAGCTTATATACATCTAGCTACTGTATACTGTGCATGTTCATCTAGTTACAGTTGTTGGTTAAAGTACCCTACTTGAACAATGCTAGTAATCCAATACTGGTTTCTTTCTTTCTTGTAGGTCAATGGATCTTATGTTGACTACTTCCTCCACCTTCGGCCTCGATACACCTGTGGCTGGTGTATAGCGAATCATGGCCGGATCCAATCTGTTCCATTTTTAAGTTGAATATTCGAGTTACTGTACTGGTAGGTCTTCTCTATCTTTTGTTGGCTTAACAGTTGGACAGTTACTTTTATTCAGCTGAGAACCACATTGCGCTGATTTTGGTGCACTTGTGATTATTGCTTGTCCACTACCGGTCTGGGTACCTGTATTTATTTGTATAGATACATTGTCAATATATAAAGAAGATGATGCCTAATGTTTAGGACACTACAAGGATGAGCTGAAGAGTTATCTCTTAGCTTGGCAGATTATGTATGAAATATTAATTAGGTCATAGTTGTTAGGTTGCTTTAAGCCCTGCTTTGTGACGTGTTAATAAATTAGGTCATAGTTGTTAGATCATACTTGGTTCAGTTGTTAAAATTCAGATTCGTGTGTCTGTATGCAGCAGCAACCTCTTACCGAGCATCTATGCATTTGAGTGTAGTTTATGACCTCTAGAACAACTTTTGGTATAGATTCGGGTTGTAGCTAGCATTTATGCATTTGAGAGCTGTTTTTAGAAAGTTAAAACTGCATGTTAATCTCGGATTACATCCGCAACAAACCTGAGTTTAGGTTGGACATCTTCTCTATGTGTGTATTTGGAAAAACATGCAGAGTTCAGGTTGCTGAACCAAACTGATTTATAATCAGAAAAACAATCATATGTTATTTTAATCCTAGGCCAGACAGAAGTAATGAATCTGTCAAACTGCGAAATTATTTGTTTTGTACATCTGCTCACCTCTGTTGCTTCTGTTCTTATGCAGCACCCACCTAAAGGTCTTATTTCAATCGTCATGCTAGCTACTACTGCCATCTGTGACCGTCTGACGGGAACCAGGACGCCAACAAGGAGGAGGAGGCGTGGTGCCCAACAACATCGACAAGTCCTGGCCGTGGGGACGTCCGGAGGTGCTCCGGTGCCCGCAGAGTTCTGCACTACCATACGGCCATCGAGCCCTTATTGTTAGCGATGGTATGATGCCGATTTTAGGATTGTTAAGACCTGCTATTAGCTGGAATACTTCTTGTGGATTGTGTTTTGCTGGATTTAACTTGCTGTGGCAAATTTAATCCCCATATCATGTAGTTTTGTGAATCCGTGCAATCATATTGTTTGGTGAAGATAAGTGTTGTGCTGGAAGTTTCATTTTTTTCATTTCTTAATCCCTAAATTGATGCATCTAAAATGTGTGGTGTGACCTGTACTACTGGATGAACTACTATATGCATCTATTTAGATGAAAGACTAACAAATAAGATTTAATTTTTTTAAATCTTAAATACTTACTATCGGCGGACAAACCAGAAAGCACGCCAGCAGTAAAATGACGTACCGCTGGCGGGCTTGCTCACTTACCGCTGGCAGGCGTCGTGCCCGCCAGCGCTATTGTCTCTGCCGCTGGCGCACAGAAACGTTGTCCGCCAGCGCTATTGTCTCTGCCGCCGGAGGTCAGCGGTATATGTTACCACTGGCGTAGTCATCGCTGGCGGGCAAGCGCCCGCCAGCGGTAGCCGTTTTCCGTCCACCAGCGGTAGGTCTTTTCCTACTAGTGGCCCCTCCTTCTCCTGGTGACCTCCACCCCGACTCTCACCCCCGTGGCCAGGAGCACCGGCCCTCATCCCCGCGGCCATCCTTGTCCTCGTCCGCTCCTGGACCTTGCCAAGCTCGTGCCCGAAGCCGTCTCCGGCAACTCCTCTTCCCCGACCTCGCCCAGTCGCTGGAGTTGCAGCTCCCCGGCGCTCCCCTGTTGCCCGTGGACGCCGACGACCATGACCTCCACCTCCTCTGCTGTCCGCCGTCGAACAGGGTCATCGTGGCTTCTCTCGGAGCTCACCACCACCGGTCGTCGTTCTCCCTCCCGTCGCCCGTGTCCGTGCGTGCATGCACAAGTAGCGGGAGCACCAGGCGCAGATGCGCGGGCCGACATCCAGATCGACCGTGACATGCGGAGCTAGCTGCTAGATCTAGGTTTTTTAATGTTTCCCCAAAATTTTACTAGCAGCGTGGAATGATCTTACACGCTGCTAGTATGTTATACTGGTAGCGTGTTTGCGCCGCAAGCTACTAGTAGTGTTTACCAGTAGCACACTACTAGTAGCGTGCTCCCACACGCTACTAGTAGGCCAAAGGGGCACACTACTAGTAGCCTTTTTCCTACTAGTGTGACGAGGACTCGGAGCACGATTCCCCTGAGTCGGCCGTCACTGTGCCTTCCCATTCAGCTGAAGAAAGTCCTGCTCCTCGTTTTACCAGCCAATCAGCAGTGGAGGGTCCGAAGAATGTCGAGCATGTCGATGTCGACGCCCATGTCAGCACCTGGAAGGCCGTTTCATCAAAGAAATGGAAGCAATCGAAGGCTCTTTCCCCGTAAACTCATAGTGCTCCTGTGGCTAAGCGTACTAGGTCCACTAATTCTTCGCCTTGGGAGTTTCTTCCGACCTCCATGCCCTCAGCTAGTAAGGCAGCTGAACCTAGGTTTTGCTTGGTGTCGACTACTACTGTTAGGACGAATGAAACAAGGATAGTAGAGCATCTACTCTCCGGGTAAGTTGCTTCTCTAGCTTTTTTCCATTAGTGTGACAAAGGAGTCATGCTAATCGCATTTGCAGGCGACAGAGTCAGAAATGCCCCCCTCTCTGGGCCTGCGAATACAATTCCAACTCTGCTCTAGGTTACCAACCTCGTGACGCAAGGCCTGGCTTTTTTGTACGGTGCCACCGAAATCTAATATCGTCATCGCTATGACATTTCGACAACACCGTACAAAACACTCTTAATTAAAAAGTGTCTCGGGAAGTGTACCAAAACATCACAATAGCAACAGGGTGGAATAGGTATGGCCATGTCTTGATATCTGGTAGTGGTTTACATTTGGGTTAGGCCCATGAACATCAGAAGGCCTAGCTAACACAGGGTGGACCAAGTCAAAGGTGGAAGTCCAACAGGCCCAGCGTGGCCCATGATCCAGCCCAAGGCGGCTACCCGGATGGGGACATGGCCGACTACACCACCCGGCTAATCAGGGTCGACTCCAGATTCGCTACCGGAGAACAGACTCCTACGAAACATCATCAACGGACTGTTGGAGTCATCATTCAATCCGGTCGTCAATGCTCATCAATGTTGTAGTTACCAACCGGTGTGTTAATACAATTATACCCGGCTATTACCATGTAATTATTACTCCAGTAGAAACGACACCTTAAACTTGCCTTCATTGTAACCTGGCCCTGCTATCTATATAAGGCATGACTAGGAGCCTTCTAAAGCAAGAGACATGCAGGCGTATACACGGCAATGTTGGCCATACAGGGGCAAGACACTGCATATGGGGAAAACCTGGACATGTGCCATTGAGTTTGCCGAGTGTCATATGGGGGACACTCGGCAAATCCCGGAGCACCTGGGTGCAACACATGTCTATCAGTGGCGGATCTACATGGTGTTCATGATGTCAAGTGACATCCCAAAAATTTTGTGAACACTATGATACCAGCTATGCATACAATAGTTTTTACCCTAAAGCTACTAGATAATGTGCATGCGATTGCTCATTGTCTAGAGCCAGGGGCGCGACACTCGGTGAACGTATTGACACGTGTCGTGCTCGTGTGCTCCAGGGTTTGCCGAGTGTCCCTGTATGACACTCAGCAAGCATAAGAGCCTCGTGGCACCGCCGTCTCTGTCACTTCGTTTTTTTAGCCGAGAACCCGATTTGACACTCGGCAAAGTATTTGTCGAGTGCCCGACAGAAAGCACTTCGCAAACACCAGTTTGCTGGTCCAATGTCAGCCGATGGTCGTATACCGAGTGGGAGAATACATGAAAGACTGATGTGGCACCATACGAATACTACTAGAAAGATTCTACAAATCATTAAATGAAAGAGGCTAAAATAAAACATTTTAAAATACCATGTTTTTGGGAGAATTATTCCAAGATATAAGGGCGTATAGGTTGGTGACGTGACGCCGGCCGGCCACCAACCGGAATGAAACTAGCAAGATTTTTGTTTTTGTGGGGAACATTCAGCTAGTGGGTGCAGCAGACGAGACAATTTGAGATAACCAAGATAGAGAGAGAAGAGAAATCAACGGAGCTCAGCAGTACATGCTGGCTGCCATGCACGCCAGAGGCGCTCCCAAAAGAGCTTCCAAATTAAACTGGGACCTTTCCACTAGATAGCTACGTGAACGACCGAGGTTTGTGGGCTGGTGAGCCTACTACATAGATGCATGATAGCTCTAGCTTGTAACGACGGTGGTTAATTTGATGCTTGATAGCTCTTTACCAACAACCAGTTAATACATGCGCATTGTACAAATCATACGTCCTTTTCTTCTAGACAGTACTTATCATATAATAGCAGCAAGCTATTCATTGCTAAAAATCGATGGTCGGAAAGAATTAATCCACTCAACCAACATAAGAGGTTGGTGATATTCAAATGTTTAGACAATTTCTAGACACGATGGGCATGGTGCATCATCACACGTCGGTGGAGTGATAATGGGCAACCATTTTTTGGAGGACACAATTAATACAAGTTGGACAGACTTTTATATATGTGAAATCAAAACAAACCGAGGGCTGGAGTAAGCATGCATGCATAAGGGATAAACAGAGAAGTACATGGATGTATCAACAAAATTACAGAAAACGGAAGGACTAAAATGCAGAAAAGGAGGTACTGTTGTTATGTGTTTGTGATGGACGGTTGTGTGTGCTTGAGCTTGACACCAAATGTCGTATCTGCCCACACACACATGCATGTGGAATCAAACCGGCAAGATTCAATAGTCGACAGATCCAGACAAAATTAATAATGCAGTAAGATCAAGAGACAAATCTTGGTGACGAACACGATGTACCTGTGTTGCCTCACATGCCTCCATTCCTAAATTGTCTGTGAAGAGTGGTACTAGTTTTGGCCAGGTGTGCATGCATTATTGAGGCTGATAGCAACATGAGCGACTCTGCCTGCTTCTTGTGCGAATTATTGTGAGGAGTGTATTTTGTCGGACACACACATGTGGACCATCGATTGACAAGATTCAATAGTGGACAGATCCACTATTGAATGACCGTGGTGAGGAGGATGGAGCCTACATAGATGCGTGCATGATATAGCTCTAGCTAGGAGTACATTTGTAGCTTCACTCTTTACCAACAACCAATATATGCGCCTAGCTTTCTAGAGGGTGTTAAACAATGTCCCAATGACCAGTATCATACTATAATCATGCGCGCACCTCGTGCCATTCATTTATTTTATTACATAGTTATGCTTTCGTCACTCCACATGTTGTCTTTGTGCAGTCTTTTTCTGGTCTCGATTGGTTGGACTCGCCTAGCCGTCAATAGATAGAATTGGCGATGAGTGCGAGACTGCGTTCTTGAAGACGTTGCTACGGAAGAAGGACGACTTAGTCGTTGATGTTTAGGTCATGTGGTTCTACAATTGTTGTGTATTCAATGTACTCTGCTTGTTAATGATTTGGCCCCGCGAATTTGCATCGATTGTGTGCATCCGCGGATGCAGAGCCTGGGACATATGTTTTTTGAAGAAAAAATGACCAAATTTTAGCCAAATGTAACTCGATTCCTTAACGCCATCCTCTACAGTGTTGAACTCAGCTATATTAGTGCCACACACCTCGGTGTTAAAAAAACCTAATGCTTTGACGAGTGAAACGAAGATTTATACCTCCTCAACAGCTTTTTTTTGCCGGGGAACAAACCCGGCAAGATTCAGTGCCAACAAACAAGACAAGTCGACAATTACTCCATCTCCATCTGCACCCAAGACAGAGAGGAAGCCGCCAGCAGAGCGACCGTTAGACAAAACTTACGTACTAGATGACCGCACACTCATTACCATGCCAGTAGTGCATTCAAGCTACAAATCGTCGAGCAAGAAGATCTGGTTGTTGTCGACAGAGTCCATTTCGTGCACGACGAGCCTCTCGGCATCCACGCTGGCGCCGGTTGCGTTGTTGAACAGGTACACCCCTGCGGCCGCGTAGATAGCCTCCGTCGGGTACACCCGCGACGTCGCCGTGACCCTCCCGCCCATCGCGAAGCTCTGCACGATGGAGTGGTCCACGAGCACCCTCATCGACAAAACCTCGCCGTCGAGCACAGGCACCGTGCTGCCGACCACCCGCTTTGTCACGTCCCTGGCCCACGACGACCGCGACTCATCGTTGCAGAAGCTGGTCCGGAGGCCCCCATCGAGGCCCCTAGACACATAGAAGTACACAGCCGTCTGCTCGCCACGGCCGTCGGCAAGGACAAGCAGGCCGAAGGGGCCGAGCACGCCACGGGTGGCAGCGCCGCCGCTGCTACTGCAGTTGTACCCGACGTCGGCCTCGCTGATTGCGGCCACGGCGGAAGCGTTGAGGCGGAAGGAGGCCTCGATGTCGAGCTGAGTGCCTTGGCGGATGGGGAGGAGGAAGACAGAGCCAGTGTCGATGGTGATGCCATTGAACTCGGTGGCGTTGGCGCGGAGGGTCTCGATCTCCTGCACCGGCCACAGGAGGAGGTTCGTCCAGGTCTTCTCGTCCAGTGCCACTGTCCTTGGAATCGACTGCACACACGCGGCATACACCATTAATTAGTTAGTTAAGCTAAGGAAGTCCATGGATCATGAATACACATGGACATCAAGTACTTGAAAAAAACATGAACAATCATTTGAATTTTGTTACATTCATGAAGGGGTCGGTCCTCCACCGAAGAAACCATGAAGAATGGATTGGCTCTTGGAGGCATACGGTACGTCTGTACGTGCATGCCTCTGGGATATCAAATAATTAATTAGCTAGTTTAGAGGCAACTGAATGCAGTGATATAACAACAACAACACTTCAATCCCCGGGATTGAAGTGATGATAAATGCAAGGTCGTAAAACAGTCATAGTCCATCGATCGTATACTATAGAGACAGACATATACCTGGATCGAGGCCCATCCCTTGGCTTCGTCGGACCGCCTAGAGTCGGTCTCCCCGACATACCCCAGCATCACGCGCCGCCGCTTTGCTGGATCATAGAACGTCGTGGACGCATAGAACTTGCCCCAGTCGTACCTCAGCCCCATCCCCAAGTCCAGCTCCGGGTCCAATGGTGTCCACGTGTTCCCTGCCGCGTCGTACCTCCCCAACGCGTAGTAGTCGTGCCGTTCGTCGTCCATGCTCGCTTTTATCACGTACAGCACCTCCGACGATGAGTTGTCTCCCCCGCCAATGGGGTAGAAGTCCATGCACTCCCACATGCCGGTGCCCTCGACACGGTGCAGGATGCCTGGGATGCGCTGGAAGCTAAGTAAGTCCTTGGTCTTGTACACCATGGCGAAGCCGGCGTGGCCACCGTGGTGATCATCCTTGGAACCAATGACGGTGCGGTACGTGGAGTCGGACTCGTCGAACCAGGCAGTGGTAGGGTCTCGGAAGTCCATGTCCTTTATCCCCGGCGGATGAACGATGACGGGGTTGGCGGGGTGCTTGGTCCAGCGGCGGAGGAGGGGGTCATTGAGGTCGGCGGGGACGGCGACGCACTGGACCTCCATCATGACAGTGGCGTTGGTATAGACCCCCGTGTAGAGCATGACGAGCGTGCCGTTGTGGAGCACAGTGATGGAGCCCGACAAGACGCCCTTGATGTCGTACCAGTGGTCGGGCACCATGGCCATCGGGAGGTGACGCCAATGGACTAGGTCCCGGGACACGACGTGGCCCCACGCCATGCCGTCGTCCCACGCGACGCTGTTCCGGTTGTACTGGTAGAAGAGGTGGTAATATCCACCGTAGTACACCGGACCTGCAATGTAATGTGTGCGTCGATCAAATCAATCCTCCCGCCGGCCCTGTACTCACTCACCGTTGTTAGTCAATACGTACTCACTCACCGTTTGGATCTGCATGTCGCCGGAAAAGAAGCAAAGGCAGCGATGTCAGCCAGAGAATATGAATCCTTGGAATTAATGTAGCTAATTAGATAGAGTACCGCTCATGAAGTTCTTCTCCGTCTGGAAATGGAACCCGGCCCGCTGCCACTGCAGCATGGAGTTGCTCCACGGGAAGGCGTTGTCGGCCAGGTCTATCCTGGCTTTGGCGAGCGCCACGGCCACGACGACGAGTGCCCCCACCACGGCGATTACGCACGCGCGCCAGTACCTCACGCCGCAGCTCCGGCTCGGGTGCTGCTTCTCTTCGCCGGTGGAGGGCAGCGGCGCGTACTCGCCGGTAGCAATGGCCTTGGACTCCATTGCCGGAATACCCTGCGCGCCGTCAAGTTCCAACAAGTTTTGAGTAGACTCCAGTGGGTATGTTCTTCAGCAGCGAGCGAGAGAGCCAGCGCGGTTATAGCAGGCATGGGTAGAAACAAAATGGCGGGTGGGCCTCCCGGATGTCGCGTTCACTCGATCGGTTGATTATTCCTCTCGTCACCAATGTGCGGGCAACATCTTTTATTCTATAATATAAAACACTAGTATACACTAGATACTAGTGGAAATCATTGTTTTTTTTTTAAATAAATTTAGCATCCCGACAAGAGGGTGTTGGTTGGAATTTCCGGTTCAACTACCTCCTAGATAAAAATATCTATGTCAAGTTGGTCGGCATAATTGTCATAAACATGAAATGAAACAAATAGTTATAAAAATATACCACATCCGAATCATAGACCGGACGAGGGCCGACGGGGACAGATATCAAAACCATGGCACTATACATATAAAAAACAATCATACAAATAAGAAAATTATACAAGTAATAACTATGCATCTAAATCATACAAGTAAGTTTTTTTAAATAAAAGATAAAAACAAGAGACTAACCGAGGTGGTGCCGGTGACGGGACGGCGCGGGCGATCGACGGCTGTGAGGACGGGGACGGGACGACACTAAAACCCACAAATCATAATTTAATTTGAGCTCAAATTGCATATAAAACAAATGAACTTCCTAACTTAGACAATTCATCAAACACCTAGATAGCACTAGAAAAATGAAATGATCTGAACTAGCAATGAAATGGGCTAAAGTAGCAACACCGAAAAAAGGATGAAGTTGCTAACCCTTGCATAGATGGGGCGCCGCCAATCTTGACAAATGGTGAAAAAAAGTGGGGATGAACTCGAGCTCGATAGAGGAAACACGGGAGAAAATGGTGATGAACTCGAGCTCAAAAATAAAGATGGCTGGCTCGGGTGGAAGATGATACGTAGGGAACACTTTAGTCGCGGTTCGTATCACGAACCGGTACTAAAGGTCCATCTGTAGTACCGGTTCGTGATACGAACCGGGACTAAAGGGTGATCGTGCTGGGTCCACCTATGCGGCCGCACTAAAGGTCCTCTACGAACCGGACTAGTGCTGGACACAAAACTAGCCGTTGGAACCGGGACTAGTGCCACATTAGTCCCGGTTCCAGTTGTGGCCGCGACAAAAGGGCCGAACCGATGACCCTTTTTCAAATAGTGAGAATCCGATCCCGAATCTGTTGTACGGTCACCGTGCGCGAGTCTAGGCACGTCACCGGTTATTTTGCCTTCTCGATCGCCGGCGAGCGCGCAGAGGAATCCGGGAGATGATGTCACTCTTTGCGTGGGTGAACGCGTGTTTCCATTCGAAGTTTGGGCCGTTACGGGCCGTCCCGGAACCGCATGAAAGCGGCCCAAGAAAAGGAGAGCCTAGAGAAGGTCTCAGCTAGGGTTTCTCTGCATCCCAGAGCAAAATCCCCAAGTCGAGATCAACACCTCTATCCGCTTCTCTCTCAACTTTGGTGCCCAACCACGGTTCCTGCTGACGGGGCTGTCTGTGGGGGAAGATGGGAGATCACTTTGAACCAGGGCTAGGGCAGGGAGGTGGTGCTGGCGGAGGCGGCGGTGGTCACAGTGCCGGCAACAACTTCCAGTCCAGGCCGCCACAACGTCCATTCCAAGGTAACTACCAGTGCAACCAGAATTACCAATATAGAGGGCAGAATTTCAATCAGTACAGAGGCCAGAATCCGAATTTTCAGAATTAGTATCAGAATAATTATGGTATCAGAGGATAACAATCAGAATCAGTATCGTTAGCTCAACAACAACAACCAGCGCTCGGGTGATGACTCCCAAGTGCAGAGATCAATTGTAGTACCTTTCAATTAGAAAAGGTTGTCGAACCCACGAGGAGCTGAAGGTATTGGTTTGTAAGATTGATAAATAAAACAATAAAGATGCAAGTGTTTTTGGTATTTTTGGTTGTATAGTTGCAATACAGAAAATAAACAGTAGCAAGTCAAATCTCTCAAGAGAGAAAGCCCAATCCTCTTATGTGCAAGAGGACAAGATCAAGTGATGTGTAACTTATATGTGGAAAACGTTCCCGAGGACGGCATGGATATTGCTAGGCATAGAGATTTATTAAACAACACGTCGAATATCTTGTCAAGTTTTAATCTTCTTTGGACGGAGCCATTATTAGGTATAGCTAAATAAATAAACTACAACCCCTTATGATGGATCATGTGGCCAAGTAAATGACTGCACAAAAATTATTAAGACATAATACCCTCATAATATAACTTCATGATTCGGTCCCAGATTTACATGTCCTCCCAAGTCTCCCTCACTTCATTATACTACGGTGTTTTCCTATGAGCCCATATAGGTGAAGCGTTGTGCAGTCAACGTTCGCACAACACCATCATAGAATCACATAAAAGATAAACTCTTGACAAAATACCAACACATGTTATATATAAATCCTTGCCAATTCATCCTATGCCCTCAGGAACATATGGGAACTACTCACAACGTGCAAACATGATAATATTCAGTGGCATAAGTGGTACAACACAATCTGAAAATATAACTTCACCACCAAATAATGACAAGTACTCAATCACAAACATGCGGAGGGAATCAGGAGTTTCGCCGCCGCCGTGACCTTGGATGGTTTCGGGAAAATTAGGGCGTGACTTTTCGGGGAGGACGAAGGCGTCGATAAAAAGCCCCAGGCGAGGAGGTGCCCGAGGCGTCGTTTAGTGGGTCCCACGCGGCCAAGATTCTGGCCGTGTGGGCCCATCCTCTTTGGGCCTCGTGGATCTCCTCTCTTCGGTCTTCTTCCCTCTGCCTTTCTCTCAACGAAAAACCAGCTGTGTAATTTTCTTTTATTATTTGGGTCCCTGTAGCTCCTGAAACATTAAAAACAAGAAAAAAGTTTTCTGCCTCCCAGAAATTAAATACCAAAAATAGGACTTTGTAAGAAAGTCTCATAAATCATCTAAAACATGTAAAAATAATGATATAACAATGCAAATAACATTCTAATATGATACTAAAAGTTGTATAAATGATGATACAAAATGCACGTATCAACTCCCCCAAGCTAAACCTTTACTCGTCCTCGAGTAAGTAAGGACATAGATCATTACATGCATCAATGGACTTATGGTTGATAAATAAATACGAGCATTGTATCATCATCATATTCAGTTGCAATGTAAGATTAATGAACTAAAACCTATACACATGAGGGCAACATAAGTAGAAGCTCTAGCAATCACCCCTTACTTTTGAAAGCAAATAACCATTGTATGTTGGACAATTGAATCATACTATTTTTCACATGCTTTTGCTCTTTATGGAAAGCATCATAATATTTTATACTTTGCTGAAATTTAAAGACAAGATAAACTCTTATTAGATAACAAGTTCAAAGAAGACAAATGAAAAGACAGATATAAAATTGTTTGCACCCTTGCTTCACTAGTAACTAGTGCAAACTTTAGTCATGGATATCTCAATCAAGTTCCATGCTCTAAACAACCTTTATCTCACACTTTCCATGGCTAACTGAATTTTCAGGTGACTTCTTTTTCATTCACTTTCCAAGAGCATAAGTATTGAAATATCCATGATCATTAATTTGCTCAAAAGATACTAGATTCTAACAAGAGTGTTTCATATCCTTTTCATTAACTCTCCTAACTTTTTATCCTACAAGACTATATCTCAACCTTAAACTATTAATTTTCAAGTCATATTGACTCATTCTCTTTACTCATTTTATAATGGGGTGATTCTACAATTGTCCAACACACTCAAGTTAATTAAGTTCAAGGCAAGATGTGACTGAAACTTCTAAATATGCCACGCTCATTTGCATGAGTGTTACCCATAAATCTCCAAACAAGAGAATCATGGATGACACCATACTTTAATATTCATTGATAAACCACAAGATAGAGATACATGATAATGCTCCATGAGCTCACACACGCCTAAGAGATATTGATAACTAAACGATAAAAGCAAAACACACCATGACTAGATAGATATGATAAACTAGTAGAGATAAAGACTAGTTGGAACTCCCCCAAGCTTGACGTCTTGCTAGAACCACTTCTGCTCTTTCTTCTTTCTTCATAATAATTATCTTCAAGTTTTCCAACAATGCTCATCATAAGGTTGTAGGCTTTTTCAAACTCCCTTGCAGCTTCTCCCAGTTTTTCCATGAGATTCTTCTCCACCGTCTCCTTGCAAGGCTTCCACTCCGGGCTTGGTACTTTAACATTAGGGATCTTACGATCCCATTCACCAGGATAGTTCTCTTGGCGGCACGCCGAAATTCCCTGTCAATAAGAGTAGAAACCACGTTTTTGCTAGCAAGTGCGTGCCTAGGAGCTTTCCCTCCCGTGCTTATGCGCGCCGTCCGCCTCTTGTTTCCAAGAGATTGGTTCACCCTCACACCAGAACAGTGATGGGAGAAGGTGGTGCTGTCGCGAGAGGTGCAACGTCGGCGAAGGGCTCGTAGTCTTTCTCTTCAGCTTCTTCCTTTTCCATCTCCTCCTTGTCGGGCTTGTTATCTTCATCGTAGGAGTAGTCCTTCCTCTTCCTATTCCTCCTCCATATGGACGTGGGGTTGTTGCCCTCGAGTTCATCATCATCGTCGTCCATGGAGGAGCATTGGTAGGAGTCTCCCGAAGACATAGTTAAAAACCTGACAGGCAGAAACAGCAAAAGAAAGAATCGCTCGAAAACTCTCGGTGCGAGATTAGATCGGCAGAAAGGGGTATATATTGACGGTTTTTAGGACAAGACGAAGCGTCGGAGTCGAAAACAAGACGAAAAGGGACTCCGAGGAGGGAAAGGAGTGGTCCCACGCGCCCAAGATTCTGGCCGCGTGGGACCCCTTGTTTCCTTCCTCGGGTCTCCGCTTCGTCCAGTTTTCTTGTCCCACACGTTAATTTCCATAAAAAATGACTTCCGTAAAATATTTTGCAATTCCGAGAAACTTTCCAACACTAGAGTTACCTTTTATTGATTTAGGGTTTCTGAAACTGCACGACCTCTCTCAATTACCTCCTCCGGTGTTTGTAAGTTCCATTTTTCCACCATTCCGCGAAGCTCTTTCCTGTAATATAATGTTTAAGGCGTTGTCCATTGACTACATGAGGTTTACCTTTCATATCACCGTGAAGACGGATAGCTCCTGAACGGTACACCTCCTGTATCACTAATGGTCCCTGCCACTTTGAAGCTAACTTTCCTGCAGAAAACTTGAAACGAGAGTTGTACAATAAAACTTGATCACCTACTTTGAATTCTTTTCTCTTAATTTTCTTGTCATGCCAAATTTTAACTTTCTCTTTAAACATTCTAGCACTTTCATAAGCTTCGTTTCTCCATTCATCAAGTAGGTTTAAATCAAGAATTCTCTTCTCTCCAGCAGTCTTAAAATCAAAGTTCAATTGTTTAATAGCCCATCTAGCATTTTTTTCTAATTCAACAGGTAAATGACAAGCTTTTCCATAAACCATTCTATAAGGAGACATTCCCATAGGATTTTTAAAAGCAGTTCTATAAGCCCATAATGCATCATTAATTTTAGTTGGCCAATCAGATCTAGACTTATTCACTGTCTTCTCCAAAATGAGTTTAATTTCCCTATTACTTAATTCAACTTGTCCACTTGTTTGAGGTGATAGGGAGATGCAATTCTATGGTTAACATCATATTTTGCCAATGTTTTTTAAGAATACCATGCAAGAAATGAGAGCCACCATCAGTAATTAAAAACCTAGGAACACCAAACCTGGGGAAAATGATGTCCTTGAGCATCGTCATTGCTGTGGCATGATCTGCACTCTTGGTTGGAATTGCTTCCACCCACTTTGTAACATAATCCACTGCAACCAAAATATGAGTATGCTTTGTCTTTGACTCTGGGAAAGGCCCCATAAAGTCAAAGCCCAAACATCAAATGGCTCAAGTGGCAAAGAATAATTCATAGGCATTTCATTTCTCCTACCAATATTTCCTACTCTTTGACATTTATCACAAGATTTAACATATTCAGCACAATCCTTAAATAAAGTAGGCCAATAGAAACCAGATTGTAATACCTTTGCACCTGTACGATCTCCTGCATGATGCCCTCCATAAGGACTGTCATGACAATCTCTTATAATAGCCTGTTGTTCATGCTCAGGTACACAACGTCTAATAATACCATCCACACTTTTCTTATAAAGGAAAGGATCATCCCAAAAATAATGTCTAAGATCATAAAAGAATTTTTTCTTTGTTGAAAAGTGAAGTGTGGAGGTAGAACCTTACCAACAATAAAATTTGCATAGTTGGCAAACCATGGTGATGCAACTTTAGCACTAGAAACATTAACAATTGCAAGTTGTTCATTAACAAAGCTATCATTAATAGGAATAGGATCATCAGGTATATTTTCCATTCTAGAAAGATGATCAGCTACTTGATTATCTTCCCCTTTCCTATCAACAATGTGTAAATCAAATTCTTGCAATAGAAGTACCCATCTTATTAATCTAGGCTTAGCATCTTTCTTATGCATTAAGTATTTAATGGCAGAATGATCAGTATGCAATGTGACTTTCGAATCAGTAATATAAGGTCTAAACTTGTCACAAGCAAATAGCACTGCTAAAAATTCTTTTTCAGTTGTGGCATAATTCCTTGAGCAGCATCAAGTGTTCTACTAGCATAATAAATGACATTCAGTTTCTTATCAACACGTTGGCCCAAAACAGCCCCAACTGCATAATCACTAGCATCACACATAATTTCAAAAGGCAATTTCCAATCAGGAGGTTGAATAATAGGAGCACTTATTAAAGCATTCTTCAAAATATTAAAGGACTCAATGCAATCATCATTAAAAGAGAAAGGAACATCCTTTTGCAAAAGATTGGTTAGGGGTTTTGATATTTTGGAGAAATCTTTAATAAACCTACGATAAAAACCTGCATGCCCAAGAAAACTTCTTATACCTTTGATGTCCCTTGGGTATGGCAGCTTTTCAATAGCTTCTATCTTTGCTGGGTCAACTTCTATTCCTTTTCCAGAAATCTTATGCCCAAGAACAATACCTTCAGTAACCATGAAGTGACACTTCTCCCAGTTTAAAACTAAGTGTTGGTCTTCACAACGCTGCAAAACTTTGTTAAGGTTGAACAAGCAATTATCGAAGGAAGTACCATACACAGAAAAATCATCCATAAAGACTTCCATTATCTTTTCAATATAATCAGCAAATATAGCATTCATGCATCTTTGAAAAGTAGCAGGAGCATTACATAACCGAATGGCATTCTCCTATAAGCAAATGTACCATATGGGCAAGTAAAAGTGGTCTTTTCTTGATCATCCTTATGGACTGGAATTTGTGAGAAACCTGAATAACCATCTAAATAACAAAAGTGAGAGTGTTTAGATAACCTTTCTAACATTTGATCAATAAATGGCAATGGGTAATGATCTTTACGAGTTGCTTTATTTAACTTCCTGAAATCAATACACATCCTATAACCAACAACAGTACGTTGAGCCACAAGTTCATCCTCATCATTTGGAACAACAGTCATTCCACCCTTTTTAGGAACACAATGAACTGGACTAACCCACTTACTATCAGCTATGGGATAAATGATACCAGCTTCAATAAGTCTTATTACCTCTTTCCTTACCACTTCCTTCATTTTTGGATGGAGACGGCGTTGATAATCAACAACAGGTTTTGCATCCTCTTCCAAATTAATTTTATGCATACATAGAGCTGGGCTTATACCTTTAAGATCATCAAGAGAGTATCCAATGGCTGGTCGGTGAGCTTTAAGCACATCAAGTAATTTCTCTTCTTCTTCAGCTGAAAGGTTAGCACTAATAATGACAGGATATATGCTCTTCTCATCCAAATATGCATATTTCAGATTTGTAGGCAAAGGCTTTAATTCAAAGCTAGGATCCCCTTTAGGTGGTGGTAGCACTCCTAAATTATCAGGTGGGATATGCAATTGTAATTGTGGTGGTTGTTGCCATAATATTTGTTCTAAAGCATCCTTTTCCTCATCATTAAATGGTTCATCTTGATTAAGCATATAACGTTCTACAACATCTGTTGAAGCTACAGCTATATGTGCAAGAGTTTCAATTATATCTTCAGAAATTGGCTCTTTCACAACATGTTTATCAGCAAATTTGGAAAAGTTGAACTCAAGTTTTTCACCAGCACATTTAATAAACACTTTCTCTTTAGGCAAATTAATTTCAGCACCAACAGTGTTTAAGAAAGGTCTACCAAAAATGATAGGACAAAAAGAATCTTGAGGACAACCAAGCACAATAAAATCAGCAGGATATTTTATTTTGCCAACCAATACTTCAACATCTCTAACAATTCCAAATGGACTAATATAATCTTTATTAGCAAGTTGAATTGTCATACCTGTCTCTTCCATAATGATAGGATCAATATCAGGCTTGATTTCAAGATAAAGAGAATATGGAATGACACTAATACTTGCTCCAATATCACATAGACCATGATAACTTGAAGTCCCAATAGAGCATGATATAACAGGTTTACCAACTTTGGCCGAATTACCTTTGATGACTTAGCATCTTCACATAAATAAACATCAACAGGGTCTTCTTCATTTAATTGCTTGATAATAGAAATTTGACTGTTGACTTCCACCTGTTCATAAGGCTGAGAACATCTTCTGTTACTCTTGTTAGTAACAGCAATAAGTAAATTCTCCTTAACTTGGTTTGGATATGGAGGTGGTTCAACATACTCCTCAATTGTCACAGATGACACTGGTTCTGCCTGTTTAATAACTTTAGGAACAACAATAGATTGTTTAACAGGTTCAACATAAACTTCAAACCACTTTGAGAACACAGATATGCTCAGCAAAACCTTTAGCTATCTCAATTATAACATAAGGATCAAGATTAAAAGTATCACTCAGATTTTTAAACAAATAGAAGTAGAGAAGTTCTCTACACATGAATATCCATAATCAAAATAGGGCTCATTACCTTTATCAAGATCCCAATGACTAGTATTTTCAGAAATAGTCTCCAATAAATTCCATGCTTCTTCTTCAGTATTATTAGTAAAACTTCCACCAGATGAATTATCCAGAATTCCTTGTGCTACGGTAGCTCACATAAAAGTTTATCAATATAAGTTTCCTTGTAAGATCATGACAAGGATTCTTGCGAAGGAGTTCCTTTAACCTCCCCCAAGCTTGAGTAATACTCTCTCCCAGATGTGGCCAGAAATTAAATATAGCAGCGGTTCTCATAAGCTTCTTTAGGAGTAAAATATTTAAGAAAGAAAACCTTCCTCAAGATATTCCATTCAATAGCAACCTCTTCATCAAGAGACCTGTACCAATCACGAGCATTACCAGATAAAGACAATATAATAACTTCCTTTTTACCTGATCTTCAGAAATACCAGGAAGTCTAAATAAACCACATATGTCTTCAATTAACTCCATGTGTTCACGTGCAGACTTAGTTCCATCACCTGTAAATGGATTTTTCATAACTCTTTTAACATGACCAATGGGAATTTTAAATCCCACTTTAGGTATCTCAGACACAGTAGTTTCAACCACTTTAGGGTAGTGGCATAAGCACTGTCATATAGAGCAAGGTGCAGCGAGGAACGATTCATAAATGCCATAGTAACAATGAGATAAAACAGCTTTCAAGTTTCCTTACCAAACTTCTTACCAATAGCGCTACGCTCCCCGGCAACGGCGCCAGAAAAGTATCTTGATGACTCCCAAGTGCAGGAGATCAATTGTAGTACCTTTCAATTAGAAAAGGTTGTCGAACCCACGAGGAGCTGAAGGTATTGGTTAGTAAGATTGATAAATAAAACAATAAAGATGCAGTGTTTTTGGTATTTTTGGTTGTATAGTTGCAATGCAGAAATAAACAGTAGCAAGTCAAAGCTCTCAGAGAGAAAGCCCAATCCTCTTATGTGCAAGAGGACAAGCTCAAGTGATGTGTAACTTATATGTGGAAAACGTTCCCGAGGGCGGCATGGATATTGCTAGGCATAGAGATTTATTAAACAACACGTTGAATATCTTGTCAAGTTTTAATCTTCTTTGGACGGAGCCATTATTAGGTATAGCTAAATAAATAAACTACAACCCCTTATGATGGATCATGTGGCCAAGAAATGACTGCACAAGAATTATTAAGACATAAAGTCCCAAACTGCAAACTTCTTACCAATGAGATAAAACTGTTTTCAAGTTCCTTACCAAACTCTTACCAATAGCGCTACGCTCCCCGGCAACGGCGCCAGAAAAGTATCTTGATGACTCCCAAGTGCAGGAGATTGGTGGCTCTAAGTCAATAGTGCCAGAAACAATGCTTGTAGGTCACACGTCAGTTGGGAACCCCAAGAGGAAGGTATGATGAGTGCAGCAGTAAGTTTTCCCTCAGTATGAAACCAAGGTTTAATCGGACCAGTAGGAAAACGAGGTTTGCTTCGAAGGTGTTGGTGAAGGAGTGTAGTGCGGCGCAACACCAGGGATTCCGGTGCCAACGTGGAACCTGCACAACACAACAAATTACTTTGCCCCAACTTAACAGTGAGGTTGTCAATCTCACCGGCTTGCTGAAAACAAAGGGTTAAACGTATCGAATGGAAATGATGTTTGTTTGCATAAAACAGTAGAGAACAATGATTGCAGTAGATTGTATTTCAGATGTAAAAGAATGGACCGGGTCCACAGTTCACTAGTGGTGTCTCTCCAATAAGATAACTAACATGCTGGGTAAACAAATTACAGCTGGGCAATTGACAATTGATAAGTGCATATAACATGCATGTGTGAGCTGTGGTGTCTACTATGAGATTCATTTGGGCATTACGACAAAGTACATAGACCGCTATCCAGCATGCATCTATGCCTAAATAGTCCACTTTCCGGTTAACATCCGTACCCCTTCCAGTATTAAGTTGCAAGCAACAGACAATTGCATTAAGTAATGTGCGTAATGTAAACAATACATTCATCCTTGAATAAAGCATTGCTGTTTTACCCCTAGTGGCAACAACACATCTACAACCTTAGAACTTGCTGTCACTATCCCAGGTTAAATAGAGGTTGAACCCAACTATCATGCATAAATACCCCCTCTTGGAGTTACAAGTATTCACGTGGCCAAGGCTTCAACAAGTAACGGAGAGCATGCAAGATCACAAATGACATAGACATGATAATATAATATTCAGCTCCACATAGGTATCAATATAAGTCAGATCCCAGCAAACACAACATGTAGCATTACAATAAGATGATCTTGATCATGATAGGCAGCTCACAAGATCTAAACATGATGGCACAAGTGGAGAAGACAACCATCTAGCTACTGCTATGGACCCATAGTCCAAGGATGAACTACTCACGCATCACTCCGGAGGCGGGCATGGCGATGTAGAGCCCTCCGGTGATGATTCCCCTCTCCGGCAGGGTGCCGGGAAGAGCTTCAGAACCCCCCGAGTTAGGGTTGACGACGGCGGCGGCAGCGAATATGTTCTGGATGAAAGGCTCGGTGTTTTAGGGTTTTCGCGTCTCGGGGAATAAATAGGCGAAGGGGCGATGTCGGCGGACCCCCGAGGGGCCCAAACCACCAGGCGCGGCGGGGTGGGCCCCGCCCCAGGTGGTTTGGCCACCTCGTGGCTCTTCGTCTCTCCTTCGGACTCCGTGTACGTGCTGGAAAAATAGGGACCTGGCCTTTTGTTTCGTGCAATTCCGAGAATATTTCCAGAAGTAACTTTCTGAAACCAAAAACAGCAGAAAACAGGGAACTGGCACTGTGGCATCTTGTTAATAGGTTAGTCCCAGAAAATGCATAAAAGTGATACGAAGTGTATATAAAACATGTAGCAAATGGTATAATATAAGCATGGAACAGCAGAAATTATGGATACGTTGGAGACGTATCAAGCATCCCCAAGCTTAGTTCTACTCGTCCTCGAGTAGGTAAAACGATAACAACAAATAATTTCTGAGGAGACATGCTTTCACACAATCTTGATCAATATATTGCAAGGCTCATGTCATGAATGAAGTGACTCAAAGCAATGATCTATAGTTTGCTAACAAATAGATAAAGAGTAAACAATGAATCATATAAGCAAAAACTTTTCATGAATAGTACTTTCAAGACAAGCATCAAAAAGTTTTGCATAAGAGGTAACTCATAAAGCAATAGATTCAAAGTAAAAGGCATTGAAGCAACACAAAGGATGATTAAGTTTCAGCATTTGCTTTCAACTTGTAACATGTATATCTCATGGATAGTTGTCAACATAAAGCAATATAACAAGTGCAATAAGTAAATATGTAAGAATCAATGCACACAAAGTTGACACAAGTGTTTGCTTCTAAGATAGAAAGGAGTAGGTAAACTGACTCAACATAAAGTAAAAGATAGGCCCTTCGCAGAGGGAAGCAGGGATTAAATCATGTGCTAGAGCTTTTTAAGTTTTCGAAAGCATATAGAGAGCACAAAATAAGTATTTGAGAGGTGTTTGTTGTTGTCAACGAATGGTAGTGGGCACTCTAACCCCCTTGTCAACCAGACTTTCAAAGAGCGGCTCCCATGAAGGACGTTATCTCTACCAGCAAGGTAGATCATCCCTCTTCTCTTTTGTTTACACATGTATTTTAGTTTCTTTATAGATGACACTCCTCCCAACCTTTTGCTTACACAAGCCATGGCTAACCGAATCCTCGGGTGCCTTCCAACATTCACATACCATGGAGGAGTGTCTATTGCAAAATTAAGTTGCTTACTGATAAATCAGGGCAAAACATGTGAAGAGAATTATTAATGAAAGTTGTAATTAATTGGGGCTGGGCACCCCGTTGCCAGCTCTTTTTGCAAATTATTGGATAAGCGGATGTATATGCCACTAGTCCAGGTGAAAGTCTGTCAGAAGTAAATGACAAGATTGAAAGATAAAACACCACATACTTCCTCATGAGCTATAAAACATTGACACAAATAAGGAGTAATAAAGTTTTGAATAGTTTAAAGGTAGCACATGAAATATTTACTTGGAATGGCAGGAAATACCACATAGTAGGTAGGTATGGTGGACACAAATGGCATGGGTTTTGGCTCAAGTTTTGGATGCACGAGAAGCATTCCCTCTCAGTACAGAGTTTAGGCTAGCAAGGTTGTTTGAAGCAAACACAAGTATAAACCGGTACAGCAAGAATCACATAAAAACATATTGCAAGTATTATAAGACTCTACACTGTCTTCCTTGTTGCTCAAACATTTTACCAGAAAATATCTAGACCTTAGAGAGAACAAATATGCATCCCAAGTCTCAACAAGCTCTACGGTAGTTCTCCACTACTAGGCTTTAACTACATGATGCAAGAGCTTAAACATGATCTACTTGAGAGCTCAAAACAATTGCAAAGCATCAAATCAAAACAAGACAATGATCTACAAGAATGCATATGTCTTTTCCAATACCAACTACTACATGTAGCATTTTCTTTCTTCCAAACAAACACCAATAATTTATTAAACATAAACTCTCCAAATGATAATATAATGCAGCAAGAGAGTATTTATAAACAAGTGCTAACAGCTCGAAGAGATGCATGAAAAACAGGAGCTAAAAGCACTGCAGTAGCTAGTTAAGAATACTCAACAAATATAAGTGAAGAACATGAGTATTCACATGAAAAAGCGGAGCGTGTCTCTCTCCCACACAAGGATTGCTAGGATCCGAATTTATTCAAACAAAAACAAAAATAAAAACACACAGACGCTCCAAGTAAAGCGCATAAGATGTGAAAGAATTAAAATATAGTTTCACTAGAGATGACCTGATAAGTTTGTTGATGAAGAAGGGGATGCCTTGGGCATCCCCAAGCTTAGACGCTTGAGTCTCTCTGAATATGGTTGGGATGAACCACGGGGGCATCCCCAAGCTTAGGCTTTTCACTCTTCTTGATCACATAATATCACCCTTCTCGCTTGATCCTTGAAAACTTCCTTCACACCAAACTCAAGACAGTTCTCATTAGAGGGTTAGTGCATAATCAAAAATTCTCATATTCTGTAATGATACAATCAATCCCAAAGCTTCTGGACATTAGCTACAGCCACCAATGCTTTGTGGAGCAAAGAAATCCACACAAACACAGTAAAAGAGCGAATGCAAAACAAAAGGCAGAATCTGTCAAAAACAGAACAGTCTGGAATGACGAATTTTTTCGAGGCACTTAAGTTGCTCAGATGGATCTGGCCTAAAATAATGAAAGTTGCGTACATATCTCAGGAATATGCGTGATTTTTCTCAGAATTTTTGAATTTTCTACAGGGAGATAAGCTCAAATCCGTGACAGCTAAAAATCTGTCACTGCGCAGAAATCCAAATCTTGCATCAACTTTCAATATAGAACTTTACTTGGCACAACATTGCGATAAAATAAAGATACAAAGGAGTTGCTACAGAAGTAACAAAAATCCTTGACACATGGGTTATCTCCCACAAGTGCTTTTCTTTAATGCCTTTCAGCTAGGCTTTAGGATTTTAATGATGCTCGCATAAGAATAAGAGTTGAAAAACAAAGAGAGCATCAAGAGGCAAATATCAAAATCATCTGAGTCTAACCCACTTCCTATGCAGAGGAATATTGTAGTAAAACAAATCATTGAAGCATAAAGCAGCTAGCATAGGAAGATGCAACAAATCCAACTTTAAAACTTCCAACACAAAGAGAGGTATTTTAGTGACATGAAAACTTTTAAAACCATCTTTCCCTCTCTCATAATAATTTTCAATAGCATCATAAACAAACTCAACAACATAACTATCACATAAAGCATGCTTTTTATGATCTACAAACACATAACTTTTATCAAGCAAGATAGTGGGATCAAAAATTTCAAACCCACTTTTAGACATATTGAAACAAGTTGATTGATCACTCTCAATAGTAGAATTAATAATATTATCAAGCAACATAGGACCATCATCTAGAGCTTTATCATAAACATTTTCTAAGCAAACACTCTCATTACCATGCATTTCGAAATTAGGAATAAAAAGTGGATTATCATAAGACTTATCAAAATAGCATGGATTTTCATAAACAACATTGGGGGAAATATTTGGTACTTCTGTTATTTTTGCTTTCTCTTGAGTCAAGGAGCTTGTTACTTCAAATTTATCAAAAGGAGATATTTCAATAGAATCATGACATTCAACAATATAGCATTTTTCCTCCTTAGGTAGGCATGGAGGGCAATTAAATAGTGTAAGAGTTGAAGAGTTACTGTCATTAGAAGGTAGATCCTCCTTTTGTTCTTCACTCTCCTCCTCTTTTTCATCCAATGAGATCACAGTTTCAGCAATTTCCTCTTCCTCAGGTTCCTGCAAGGCACAAGTTTCATCTTTTTGAGGAAACATCCTCTCAAGATGTTCAGTAATGTAAGAATTATTATCCTTGTAGGTATCACAACAATATTTAAGTATGGCAATACATTCAGATTTATAAGGGGCATCAGTTTTATGTTCAAGATAAGAACTAATTTCAAGGGCACCCTTAAAAACAATAAACTCTTCAATTTGTTCAAGATTACCAAAATCATAGTTTCCTTTAGCATAGGCAGCCAAGGTTTCATTATCAGTATACTCACATTGGAAAGGGAGATGTTTGTCCTTCTATAGCAAAGAGATTCATTAAAGCAGTAGGATTCATCATATGTAGAACACAAGTTCTTAGCAAAACCATTCAATCTTCTTATTTGTTCCCATAGATGTTTTCCTTTTGGAGAGAAGCGGTAATTCTTATAACGAGACCCAGTTTCATAGAGATAAGACATTGAAAACAACTAGTCATAATAGTAATTCGAAATAAAAAGGAACTAATTTTTTTGTGTTTTTGATAAAGAGAGCAAACAAGACTAAATAAAAAAAACTAAGCAAGACAAATAACAAAGTAAAGAGATTGGGTGTGAGAGACTCCCCTTGCAGAAGCAATTCTGTTTTCCCCGGCAACGGCGCCAGAAAACGTGTTGGTGGCTCTAGGTTAATAGTGCCAGAAACAATGCTTGTACGTCACACGTCAGTTGGGAACCCCAAGAGGAAGGTATGATGAGTGCAGCAGTAAGTTTTCCCTCAGTATGAAACCAAGGTTTAATCGGACCAGTAGGAAAACGAGGTTTGCTTCGAAGGTGTTGGTGAGGAGTGTAGTGCGGCGCAACACCAGGGATTCCGGCCAACGTGGAACCTGCACAACACAACCAAATTACTTTGCCCCAACTTAACAGTGAGGTTGTCAATCTCACCGGCTTGCTGAAAACAAAGGGTTAAACGTATCGAATGGAAAATGATGTTTGTTTGCATAAAACAGTAGAGAACAATGATTGCAGTAGATTGTATTTCAGATGTAAAAGAATGGACCGGGGTCCACAGTTCACTAGTGGTGTCTCTCCAATAAGATAACTAACATGCTGGGTAAACAAATTACAGCTGGGCAATTGACAATTGATAAGTGCATATAACATGCATGTGTGAGCTGTGGTGTCTACTATGAGATTCATTTGGGCATTACGACAAAGTACATAGACCGCTATCCAGCATGCATCTATGATAAATAGTCCACTTTCCGGTTAACATCCGTACCCCTTCCAGTATTAAGTTGCAAGCAACAGACAATTGCATTAAGTAATGTGCGTAATGTAAACAATACATTCATCCTTGAATAAAGCATTGCTGTTTTACCCCTAGTGGCAACAACACATCTACAACCTTAGAACTTGCTGTCACTATCCCAGGTTAAATAGAGGTTGAACCCAACTATCATGCATAAATACCCCCTCTTGGAGTTACAAGTATTCACGTGGCCAAGGCTTCAACAAGTAACAGAGCATGCAAGATCACAAATGACATAGACATGATAATATAATATTCAGCTCCACATAGGTATCAATATAAGTCAGATCCCAGCAAACACAACATGTAGCATTACAATAAGATGATCTTGATCATGATAGGCAGCTCACAAGATCTAAACATGATGGCACAAGTGGAGAAGACAACCATCTAGCTACTGCTATGGACCCATAGTCCAAGGATGAACTACTCACGCATCACTCCGGAGGCGGCATGGCGATGTAGAGCCCTCCGGTGATGATTCCCCTCTCCGGTAGGGTGCCGGGAAGAGCTTCAGGAACCCCCCGAGTTAGGGTTGACGACGGCGGCGGCAGCGAATAAGTTCTGGATGAAAGGCTCGGTGTTTTAGGGTTTCGCGTCTCGGGGAATAAATAGGCGAAGGGGCGATGTCGGCGGACCCCCGAGTGGCCCAAACCACACCCAGGCGCGGCAGGGGGTGGGCCCGCGCTCCAGGTGGTTTGGCCACCTCGTGGCTCCCCTTCGTGTCTCCTTCGGACTCCGTGTACGTGCTGGAAAAATAGGGACCTGGCCTTTTGTTTCGTGCAATTCCGAGAATATTTCCAGAAGTAACTTTCTGAAACCAAAAACAGCAGAAAACAGGGAACTGGCACTGTGGCATCTTGTTAATAGGTTAGTCCCAGAAAATGCATAAAAGTGATACGAAGTGTATATAAAACATGTAGCAAATGGTATAATATAAGCATGGAACAGCAAAATTATGGATACGTTGGAGACGTATCAGAGATCAATTGTAGTACCTTTCAATTAGAAAAAGGTTGTCGAACCCACGAGAGCTGAAGGTATTGGTTAGTAAGATTGATAAATAAAACAATAAAGATGCTAGTGTTTTTTGGTATTTTTGGTTGTATAGTTGCAATGCAGTAAATAAACAGTAGCAAGTCAAAACTCTCAGAGAGAGAAAGCCCAATCCTCTTATGTGCAAGAGGACAAGATCAAGTGATGTGTAACTTATATGTGGAAAACGTTCCCGAGGGCGGCATGGATATTGCTAGGCATAGAGATTTATTAAACAACACGTCGAATATCTTGTCAAGTTTTAATCTTCTTTAGACGGAGCCATTATTAGGTATAGCTAAAAAATAAACTACAACCCCTTATGATGGATCATGTGGCCAAGTAAATGACTGCACAAAAATTATTAAGACATAAAGTTCCACCATAGCATTACACTCTAAGGTCCCCGATACTAATACCCTCATAATATAACTTCATGATTCGGTCCCAGTTTATATGTCCTCCCAAGGCTCACTCAATTCATTATACTACGGTGTTCTCCTATGAGACCATATAGGTGAAGTGTTGTGCAGTCGACGTTCGCACAACACCATCATAGAATCACATAAAAGATAAACTCTTGACAAAATACCAACACATGTTATATATAATCATTGCCAATTCATCCTATGCCCTCAGGAACATATGGGAACTACTCACAACGTGCAAACATGATAATATTCAGTGGCACAAGTGGTACAACACAATCTGAAAAATAACTTCACCACCAAATAATGACAAGTACTCAATCACAAACATGAATAGTAGCACAAGACAAGTATCTCGGTATAGCAACTCTCGAACTACGAGGGGGACGAGTGGATCACGGAGATGATGATGGAGATGGTGCTGGTCTTGGTGATGGTGATGATGTAGAGGCCTCCAACCACGCCAAGGAGGAGAGGTGATGACGATGATTTCCCCCTTCTCCGGACTCCGGAGCAGCAGGATCTGATCCCCCACGGAGGGAATCAGGATTTCGCCACCGCCGCGGCCTCACGGATGGTTTTCGGGAAAATTAGGGCGTGACGTTTCGGGAGGACGAAGGCGTCGATAAAAAGCCCCTGGCGAGGAGGTGCCCGAGGCGCCGTTTAGTGGGTCCCACGTGGCCCAAGATTCTGGCCGCGTGGGCCCACCTCTTTTGGCCTCGTGGCTCTCCTCTCTTCGTCTTCTTCCCTCTGCCTTTCTCTCGACGAAAAACCAGCTGTGTAATTTTCCTTTTATTATTTGGGTCCCTGTAGCTCCTGAAACATTAAACAAGAAAAAGGAGGTTTCTGCCTCCCAGAAATTAAATACCAAAAATAGGGATTTTGTAAGAAAGTCCCATAAATCATCTAAAACATGTAAAAATAATGATATAACAATGCATAATAAATCTAATATGATACTAACTTGTATAAATGATACAAAATGCACGTATCATCGGTCACGATTCAAGCAACCCCCAATCTGATGTGTAGAGTAAGCAAGATAATCCTCCGCAGGTGCCTGGTG